>JANRMT010062789.1:41116033-41128395 GCA_026402145.1 Polypterus bichir lapradei | reverse complement strand
TATATATATATATATATATATATATATATATATATATATATATATATATATATATAATAGTTTCAAAACATTGCATCACACTGAATTTTATTTTGCTTTTTTGACACTGATCAACAAAAAGAGACTCAAAATTGTCAAAGTGAAAACAGATCTCTGCAAAGTGGTCTAGATTAATTACAAATATAAAACACTAAATAACTGATCATGTACAGTAAGTATTCTTTCTCTTTAATATGAAATACTTCAGTCATCACTGGGGCAGCTGATTAGTTTTAAAGGTCCCAGAATTAGTTCAATGAAGATCACCTGTCTTATGTCTCAAATGACTGCAGTAACCCTACACAATGAAGATGAAAGAACAGTGTAAGCAATTCCATGAAAAGGTGGCTGAAAAGCACAAGTCTGGGACAGAGACAAGAAAATATCCAAGTCACTGAATATCCCTTGGAGTCCAGTTAAATGAATCATTAAGATGAAAAGAGTATGGTGCAGCTGTAAATCTGCCTAGAACAGGCTGTCCACAAAAACTGAACTATTGAGCAAGAAGAATAAGACAAGTGAGGGAAGCCACCAAGAGAACTATAAGAGCTCTGAAGGAGTTACAAGCTACAGTGTGAGAGATGGGAGAGACTGTGCAGACAACTGTTACCCTGGTGCTTCATCAATCACAGACTTATGGAAGAGTGGCAAAGAGAAAGCCACTGTAAAAAATCCAGAGATTCTGCCAGAGGGCATACGGGAAACTCTGAAGTCAGCAGGAAGAAAGTTCAAAAATTGTCTAATTAAACAATATTTGAGCTTTTTGTCCAATACAGTTAAATGCCTAAACACACTGCCCATTATTAAAAACACACCATCCCCACCAAGAAGCATTTTTGGTCCAGCAGGCCTTGAAAGGCTTATGAGGGTCAAATGAATGTAGCAAAATATGGGCAAATCCTAGAGGAAAACCTGAAGATAGTCTGCAAGAAACCTGTGCTATGGGGAGAAAATTAGTTTTCCAGGAAGACAACAACCCCAAGCATAATGCAAAAGCTACACAGTCTAAAAACAACAATGTTAATGTCTTGGTGTGGCTGTGTCAGAGTCCAGATATCAATCCAATTGACAAGTTGTGTCTGGACTTGAAAAAGGCCTCACTCATGATCAACAAGACATCTGACAGCTTGAGCAGTTTTGCAAAGAAGAATGGAGAAAACGTGCAGTGTCCAGATGTGTAAACCTGATAGGGGCCTGAGCATACAGACTCAAAGCTGTCATGGCTGCCAAAAATGCATCTACAAAGCACTGACTTGAAGGGAGTGAACACTTATGGGATCAAGTATTCTGTGATTTAGATTTGTAATTAATTAAGTCAGGTTTGCAGAGATGTGTTTTCACTTTGACATTAATGAGTCATTTTCAAAGTAAATCCACTGTGATTCAAAGTTGCACCATAATTAAATTTAAAACCTTCCAAGTGTACATATATAATCAATGAATTCTTATTATGTGTGCAGCCCCTAATAAATGTTTGGCTGTCTCACTGAACCCACTTAGATGTAGTGTTCCTCACAATCCAATTTCAAATAAACATCTTCAAATGTGAGTAGTCAAATGGTCAAAAATTATACAAATCCACCTACAAAGTAACATGAGGTCAAGAAAAACACTGCGTTACTGCAGCATCACTGTCAACTGCTAGCCACCAAGAGCTGACGAAGTACATCACTGAATGAATGACATTGTGTGTTTTCAGTTATTGTTTGTTGTTTAATTCTTTTAGTTACTTTTTAAAACATGCAAATAAGAATTTCATTAGACTCTGCACACAAGAAAACACACCATGCACAATTATTACAGCCATCAAAATCCAAAGATAGCTTTGTGGAATAGTTAAAAAAAATGAAGACTGGTATTTTAGGTTTATAAATTAAAATGGCAACTTTTGTCAGGCATGCAAAAGAATGAAGGAAATTAGAAAACTAGCATTTATGCCTATAGAAGCCTACCAATGACTCAAATTAACTGACAAATGTATAAACAAGGGGGTGGCACTGCGGCACAGTGGTTAGCACTATTACTTTACAGCTCCATGAAAATGAATTCACTGCTCATCATCTGTATGGAGTGTGCATTTTCTACCTTTGTCTGTGTGACCTTATCCTCTGCCAATCCTAAAATGGCCATGTTAGGCTTATTAGATACTTTGCACTCATCCTGAGTAAATAACTTTAGGTACTGTAGGATTACATGCTGGATTTCTGTTTTAAATATGGCTTATTTGTGCATTCCTCGCAATGCTTGAATTCTGTTTTGTATTTTGTTCTATATTTATAAATGTGCGTGGTGCTATAAAATGGTCAGAGAAGTATCATAAATAAAAAAAAACACCAATCAAAACAGAACTAAGAAGCTTTAAAAACAGACTGCAGACTGGAGTTCTCATTTTTGTTTTCCTTTCCTCAGTGGTCAACTAGCCATTGTTCAACACACTGGTCAACAAAGACTGTGGGGTGTTTTAAAAATAAGTTTTCATACTGATATTACAAATGTACATATAATGTTTCAATAATTTTTTTGTGTTACATCTTTTTTAGGTCGTATATCCACCATAATAAACTGATAAGTGCCTGTGACTCAGTCATTTTAACAGATGGTGCATCACAAATGTTTCTAGTGGTAAAATGTCTTTCATTTGTCACTCCAACTAATAAAATGCATTGTATTTGTCATTCTAACAGATGGTGCCTCATAAACATTAACACTGCTTTTACAAATCTAATACGAAATGGTATATAATAGAGACATATGCATTGCATTTGCCATTCCAATAGATGGCGTATCACAAACATTTGTAGTAATAAAATGTTTGCAATACATTATCTGTTGGCATGAAAAATGCAATGCATATGTCTTGGGTTATATGCCAGTTTGCATCAGATTTGATGCACCATCTGTTGGAATGACAAATGCAATGCATTTTATTTCTACATGGATTACAAAATACATTCCAATAGGTGGCGCACTGTAAATGTTAACACTGAGGTCTATGTTGATTACTTTGATTTTAACCCATCTTAGGCAGTTAGATCAGCTAGTTTAGTATATAAATCCTCACTAAAGAATACATTTTGTAACTTTCCAGAAGGGCACAAAATAAGTCTGTTGTGCCAGAGTTTGCAGTCTGTAACATAAGCTGCATGTGCTGAGACATGAGCCTGCTCCCTGTCTGAGACACAGCTGGTGATTAAATGTCAAAATGTAAACATCAACATGTTCACATCTTTAAAAATTAATTTATTTTATGCTCATCTGGGTGTTTTCCAGATCTTCCAGATCATCTTGGTGAAGTCAGCAGCAAGCATGGTGAATGGAGTCATCGGGACATTTCTGAAATGAAAAAGTGATACCAAGGCAAGTGGAATCCCGGTATGCTTGCTGACTACTGCTGGACCCTTAAGAGGGATTTTCTTGAGGCCAAGTACTGCAGAAATAGTACACTTCTACCTTTTAAGTGATACGCTGCCAGCATGTATATATAAATACACTTTTATTGTTAAATTTAATCATCTGTCACTCAAAATCCCTGTGTGATAGAAAAAGTCTAATTAAACATTTGCATTCAGCATAAACAATACTGTAAGACTCACCTATATTGATTCACGGGACAAAAAAAGTTCAATATTGTGGCCCAATGCAATTAATTAATGGACAGATAGTATTAAGTTCCATTTATATTAATCTATTTCATACTACTTTGTTTTCCTGTGTCTCCCTGTGTGACCTTAATGTAATTAGTCATTTTTGCTGTTTGCAGTTGCACTTACCTGTAAAATTGTCACAGCCCTCTGCGCCTGCACTCAGTGAAAGGCGCTATGCAAAAATAAAGTGAATTGAATTAAACAACACTAGTGCCATTGTTATTTATGGGGAGTCTGCACATTCACCCTATGACTTGTTCACTCTCTGGTAATCGCAGTTTCCTTCAACATGTAAAGAGGCACAGCTCCTCAAAATCTGCCCTGCATGAGTGAGTTGTGCCTTGCAACGACCTGGCATGTCATCCACGGGTAAATCCTGCTTTGTGTCCGACCCTGAAGAGATGAGATGTGGATTGCTGTGCCCTTCAGGGAAGGTTCGAATGGAGTTTCAGCCGTTTTGACAGAATTAAGGTTCAAAGGAAGGAGAAAAATACAGATCCAAAATGGAGAATGCCCCCCTAATAAACAGGACCGCCTGTGCTGATTAATATTTGATTGGGAATGCCTCAAGCAGGTTGCAGGTATTACATAACAAATACAACTGTTGTTTTCGAATGTCTGTTTCACTGGCTACCTTAATAAAAAGGTAAATGAGTTACTCGGCAAAAACCAGGAGCTTTCGAAGAAATTTAGGGACACTAAGCGGCTCTGCTTCAGGCTTATACTTTTGTAGAATAAAGCCAGCAGTCAGTATTAATCAAATCAAAAGCATCCATTGCAGCTTTGTTAGCGGAGTGCGTACACACACGCACACAACTACCGGAGATTCGTCAACATCAATCTTGCTCTCACTAGACACACCACACGAAACAATTTAAAGCGCATTCACACTAGAGGAGTCGAGCTGAGCCGGGCTAGTGTAGCCCACACTCAGGGATCTTTTGAAGTGATTCAGTTCAGACAGGTGAACTTATCCCGCGTGAACACTTCACGTGATCTCGTCCATTCCAAACAGGCTGAACACCCGCACTGACTCAGTCGATTAACGCAGAGATTCGCTATCACTCCGAGCAGCCGGTCACTCCGATACCAACGGGAATCTAGCGGTGCTCCAGCTTGTTGTCCAAAAACCCTCAACTGCTTTGACACGCAGGTACATTCGACGCCAGTCCAACTCCGCTTGTTGTTTGTTTCCAACTGACTTGCACTGACTTACCGACTTCTGTTCAGATGCAAACCCACACTCTCTGCTGGCTAGCTAAGTATTTTGCTAAAGGTAACATACATACACACATACACTTTGACACCTACTCCAAATCGGGACGCCTTGAACCATGCAGGCAGTGTGCGAACATACGTCCTTAAACACACACAAGCGCTACCGGTGACTGTCGCGCAAAACTCCCAGACACCTAAACATGTAACGCGATCCGGCGCTCAGTCCTACCTTCTCGGGCTTGGCTTTGTTTTGCAGTAGCTGTTCCAGGTACAGATCGGACAGAGCCGTCCTCGCGCTGTTGACACGCTCGAAAACAGCGGCGGGTTCCTTTTTGTCGCATTTTAACGTCATTTTTATGCTGGAGTGAATGACAGCGAAGGCTCCGGCGTCCAGCTACAGCGCCTTTCAGATGCAAAAAAAGGGCAGGACGAAGAGCTGCCGCTGAATTAAAGCCCAGCCTTAAGGGTGAAGTCCCAAGTCCAGATAAGACGTCAAGCTGAGCACAGCTGACAAAGCAAGTAATGTGCAGTAAACAGAACGAGAAGGAAGGGGGGCAGCATTAAGTGCAGCTTCCTCGAACACAGAGTTACGTACGAGGCGATAGGCACAAGGCTCTACCATGGCGTTAGTGGGGTAGGGGGGCGTGTGGCTTGAGGTGTCGCTTTTTATTCATTTCCATATTTCATTCTCGGCTTCATTTCTCCACCGGTAATCTAATCGTGAAATCCTCTGGGATGAGCTTGTAGGGGACGGTATGTACGAAGCGTTTTTCCCTCCCCCAGTGGTGTTTCCCACATAGCGGTGGACTGCGTAGTTGCACGAGCGGAGAGAACGAGATGTGACCAGTCGGGTGAGATAAGCCGAATAACGTACAAGTAGACGTCTGGTGCGTTTCTTTATCATTCATATTGTTCCTGGCTCAAATGAACAGCGAGGCGAAATGCCACCCTGCTAAGAAAGAGAACACGTTTTTAAAATGGTTTTGGGCAGCTAGTGTTCAGAAAAAACAGAGGTTTCGTTAATCGAGACTAACTCTGGAATTTGACAGTGTCATTTAAATTAGCTAACGGGAAAACTTTCAGTTCTGTAAAATAATGTTGATAAAAAAATCAGCTATTGGCAAACTTGCTATCATGTAAAATAACGTTGGTAATACAGTATATAGCAAAGATTGTTTATGCCACCCCAAATTGTTCACCTTGCCACCAGGGGCAGATGAATCTGCTATGAAACTAATGAACCATGAGCTTCGGGACCCCTAATAACGGAATTGCCCCAGACGCGACTTTAGTCCACATTGCTTAAAACTTGTTGGGGACTACGGTATGAGAAGTGTTTTTTTTTATTGTGATTCAGTACAAAATAATAATTAAAATAAAAATTTAAAGGTTATCTAAGTATCAAAAAAATAATTGCTATGATTTGTCATTCTGTCATCGAACAACATTCTTGAAGAGAATAAACATTGGTTACCCAGACCTCCTTGCTGGTTGTGAAGGGGCCTCAATATCAGTTCAAACTTCACGGCCCCAGAAATGTTGGACTGTCACTGCTTGTCAGTGTGCTGGACTGTGAGGAACTGGATGGCAAGTTCAGTAATTTCTTTGTGTGTTCCCCCCAGCACAGTCCTGCCAGTTGAAAATATACTAGTGGTCTTATACACAATTGAACTGCAAATGAAATGTGTTGTTTAAGGCAGCCAGGCCGTTAAAGCAGTAAATGACCAATTATGTGGTCCAATCTGCACTACAACACCTCCAGACAGAACACTACCCATTAATCCATTACCAGTCTCACAAATCCAGTTAAAGGCTGCTGGAAATGGAGTTTGTGTTTTGCATTTGACAAGCTCATTGAGTCCTGGAAAAGAGCCCAGTCAGTCTCGGCACCTGCCCTCACAGACACCCACCCTCCCACTGAGCTAATTTAGTGCAGCCAGTTAAAGTAAGACACACATCTGGATGTGTGAGAGGGAAAACTGTAAACACTGAAGTCATATGGCATCAAACTCCACAATGATGGAATAAGGGATTCTTTTGCAAGGTAGATGTTCTAATGGAGGCAACTGATAGCACAATTTTAAATACATGTAGTTGTGGTAAATCAGCACCTTATGGCAAATGAGAAGTCAAGTAAAATGACACCTTTTATTGGCTAAATGAACAGACTACAATATGAAAGCTTTCAAGGTGGCTCAGGCCCTTTCTTTAGGCAAATGGCAATGGAGACAACGAGAACAAGACTCCAGTTTATACAGATTCTGGGGAATTAAACATGACAAAAAATATACCGAGCCATACAAGCACTAACCTGTCTGTGGTGACTTATTCCATAAGCGCTATTGAATGAGAGATGTAAAGGGTCGCTCTGCCTCACACAAAATAGCAAACTGGGTGGCACAAAGATGTAGAAGTTAGTCACACAGCTCCAGGGATAAGAATCCCAATTTTGACCTTGTCATTTTCTGTATTCGTCCTGTGTTCACAAGACTTTATCCAGTACAAAGACACGCTGGCCACTTTGGCAAGTTTATATTCGCCCTCTGAGAGTTCGGATGAGTTTGTATGTGTGTGAGTGTGCCCTGCAATGGACTGGAATCCAGTCCAGGGACAAGATAAGATTTGAGTGACACTGTAGGTTTAAAAAGGATGGATGGAAGGATAGTCATGTTGAAAACTAAATGCTGTCCTTTATTTTATATAGTCAAGTCAAGTGGCTTTATTATCATACTGTCCACACACCGTATTGCAGCATGGAGCGGTACAAAATGTACAAAAACCACGGTGCATCATGTACATAAACACAGGACAAGGGCAAAACAAGTGAAGAACTATTCTATACAATAAATAAATAGTAATACATTGCCATAGATAGTAATTAAATTAAATAATTAAATTAAAAAATATCTCTCTATTATATAAAAAAATCCTGGGACGAGACAAGACTTTTTCAGAGAGGTAATTTCATGTTCCTTGAGACGAGACTTTGTGCCAAGAGATTTAACCACGCCTGGGACCGGACATAAATGACAAAGAGTAGATGACAAAGTAGATCGTCATAAAGACGTTCAAAAACGTTGGTGTGATACACATGCAGAGCAGGTTAGAGATAATGAAAGTACTAAAATTCGAAAGTCTCAAAAAAGTGATAGTAAAGATCGCATTAGCTCAAACAAACGGAAATTATTACTCGGTGAAATAACGGAACAGTGAAAAGCGATCAAATATATTGTTTGGATTTAAACTTTAAGCTGGAGGCTTGTAGATAGTTTAATTCGTGTTGCCATCAGGGAAAAGTAGTGTTTCTTCCCTATAAAGAGGCATATCTGCGAGAATTAAAAGATTTGTTGTTTGGTGAAAGTGAAATCCACAAACGCGAGTGGCAAAGACATGAAGTGGCTGGAGTGTAGCTCAGGCTGAAGGGTTGGAGAGCCAAGTGAGCAGGGGGTGAAGCCCCCTAGTTAAATTAATAAACAATAACTAATAATAAAAACAACAGTAGTGACAGATGTTCTGTATATTGATAGATTGATAGGAGATCTGAGGGCAGGAGGGCAGCACAGAGTTCAGAGTCTGGACAGCCAATGGGTAGAAACTGTTGTAGTACCTGGCAGGATTGGTTCAGGTGCTACAATACCTTCTGCTAGATGGAAATGGGACAAAGAGGCCACGAAAAAGGTGGTAGCAGTTGGCCACAATACTGTAGGCTTTGTGGATGCAGCGCTTCATTAAGGTGTCTTTAGCGGAGGGTCTCAATGATTTTTTTTCTGCTGTGTGTATTATATGCTGTAGGACTTTGTGGTCAGGTATACTGCAGGTTCCAAACCAGAGTGTGATGCAGCTGGTTAGCATGCTCTCAATAGTGCCCCTGTCTAATGTGGTGGTGGAATGGGGGGAGATAGGCTTGCCTTCCTCAGTTGACTGAAGGATGTGGAGACACTGCTGTGCCTTCTTGGTTATGGAAGTGATGTTATGGTCAGCTGTCAGGTGCACACCAAGAAATTTGGTATTCTTGACCAGTTCCACCACAGAGTCCTCAATGTGCAGTGGGATATGGACAGTATGGGCCTCTCTAATGACAACAATACAGAAATGTTCTATTGTGACCTTTATGCTAAGCTGCTGTAATATATCCAGGCTGCCTGGAACCATTTAATGGCAAATAGAAAGTTCAGAAGATTAATGGATGTATGGTACCAGCAAGAGTGAAAGGGAAGGTATACAGGACGGTAGCGAGACCAGCTATGTTGTGTGGGTTGGAGACGGTGGCACTGACCAGAAAGCAGGAGTCAGACCTGGAGGTAGCAGAGTTAAAGATGCTAAGATTTGCATTGGGAGTGACAGGGATTAGAAATGAGTGCATCAGAGGGTCAGCTCAAGTTGGACGGTTGGAAGGCAAAGTCAGAGAGATGAGATTGCGTTGGTTTGGACATGTACAGAGGAGAGATGCTGGGTATATTGGGAGAAGGATGTTAACGATGGAGCTGCCAGGCAAGAGGAAAAGAGGAAGGCCTAAGAGAAGGTTTATGGATGTGATGAGAAAGGACATGCAGGTGATGGGTGTAACAGAGATGTTAAAAGATGATATGCTGTGGGCGGCACAGTGGCGCAGTGGTAGCGCTGCTGCCTCGCAGTTAGGAGACCCAGGTTCGCTTCCCAGGTGCTCTCAGCGTGGAGTTTGCATGTTCTCCCCGTGTCTGTGTGGGTTTCCTCCGGGTGCTCTGGTTTCTTCCCAAAGACATGCTGGTTAGGTGCATTGGCGATTCTAAATATTCCCGTGTGTGTGTGTGTGTGTGTGTGTGTGTCCTGTGGTGGGCTGGCACCCTGCCAAGGGATTTGTTCCTGCCTTGCGCCCTGTGTTGGCTGAGATTGGCTCCAGCAGACCCCCTTGACGGGTTGGATGGATAATATGCTGTGGTGACTCCGAACAGAAGCAGCTGAAAGATGAAGAAGATTAAACTAAAAATCTTGGGACCAAGCAGAGATGTCTTGAAATCATACTGACGTGACTGTCTTTGTCCTGCAGATGCCGCCATAATGCTGCAGCTGCTTTCAGTGCAGTCTTCATATTCACAACCCAAAGATGTGCATTTTAGTCTGGCCCAGTATCAGTATATGTGGCCTGTGTAAGTGAGGGGCAAGCAGGGACGGTTACTATGGAAGGTGATGGAGGATACATGGGAAGGAAAGAGTTCTATGTGATCCTGACAAATAATACACAGGTACTCCTATGACATGGAAACAGGGAGGAAATTATGGGTACTTCTTCTTCAATAGATGAAGTAACTATTGAAGATCTCCAGCCTGACAGGTGGCAGCTATGTTGCACAACCCTTACAAGTAAGGTACACCAGGGCCTGGTAGAGGAAGTTCTAAGGGGACCACCCAAGAGATTGACAGCATGTCCCTATCCTCAGAAGTGATTATGAGGGTGACTTCTAAGGTTGTTCTTAGCTGGTGTTTGAATGCTTTTTCTGGTCAAATCTCCAGTAAAGTTGGAATTAGGATGTGAGTCAGGCAAAAAGTCAACTGGCAAATGAAAGCAAAGCCACAAAATGGAGAAGACATGGAAGATAAGAGAAAAGAGGCATGCTTTTACAATGGTATGGTGGGATTTATCTGGTATATGAATGCCCAGAAGGGCTAAAAGATTTATTGTTTTCTGTTTGATCAGTTCAGCTGCTCCTTCTTTTAACCTTCCTATGTAGTAGTATTATCATTACAGAGTACAGTGAAATTCTTACTCACATGTCTGACCTTCAATACATCTACACAATTTGTAGTATCTTCTGCTACCTATTTGGTTATTCATTAAGGCTCCAGAAAGTACTGCTGCTGTGGAAAACATCCTGTATTGTTCTACATCCAAAAAAGGCAGTTTGCTCTCCACCTAATGACTACAAACCACGGGCACATACATCCCACATTATGAAGAACTTCAGGAGGCCGGTCCTGTACTATAAGAGTTCTCTTGTGAAAGACTACTTGGACCCAATGCAGTTTGGCCACTGGACTAAGACTGAAGTGGAAGATGCAATTATTTATCTGCTCTACAAGGCTTATTCCCATCTGGACAAAACTGACAGCACTGTGAGGATTGCGTTTTTTGATTTCTTCAATGCCATCCACCCATTCCTCTTAAGGTGTAAGCTCAGGGATATGTGGATGGATGAACCTATGGTGTCCTGTGTAATGGAATATCTATATGCCAGACCACACTTTGTAAGGCTCAAGGATTGTGAACGATAGTGGAGCACCACAAGGAACAATCCTGTCTCCTTCTCTCTTTACTCTGTACACCTCAGACTATAAATATAACAAACACCAGGTCATGTCACTTGCAGATTGTCTCTAATGATTCTGAGCTGTTAGAGATGCACAGACAAAGGCAATATTACTTGATGCAAAGAGAATTGCCTGCAATTAACATCAGTGAAACAAAGGAACTGTTTTTGACGGTTTTGTCACAGGAAAGATGCTTTATGCGTGGTCAGTATACAGGGAGTTGATGTGGAGCTGGTGTGCTGCTAAAAGTACTTGGGTTCCACATCAATGATAGCCTGGACCGGTCTAAAATAAACTATATGAAAAAGAGAAGAGCAAATTCTTTGTTTTTTTTGGATATGGCATTCTGAAATTTGAATTGTGACATTCTTTACATGTTGTATAGCTCTGTGTTATTTTATGCTCTGTGATGCACAGGGCTGGTAACAACACTTTAAAAGAAGCTCACCGAAGCAACAAGATATGAAAGAAGGGGCAGGTTCAGTTATGACACACACTTTTGACCCATTGGAGATAGTAGAGGAGGACAGAGTAAAT
Source organism: Polypterus bichir lapradei (assembly GCA_026402145.1). Lineage (NCBI taxonomy): Eukaryota > Metazoa > Chordata > Cladistia > Polypteriformes > Polypteridae > Polypterus > Polypterus bichir. Next base: position 41,116,672 of record JANRMT010062789.1, on the reverse strand, counting down.
ATTAAACTAATGGCAATAATAAACAATACTGGACAATCTCTCTCTGACTCAGTAGCACTGATTGCAAAAAAAAGATTCTGCAGCTCCTTCATACATACGTCAATACACACTTATAATGTCCCACTATGACTGCTCTCTTATCATTAACCAAGTCAGTTTTTTTTTCTTCTTTTTTGTAATTCTTGTGTCTGTGTTTGTTATTGACATAATTTGTTATAAAATATCTGTATTTCTTGATCTTCTGTAATATCTAAATTTACCCTTGAAATAAGAAAGATCTATCTATCTATCTATCTAATGTGATGGACGGCCGGCAGCTCAATCCGGCCGGGATGCCCTTAGAATGGAAGGATGGGGGAAGGCAGCTACTTTGGGACACTGCTTTTGTAAGGTAGAACTCTATACAGTACAGTAACTTTGTATTTTTGTATTTTGTGCTTTTCACTTTACAACTGAAATTATATTATCACCAAAACTCTCTACATTATATCTTTAACTGGTTATTCTCCTTTGCGTTATAAGTAAGGAATCATGCCGGAAACCTAAAATTCCTCTTAAATATTAAATAATTGTGGATAATCTATCTATCTATCTATCTATCTATCTATCTATCTATCTATCTATCTATCTATCTATCTA
>JANRMT010062789.1:41057493-41114893 GCA_026402145.1 Polypterus bichir lapradei | reverse complement strand
ATCTATCTATCTATCTATCTATCTATCTATCTATCTATCTATCTATCTATCTATCTATCTAAGATAAATCATTTTGATATCTAATATCAGGACATCAAAGATTGTAGCATCATGTAGAATTTCAGACAAAATTAAAAGTGCATAATTAAAATAAATCACTGAAAGTCCACCTGCTTGGCCTTTAATGCATGATATTTGGAGATAAGTAAAGACATCAGGGGAGGTCTCAATGAAAGGAGCTCTGCTTTATTTACATTATAATGTGCATACATTGATTGGAAAAGGCAGAAGAAAATTAAAAAATATATACAGTCATATGAAAAAGTTTGGGAACCCCTCTCAGTCCGCATAATAATTTACTCTACTTTCAACAAAAATGATAACAGTGGCATGTCTTTCATTTCCTAGGAACATCTGAGTACTGGGGTGTTTTCCGAACAAAGCTTTTTAGTGAAGCAGTATTTAGTTGTATGAAATGAAATCAAATGTGAAAACCTGGCTGTGCAAAAATTTGGGTAATTATGAGAAAAGGTGTTTAAGGTGGTCAATTGCAAGTTGTGCTTCCCTTTAACTCTCCTCTGAAGAGTGACAGCATGGGATCCTCAAAGCAACTCTCAAAAGATCTGAAAACAAAGATTGTTCAGTATCATGGTTTAGGGGAAAGCTACAAAAAGCTATCTCAAAGGTTTAAACTGTCAGTTTTAACTGTAAGGAATGTAATCAGGAAATGGAAGGCCACAGGCACAGTTGCTGTTAAACCCAGCAGGTCTGGCAGGCCAAGAAAAATAGGGGAGCGGCATATGCGCAGGATTGTGAGAATGGTTACAGACAACCCACAGATCACCTCCAAAGACCTGCAAGAACATCTTGCTGCAGATAGTGTATCTGTACATCGTTCTACAATTCAGCACAATTTGCACAAAGAACATCTGTATGGAAAGATAATGAGAAGGAAGCCCTTTCTCTACTCACGCCACAAACAGAGTCACTTGTTGTATGCAAGTGCTTATTGAGGCAAGCCAGAATCATTTTGGAACAAAGTGCTTTGGACTGATGAGACAAAAATTGAGTTATCTGGTCATAACAGAAAGCGCTTTGCATGGCGGAAGAAGAACACCGCATTCCAAGAAAAACACCTGCTACCTACTGTCAAACTTGGTGGAGGTTCCTTCATGCTGTGGGGCTGTGTGGCTAGTTCAGGGACTGGGGCCCTTGTTAAAGTCGAGGCTAAAGTCAAAGGCTATAGGAGGCGTCTAGAGGCTGCTATATTTGCAAAAGGAGGAGCAACTAAGTATTGATGCAATATCTCTGTTGGGGTGCCCAAATTTATGCATCTGTCTAATTTTGTTATAATGCATATTGCATATTTTCTGTTAATCGAATAAACTTAATGTCACTGCTGAAATACTACTGTTTCCATAAGGCATGTCATATATTAAAAGGAAGCTGCTACTTTGAAAGCTCAGCCAATGATAAACAAAAATTCAAAGAATTAAGACGGGGTTCCCAAACTTTTTCACATGACTGTATATATTTTTAAGACTACCCACATATTTTTTATGTAGTTTTGTTTTTATTTCCCACTACTCCCGCATAGTACAGTCAATCACATAATAGCACAGAACTGTGACTAAATATGCCTTATAAACACAATTTTGTCTGTTTGTTTATGATAAAAGGTTTTCGAGGCTACTTTGGTGTACAGTATGTACAGCACAATTAAGGACACCTAATCTAAACTGATACTGCTACTCAACCTGTTTGGTGTTATGCTGGATATGAGAAGTACTTGGGAGAGTCGCCTTACTGCTTCTACTTGAAATCCTTGTTTATTTGGAGGGCTTGCTTGTGCAGCCAGTCTTTGTATTCAGATCACAGTTCACATTCACATGTTCATTTATCATTCAATGAGACTCACTTGTGCCCTGCCCGGGATTGGTTCCTGCCTTGCACCCTGTGTTGGCTGGGATTGGCTCCAGCAGACCCCCGTGACCCTGTGTTCGTATTCAACGGGTTGGAAAATGGATGGATGGATGGATGGATGGATGAGACTCACTTATGAAAACAAAACATTTGCCTGGGTGTCAATCAGAGCACACACCAAAGGCAAATTGTATGAAACAACTGTACGCCATTGAATTTGAATATGGAATTGAATATGAGAACACATGACAGTAAACCATAGGTAATGTGTGAGTGCATAATTCTGAGCTTGTAACATTAAAGGGTGAATCTCACACAGGGGACATTCCTTCAAACTATCCTTCATAAGGCATTATATTCCAAAGAATGACAGCTGCAGGGAAAAAATCTCATATTTTTAGAAATGCAGGTAGGTTTAGTAGGTTTAATATAACTCTGTGGTTGTTTGAAAAATGTTTTAACAAAGCCTCAATTATCACTTGAATTAACCAGGTGCACCAGGACTGCTGGGCAGTGGAGGAAAGGATTTGGCGAACAATTGGCTAACCCGGATAAACCTGGAAAATGATTGTTAAACCAATAATAATTACAATAATTAATGGGTGGATGGATGGAAAACCTCAAATTGACATCCTTTTGTCCATCCATTTTCGCTCAATGGCTGCAGAGGAGTAGCATCGATCCTAAACAGCACTGGGCATACCAACCCTGGATGGGATCCTACCCTAAACTCACTAGAGCATAAACATACGTTTTCCACACACATTTATACTCTACAATGTGGAGTCAGCATTTAATTTAACATGTGCTTCTCTAAGACGTTTCTCAAAGGAGAAACCCTCACACAACACGGGGACAAAGATTGTGTAGAGGCCCAGAGTCATAAAGCTGTGAGGCAAAAGCGCGGCCAAGCCAGACTCGCAATTAAACACATTAGAGAAAGCAATAACTGTGAGCAATTTCCTTTCAAAGAAGTACTTATCAAAATAAAATTAAATAAAGCTCACTGTTTATTTTGTGGAGCATCAAAGGATGATTTCATCTTATTGTTCATCACAACAACCTAGAAAGGAAATGTTTTGGTTTCCTGAAGTGATTTTCTGAATGTCACTCTGTACATTTTATTACTGCTTTGTTTTGGGTGACATGGTGGTTCAGCAGTTAGTGCTGCAGCCTCAACAATCAGGGAAATCGGTTCACATCCTGGCTAGGGGACTCTGTGTGGTCTGTATTTTGACCTTGTTGATTTGGAGCTAGTCCAGTTTTCCTCACAGGTCCCAAAGACATCAATATTAAGTTAAATGACTCTCTAAATTTGACTGGTGTGTTTATGACTGTGCTCTGAGATGAACTGGTGCTTTTCTTGTGCCTTGACCTGCCAGAATAACCACTTGTATCTTAAAACCCTGTACTGGTGTAACAGGTTCAGAAAAAGCCAGGAAATATTTTATGAAGCAAACCAAATTAATAATAGGTGTAATTAATAATGCATAACAGTTAGGTGCTGCCATGAGTGGCAGCCTTTCCAGCAGCTCCGTTTACGACTTTATCTTTCTACCTTTTTCTCTATCTCTCTTATCACTCCTACCACTTTCCTTTATGTGGATTCGTTTCCTGATGGATTTTTACACACCGAGACTCATCTATTCAGGTAGTCAACTTCTAGTGCTGTGAACAAAGGCCCTTGCCGGTGTGGTTCCCTATTTACCTGATGAGGTAAGAAGCCAGTGTCATGGCAGCAGAGCTGGCGCTAAGCTAAAGGCTAAGTGGCTAGCGAGGAAGTGGCAATACAAGCCTTTGGTGCCTTCTGTGATCCTAGGAAATGTGAACTCACTACCAAATAAGATCGATGACCTGGCTGCGCTGGTGAAAAATGTCAGGACCTACAGAGAATGCAGTTTGTTGTGTTTTTGTGAAACATAGCTAACGACTAGCATCCCAGATGCTAACGTGGAGCTACCCGGATTTAGCACAGTTAGAGCGGACAGAGACGCAAATACCTGCGGGAAAGGAGGAGGACTCGCTCTCTATGTGAATACAAGGTGGTATAACTCTGGACATGTAAATGTCAAAATCTCCACTTGCTGCAGGGACATCAAATTGTTGGCCGTAAGTCTGTATCCCTACTACTTGCCCAGAGAGTTTGGACACGTCACTGTTGTTATTGTTTACATTCCTCCTCAGGCGGACGTGGAGAGAGCGGATGACATCATCCATGCCGCTGTTGCTAAACTACAAACACAGCACCCCGAGGCGCTTGTGCTAATCTCTGGAGACTTTAACCATGTGACGCTGGACAAAACATTACCTGCCTTCTCCCAGTATATGGATTGTAACACCCCAGGAAATAGGACTATCGACCTACTGTATGCAAACATTAATGACGCATACGGCGCCACCCCGCTGCCTGCGCTTGGGAAAGCAGATCATAACCTGGTTCTGCTTCAGCCTCACTACAAAACAAGAGCGAGGGAGCTACCTACAACCACACGCTCATTCAGGAAGTGGTCCCCTGAGGCAGAGCAGGCTCTGAGAGACTGCTTTGGAACTACGGACTGGGATTTCCTACAGGGATCATATAGTGAGAACACTGAGGAGGCTGTTGACTGCACTACTGACTACATCAACTTCTGTATGGACATTGTAGGTCCAGTAAGAACAGTATGCCGCTATGCTAACAACAAGCCATGGATTACAAGTGACATCAAGGGCCTTTTGAACCAGAAGAAAAGGGCTTTTAAAGGTGGTGATCAGCATGAGCTCAAGCACGTGCAGAAGGAACTCCGAGTCCAGCTCAGAGCGGCGAAGGAGCAGTACAGGAGAAAGCTGGTGCAGAAGTTGCAGAATAACAGCATGAAGGAAGTGTGGGATGGGATGAAGATCATCACTGGCTGCAGCTCAAAGCGGGGTGCCACCATCGAGAGAGACGTGGAGAGGGCAAACCTGATGAACAACTTCTTTAACAGGTTTGACCACCCTAACCCACTCTCACCTCAGAGTACTGCGTCTTCCGCCCATCCTTCTGCTGATACCAGTACAGGAGAGAGTTTCCCCTCACCCACAATTACAGCAGCCCAGGTAAGCAGAGAGCTGAGGAGACTTCGTGGGGAGCAAAGCAGTGGGTCCAAATGGAGTATTGCCACAACTGTTGAAGGCCTGTGCATTGGAGCTGGGGAGTCCTCTACAGCGCATCTTCAACCTGAGCCTGGAACAGGAGAGAGTCCCAAGGCTTTGGAAAACATCTTGCATCACTCCAGTCCCAAAGGTATCACGTCCTGGTGAGCTGAATGACTTCCGGCCTGTCGCTCTGACATCACATGTGATGAAGACCATGGAGCGGCTGCTACTTCACCACCTGAGGCCACAGGTCCACCACGCCCTCGACCCTCTGCAGTTTGCATACCAGGAGAAAGTGGGAGCGGAGGATGCCATCATCTATATGCTACACCGATCCCTCTCCCACTTGAACAGAGGCAGTGGTGCAGTAAGAATTATGATTCTGGATTCTCTAGCGCCTTCAACACCATCCAACCTTGGTTCCTTAGGGACAAGCTGACAGAGATGGGAGTAGATTCATACCTGGTGGCATGGATCGTGGACTATCTTACAGACAGACCTCAGTATGTGCGTCTCGGGAACTGCAGGTCTGACATTGTGGTCAGCAGCACAGGAGCACCGCAGGGGACTGTGTTTTCTCCGGTCCTGTTCAGCCTATATACATCAGACTTCCAGTACAACTCAGAGTCCTGCCACGTGCAAAAGTTCGCTGATGACACTGCTATCGTGGGCTGCATCAGGAGTGGGCAGGAGGAGGAGTATAGGAACCTAATCTAGGACTTTGGTAAATGGAGCAACTCAAACCACCTACATCTGAACACCAGCAAGACCAAGGAGCTGGTGTTGGATTTTAGGAGGCCCAGGCCCCTCCCGGACCCCGTGAACATCAGAGATGACTGTGTGCAGAGAGTACAGACCTATAAATACCTGGGAGTACAGCTGGATGATAAACTGGACTGGACTGCCAACACTGATGCTCTGTGCAACAGAGGACAGAGCCGACTATACTTCCTTAGAAGGCTGGCGTCCTTCAACATCTGCAATAAGATGCTGCAGATGTTCTATCAGACAGTTGTGGCAAGTGCCCTCTTCTACACGGTGGTGTGCTGGGGAGGCAGCATAAAAAAGAGGGACACCTCACGCCTGGACAAACTAGTGAGGAAGGCAGGCTCTATTGTAGGCATGGAGCTGGACAGTTTGACATCTGTGGCAGAGCGACGGGCGCTGAGCAGGCTCCTGTCAATTATGGAGAACCCACTGCATCCACTGAACAGTATCATCTCCAGATAGAGGAGCAGCTTCAGAGACAGACTGCTGTCACTGTCCTGCTCCACTGAAAGACTGAGGAGATCATTCCTCCCCCACATTATGCGACTCTTCGATTCCATCCGGGGGGGTAAACGTTAACACTACACAAAATTATAGACTGTTATACAGTACCTGTCTCGTCTCTCCTTGCATTTTTTAACTTGCATTGTGTTTTTATCACTCTTTAATTAATATTGTTTTTATCAGTATGCTGCTGCTGGAGTATGCGAATTTCCCCTTGGGAATTAATAAAGTATCTATCTATCTATCTATCTATCTATCTATCTATCTATCTATCTATCTATCTATCTATCTATCTAATGAAATGATAGAAAAGAGTCCATAGAAAGCATGGCATCCATAATTGTAAAGCACTGACTCAATAAACATGATATACTGTACAGTGCGCTCTATAATGTTTGGAACAAAGACACATTTTACCTTGATTTACCCCTCTGCTCCACAGTTTAAAATTACAAATCAAAAATGCAGACATGATTAAAGTGTATGTTGCAGACTGTCATTTAATTGTATTTGCATACATTTCAATCACGCCATGTAGAAATGACAACACTTTTTATTATGTTTGTGACAACTGGCGTCAGAAGTGTTTGTGATTACTCAGGCACATTTTATTGCTGGGCAGCACAGTGGTGCAGTGGATAGCGTTGCTGCCTCTCAGTAAGGGGACCCAGGTTCGCTTCCTGGTTCCTCCCTGCATGGAGTTTGCATGTTGTCCCTGTGTCTGTGTGGGTTTCCTCCCACAGTCCAAAGAGATTTACGCTCAGCTCTCCAGCATGTTCTCTTTAGATCAGATACTCTTTGAGGACTGATTGAGATCATTTATGTTAGGTAGAATGCCTAGAGGGGGCTGGGTGGTCTCGTGGCCTGGAACCCCTGCAGATTTTGATTTTTTTTTCTCCAACTGTCTGGAGTTTTTTTTTTTGTTTGTTTTTTTCTGTCCTCCCTGGCCATCGGACCTTACTTTTATTCTATGTTAATTAGTATTGCCTAATTTTATTTTTATATTTTGTCTTTCTTCTCTTCGTCCTGTAAAGCACTTTGAGCTACATCATTTGTATGAAAATGTGCTAATTAAATAAATAATGTTGTTGTTCATTAAGGATATCTCTAGACTTTGTTCCATTCAACTTTCCATGAATCCTGTCTAGTCTTCCATTCCCCACAGCTTGATGCTGCTGCCACCATGCTTTACTGTTGGAGAGGTATTGCAAAAAGAGATGAGCAGTGCTTGGTTTTCTCCAGACATGATGCTAGTCTTGTCTTTATTAAATCAGAGAATGTTGTTTCTCATAGTCTGAGTGCCCTTTAGGTACCTTTTTTGCAAACTCCTAGCAGGTTTCCACGTGTTTTTTTACCGAGGAGAAGCTTCTGTCTGGCCACTCATAAAGCCCAGATCAATGGAGTACCTTTTTGCAAACTCCGGGTGCTCTGGTTTCCTCCCACAGTCCAAAGAGATGCAGGTTAGGTGCATTGGCGATCCTAAATTGTCCGTAGTGTGTGTGTGTGTGTGGGTGTGTGTGTGCCCTGCCCAGGGTTTGTTCCCTGCCTTGCGCCCTGTGTTGGCTGGAATTGGCTCCAGCTCCTAACCCTGTGTTAGGATATAGCAGTTGGGAGAATGACTGATGACTGACATTTCATTGCTTAATTAGTGCAGTCATAAGGACAAGAACTGTGCCAATGAAAGTCAAAGAAGCCATTATGAGACTAAAAAGCAAAAATAAAACAATTAGAGACATCGGTAAAACCTTAGGATTCCCTAAATCAACTGTCTGGTAATATCATTAAGAAGAAAAAACGCACTGGTGAGCTCAGTAATCGCAAAGGGACTGGTAGGACTCAACTGCTGATGACAGAAGAATCCTCACTATGAGAAAGAAAAAGCCCCTAACACCTGTCCAACATATCAGAAACAGACTGCAGTAGGCAGACGTGGATGTGTCTGAGATGATTGCCCTCAGAAGACTTCATGAACAAAAATACAGAGGCCACATTGCAAGATGCAAACCACTAATTAGCCACAAAAACAAGATAGCCAGATTACACTTTGTGGAAAGTACTTAAAAGAGCCTGCAGAATTCTGAGAAAAAGTCTTGTGGACACACGAGACAAAGATAAACCTGTACTAGAGTGATGGTAAGAGCAAAATGTGGAGACGAAAAAAAAGGAACTGCCCAAGATCCAAAGGAGACCACCTCATCTGTTAAATATGGTGGTGGGGGTGTTATCGCTTGGGCTGCCACAAGTACTGGCACACTTATTTTCAGTCACAATGAATTCTGAGGTGTATAGTAAATGCCTTCAAAATCATTGGATAGTATGTTCAGAAAGTATTCACTTTTTCACATTTTGTTATGGGTGGCACAATGGCAACGTTGCTGCATTGCATTAAGGAAACCAGGGTTCGCATCCTGGGTCCACCCTACCTGTTGTTTGTATGTTCTCTCCTTGTACCACTGTCCAAAGACATGGAGATTAGGTAAATTGGACATAATGTTTGTTTGGTGGGGGGGTGTGTGTTCCTCCTGCGATGGACTGTGCCCTGTCCAGTGTCTGGTCCCACCTTGCACCCTATACTACCTGGGATAGGATCCACCCCACGACTCTAGTCTGGATTAAGTGGGCTACAAAATGACATGACATTTTGTTACATTACAGCCTTGTGCTGAAAACATTTAAATGTATTTTTTTCCTCATATCAAATAACATTCAATAGCCCATAATGACAAAGTGAAAACAAGATTTCAGAAATATTTGCAAATTTATTAAAAGAAAAAAAAGTGAAATATCACATGGACACAAGTATTTACACCTTGTACTTGGTACTTAGTTAAAGTACCTTTGGCAATGATTCCAGCCTGGAGTCTTCTTGGGTATGAAGCTACAAGCTTTGCACCTCATGATTTGGAGATTTTCTGCCATTCTTCTCTGTAGATTCTTTCAAGCTCTGTCAGGTCAGATGGAGATTGTTGGGTGACTACTGTTTTCAGGCCTCTCCAGAGATGTTCAATTGGGTTCAAGCCTGGGCTGTAGCGGAGCAACTCAAGCACATTCTCAGAGTTGTCCCTAGGCTACTCCTGTATTATCTTTGATTTGCACTTAGGGTCATTCTCCTGTGGGAAGATGGACCGTTGGCCCAGTCTGAGATCCAGAGTGCTCTGGAGCAGGTTTTCATTAAGCAGGCGATCAATTGGGATTACTAGCATTGTTATTTATAATTCTAAAGAAACAGCACCGCCTCTCAAGATGGACTATGTTGTTGTATTCTGTTATTTTATCCCTCAATATCTCATAATGGATAATCAGTTTAGTTTTTCTCCGTTTACGCTCAGCTCTCCAGCATATTCTCTTTAGATCAGACACTCTTTGAGGACTGATTGAGATCATTTATGTTAGGTAGAATGCCTAGAGGGGGTTGGGCGGTCTCGTGGCCTGGAACCCCTGCAGATTTTGGTTTTTTTTTTTTCTCCAGCTGTCTGGAGTTTTTTTTTTTTTGTTTTTTCTGTCCTCCCTGGCCATCGGACCTTACCTTTATTCTATGTTAATTAGTATTGCCTAATTTTATTTTTATATTTTGTCTTTCTTCTGTTTCTTCGTCCTGTAAAGCACTTTGAGCTACATCATTTGTATGAAAATGTGCTAAATAAATAAATAATGTTGTTGTTCATTAAGGATATCGCTAGACTTTGTTCCATTCGACTTTCCATGAACCCTGTCTAGTCTTCCAGTCCCCACAGCTTGATGCTGCAACCACCATGCTTTACTGTTGGAGAGGTATTGCACAGGAGATGAGCGGTGCCTGGTTTTCTCCAGACATGATGCTAGTCTTGTCTTTATCAAATCAGAGAATGTTGTTTCTCATAGTCTGAGTGTCCTTTAGGTACCTTTTTGCAAACTCCTAGCAGGTTTCCATGTGTTTTTTTACCAAGGAGAAGCTACTATCTGGCCACTCATAAAGCCCAGATCAATGGAGTGTTGTGACTGCTTGTCCTTCTGGATGCTTCTCCCATCTCCCCACATGTTCTTTGGAGCCCAGCCAGATGGCTATTGGGTTCTTGGTCACTTCTTTTACACCATTACACCTTTCACTTGACTGCTCATTTTAGTCGAGTAGCCAGCTCTAGACAGAGTCAAATGTCTTCCATTTAGGAGTAATGAAGTTACTGTGTTCTTCGGAACCTTCAGTAATACAGCAATGCTTTTGTAGCCTTCAGCAGATCTGTGCCTCAACACAATCCTGTCTCTCAGCTCTGGCGGTAATTCCTTCGACCTCTTGGGTTTTGCACTGAAACACATTGCCAGCTGTGGGACCTTCTATGGACAGTAGTGTGCCTTTCCTAATCACGTGCAGTCACTTGAATTGACTACAGTTGGACTCCGAACAAGGTGTGGAAACATCTCAACGATGACCAGTAGAACGGGGGGCACCTGAGCCATATTTCAAATGACATAGAAAAGGGTCTAAATACTTGTGTCAATGTGATATTTCATTTTTTTATTTTTAATACATTTGCAAAAATCCTGTTTTTGCTTTGTTATGTAGACAAAAGAAGAAGAAGATTGGGTGTTGTTTGGCATGTGAAAAAATGAATTTAAATTACTTTAGCACAATGCTGATACATAACAAAATATTAAAAGGTAAAGTGTTCTGAATACTTTCTGAACCAACTGTATATAAAAAACACATTGACATTTTCAAGGTAAGGAAGACAAAGTTTTGACGTCCAGGTTGTTATAGTGACTAATCATGGCGATGTATTGCATGTTGATTAGCACATGCAAGTAAGAATTTCACTGGACCCTGTTCATATGACAATAATGACCCTATAAACCTATAACGGTAGACGTAGATCAGTGGTTTTCATGTTCAGCCCTGAAGGGCCCACTGCTGCTGTAGGTTTTTGTTCCAACCAATTCGGCTTTTAATTGACCTCCTTCCCTAACTAAGCAAGCTGTTATTTCTCAATTCTGAGTTTTAATGTCAACCCAAAAATTGCAAAACTGGGTGTGCTAATGTTTAATTGTTACTTAGAAACCAGTAGTACATGTTATATTTGAATAAGATCATGTTTTTATCTTGGATTTAAAGGACTTCCCCTTGATTTAATTTCCTCTTTTCAGGTGGTCTTGTTAGTTAAGCCAATATTTAATAATGACTTTGCTATTAGGCCTGACACTTTAACTACAGCCTTTCAGCAATTCAGTGATGTTTACCCCCATGTCTGCTCCACCTCTTGTTAATTTTCATTATATTAAGATAAATTTAAGGGAGCAAAGTCCACATCAAAAAGTTAAATCAACAGGAAAACAACACCTTTTATTGGCTAACTAAAAAGATTACAATATGCAAGCTTTCGAGGCAACTCAGGCCCCTTCTTCAGACAAGATGTAAACTGGGGCCTGGGTTGCCTCAAAAGCTTGCATATTATAATCTTTTTAGTTAGCCAATAAAAGGTGTCGTTTTGCTTGACTTCTCACTACATTCATAATGACTAACATGGTACAACACCCTAGTACTACAGGAAAACAACAAAAGAGAGTTAAACATTTAATGTGATTGAAAAAATACCACCATTTCTAAATTTCTTATAGATGTTAATCGGACACTACCGTGATTTTTTAAATGCAGAATAATAGACAAAAAAGAAGTTTGTCTAGCTAACTAAATAATGTGATCAAGTACAGGTAAAATGACTCACTGATTGTGAAACTTACTGGAAGGCAAACCTGCAGCCACAGGGAGTCCCAAGGACTGAGTCAGACAAGCAGTGACACAGCTGAGCCCGGGCAGCACTATGCTGCAAGTCTTGAGTGAGCAACGAGGCCCTCTAGTGACCACAATGGTGTGCTGCACTCCTCAAATTTGCTATCAATATCCACCACTGATTGAATGTGTGATCCATTTATTCTAATGCAGCAGGAATGTCAAAATTACTAAAAGTATCTGATAAAACATACACATTCCAGACAATGCAAATATTTGTAAAAATTTCAAGAAGTATTAGCCTCCGTACATGGCATGGTGACATGGTGGTCAGCGCTGCTGGCTTACAGATCCAGTATCCTTAATTGTGTGTGCATGAGTGGACCCTGTTATGATAGGCTCTGGCCCCCTGAGACCCTGAATTGGAATAAGCAGAATTATTCATCCATTATTTCACTGAAACCATTTGCACTGCAACAGGCACAAGGATGAAAAATGTAAAACAATTGAACTTTGTAGGGCAGCCTGTGCATTCTTTCATTTTTTTCTTCCTATAGCTCTAAACTGTTAAACAGTCTCCTATCACCTGGCCCTCCAGACGTCATGGAAGCTACCAAAGCAGTAAAAGCAGAGGGCACTTGTGACCGACCGGCTTGGACCTCCTGAACTCTTCAAATCAATTCCCAGAGCAGATTAGCCAGTGGATCAGAGGTTTACTTTTATTAACGTTTATAGTGTGTAGACACTTACTGTACATCTCATGGTCACTCTTACAAACCCTGCTGTTTGCTAGCAGTATAATCGGCCCACCCTCCCTTTTCAAGTTCACTTTTATCTCACAGGGGATCAGTTTACTTTTACTAAATACATATTTCTTTTTGCCTCAGCCTCTGTTTTTTTTTTTTTTAAAGAAAGGGAAATGAAACCTTTACTCAAATGTGGCTTAGTCATAATGAGATCTGTTACTTCAGCTCCCTTGTGACTTTTACTCCACAAGCAGGTTAAAAAGCGGCTTGAAACTTTTTGGACAAAACCATCCATCCTGATAAGTGCAGCTTGTGTTTTGCACAGTTGTACGCTACTTTCTGTGTATCTCATCTGAGAAAAACAGGAAATTATGTGTTTGTCATACAGCCTGTTGAAAATAAAACCACTCTGTCTTTTTGTGGTAAATAGGACAATAATAATAATAATAATAATAATAATAATAATAACAATAATAATAATAATAATAATAATAATAATAATAATAATAATAACAATAATAATAATAATAATAATAATAATAATAATACTAACTTTATTATATAGTGTCTTATCATACATTTACATGCAACTCAAGATGATTTCTGTAGATTAATTAACAAAAACAAAGATAGACCACATTTACTTGGATTATTATCATTAATTAATACTATGATAATTTCTAATGAACTTAATTATGCTAAATACAAAATCAACCAAGGCGGCACGGTGGTGCAGTGGTAGTGCTGCTGCCTTGCAGTTAGGAGACCTGGGTTTGCTTCCCGGGTCCACCCTGTGTGGAGTTTGCATGTTCTCCCCGTGTCTGCGTGGGTTTCCTCCCACAGTCCAAAGACATGCAGGTTAGGTGCATTGGCGATTCTAAATTGGCCCTAGTGTGTGCTTGGTGTGTGGGTGTGTTTGTGTGTGTCCTGCAGTGGGTTGGCACCCTGCCCGGGATTGGTTCCTGCCTTGTGCCCTGTGTTGGCTGGGATTGGCTCCAGCAGACCCCTGTGTTTGGATTCAGCGGGTTGGATAATGGATGGATGGACAAAATCAACCAGGTATTTTTGAGCAAAAATTTAACAACTAAAGTGAAAAACAAGCCTTTACTCTTTTCAGAAAAATGTTTCCTAATTAAAATATTTATATATTAATGTTGACAAAAGAATAACCAGATCTCATTAATATATATAAAAATAAATATATATAGTATGCATCTACTGTGAGGGCAGCACGGTGGCGCAGTGAGTAGCGCTAGGAGACCCGGGTTCGCTTCCCAGGTCCTCCCTGTGTGGAGTTTGCATGTTCTCCCCATGTCTGGGTGGATTTCCTCCGGGTGCTCCGGTTTCCTCCAACAGTCCAAAGACATGTGGGTTAGGTGAACTGGCGATCCTAAATTGTCCCTAGTGTGTGCTTGGTGTGTGTGTGTGTGTGTCCTGCAGTGGGCTGGCACCCTGCCCAGGGTTTGCTTCCTGCCTTGCGCCCTGTGTTGCCTGGGATTGGCTCCAGCAGACCCCCGTGTCCCTGTGGTTAGGATATAGCGGGTTGGATAATGGTGGATGGATGGATCTACTGTGAGTAAAACACAGGAACACAGTTTAAGGGCTGGGGATTCCGTCCCCGTATACTGTAAGCCACAGTAAGAATGTGAGAGTTCTGTATAACGGTCAGGTTTGTAATACACAATTGACAGAGAATGGTAGTTACACGGATCAATTTATGTGATGGAGAACGGAAGTAGGATTGATGGGAGGATGATGTGGAGGATCTTGGGACGGAGGTGACGTCAGCTGTAAGCGACCGAAGGCAAAGTCATCAGGGGGGTTTAGGAATAATATGGAAGCAGCTCGGATGTCTGGATGACGATTTTGACACAAATTCAAGGTGCCGTGGGTTTTTGTTGTTCGTCTTTCCTGTTAAAGCAAAGACAGAGGTGTTAACACTCTGTCTTAGTCCTCCATCTTGTGGTTTCGCGTGGCTCGTAGGATCCTTTAGCTGCCCCCTAATCGCTCGTGTGTGACACTACATTTTACCTAGACAACTCATTTAGTAGAAACAGTTTGATATTACAAAAGTTAATGAAAAGATACATAAGCAAATAAAACAGCCCACAGCAGTTTCAGTAGATTTAAGATGTAGATGGAGTTTTTGATTTCTGAATGTGATTATTTGACCAGCTGACATGGAGGAGAGGAAAACAAAAAAACTCCTACGATGGGCCATAGGAGAAAAATGAGCCTTTTGAGGGCCATGGTCAGAAGACAGAGCAAGTCAAATAGTTAGGTCTGAAGTTAATGAGTTTGTGCATCGTAGAAGTCGAAATGACCTAGGCCAGCTCATCGCTCACCCCCCATTGGGCACAGTCGATAATAAGGTTTTCAAGTCCTACTCATTTCCACCAGCATCCCAGGTGACTGCAGAATAGAGCACTTTGAGTAGGTGTGGTGGCATATAGCATAGCACCACTACACAGGATGGAAGACAAAAAACATTAAAAAAAAGCAATGGATTGATACTGGGTAGTCATTAACGCATCAAAGAGATAAACTTATAATCAGATCACTGTATTATAATATAATTACGGGAAAGCCAGATTAAAAAAAAAGGTTTTTGAAATGTTCTACTGATTTAGCCTGGCATATTTCTATTGGTAAATTATTCCAAATTTTAGCTGCATAAGAACAGAAAGCTGCCTTATCAGTTCTTTTATGCTAAATGTAAATCTAGGAATAATGAGCAAACCAGTATTTGCAGATCTAGGACTCCATTTTGGTATATAAGGAAACAGGCATTCTGAGATGTAGGTATGGGCAAGACTGTTTAAAGCCTTATTTACAAGTAGAAGTATTTTAGAATTTATTCTAAAGGGCACTGGCAGCAAATGTAAAGATATTAATATTGGGGATACAGGCTCAAATGTTTTTCTTTTTGGTTAGAATTCTTGCTGTTGCATTCTGGACAAGCTGTAGCTGATTTACATCCTTCTTGGGTAGTCCTGATAGGAGAGCATTGCAGTAATCTAGTCATCTAAATGTAAATGCATGTATTACTTTTTTTTGGCATCTTTAAATGTTATAAGAGATTGTACCCTTGCAATGTTCCTTAGATGGGAGGAAGCAGTCTCTGTACTATTATTAATATGCTATTTGAAATTAAGGTCAGAGTCAATAATAACTCCTAAATGACAACACAAATTTACGTTTTTGGGTAGTACAATTTGCTGAACGTCACAACTGGGCTGATGTCTGAATCTGTGGTTTCAATTCATTTGAACATCATATTGTCTTTATGTCATACACCATATTTTGGTTGACCTCTGTATTTTTACAGGAATCATTTAACACAGGCCAGGGAGCTATGCACCTAGTGAATCATATCATGGTGGTTGGTATGAACTCTGCCACAAACCCACTGCATGATTCTATGACATTTGATTCATTTTGAATGCTATTGTTAAAAAGGTACTATAATTCTTTTAATTTGGGGTTAAAGACTCTGCTATGGTCTCCACCTTGAAAGACACTTTATAAACTAAAGAAGATGAAAGTGCTCCAGAGATGGAAAGTCACCAAATGAATGAAATGTCATATTTCTCCTTGGAAATAAATCTATTATATATAGCTCTCACACAACTCCAAATTGTGAAACGCCAATTAATCTAATATGCACTTCTTTGGGAATGAAGGAGGAAACAAGATTGCACAGGAAAAACCTGTGCAGACATATGAATAAAATGCCACCTGCAAACAGGACGCAACAAGACACAGATTGTAGCCTGGTGTTTAGGAGCTTTGAGGCAGCAGCATTAACCACTGCCCCACCATAGTTCCAGTTGTGACCCACTGGGTTGGCACTTTGAGCAGCTGTTTAAAGCTGATCCTCTGGCTAGGACGTTAGATATCTCTGGGTCCACGGTTCTTGAGGCTGGTCCTCCAATTAGCTGTGAACCACCCATTCTCACTGAGATTCCACAGGTGGTGAACCAGCTGAGGTTAAGGAAGGCTGCAGGAATCTGTGGTATCCAGAGTGAACTTATCCAGGCTGGTGGTAAGGCATTGCAAACAATCATCCCAACTGACTGGAAAACGGGACTTGTTGTCCCTAACTGGAAAGGAAAGGGTGATTGTCTGGATTGTGGCAACTACAGCGGGATATCACTGCTCTCTGTACGAGGTAAGGTGCTTGCTAGGGTCATCCTCAGTAGGATCCATGGTCGCTTGCTCACCTACCAGCAACCGGAACAATCTGATTTTACACCAAAGAAGTCTACCATTAACCACATCCTGACACAGAGGGTTCTCATGAAGTGCAAATGCGAATATCAGGAAAGGTTCTTTTCAGCCTTTGTCGATTTTCATAAAGCGTTCGACTCAGCTGATTAAGCTGCCCTGTGGGACATCCTGTGACTTCATGGGATCCTCACAAAGTTCTGGATATCATGGCCAACTTGTACACTGGTACTGTGAGTAATGTGCAGAGTGGACATGCATTTTTCCCAGTTGATTCTGGGGTTTGTCAGGGGTGTGTTCTTGCACCTACTCTGTTCAATGCTTGCATGGACTAGGTGCTGGGCAAGGTCATGGAGTCCTGTGGCTGTGGGGCATCTGTTGGTGAAGAAAGATTCACTGATTTTGACTTTGCTGACGATGCTGTGATCTTCACAGAGTCAATGGAAGCTCTAATTGTGGCTCTCGAGAGACTTAGTATGGAGTCTGAGTGTTGGGGCTTGTGAGTGTCCTGGGTAAAAACCAAGATCCAGGTCTTCAATGACCTCTTGGGTGCAACCATCAGCAGTGTGTCCGTCTGCAGAGAGAGTGTCAAGCTTGTCCAGAGGTTTACTTACCTTGGCAATGACATTCATGTCTCTGGTGATTGTTCCTATGAAGTCAGTAGATGGATTGGGAGAGCACAGGGGGTCATGAGGTAACTGGAAAGAGGTGCGTGACGCTTCTGATGTCTACGCAATAGGACGATGGTCCAAGGAACAGATTTGGATGTGCTTAATGCTTCGATTCATCTGTAAGCAGCATGTGGCTCACTGGACCACAGATGGTGTGTCACTTGCTCAAAAATTCTTCTAACAAACACCTCCTTATCTGCCCTCACAGCCTTCGCAACCGTCCTCCAACTGTGTGGGAATACGGTTTTCTTCCATGAAGAGTGGCCAATCAGGGAATAAGATGGTGTAAAGAGCAAGATCCAATCAGGGAAGGGCTATGTAATAGGCACAAACAAATCAGAGCACAATTAGGGTCAACATTTTTAAAGTCAGCAACCATACCACCTGCATTTCAGAAAAAAAGCACGTTTGAGCCCGACCAGTACTTGGATGGGAGACTATATAGGAAAAGGTTCAGTTGCTGCTGGAAAAGATGTTGGTGAGGCCATCAGGGGGTGCTTCCCTGTAATCTGTGTGTGGATTGCAATGTCCCAGTGCAGGGACACCTGGCTGTACAAATGGGTGCCATTCTCCAGATGAGGTCCTGACTCTCTCTGGTCATAAAAGATCCCTGGTCATCTTTAGAAAAGTGGAGGGTGCTCCCCAGACATCGTGGCTCATCCACTCCTGCCCCTTAATCATCCCCTATCTGTAATTGATGTTCTCTTTTTTTGAGTAGCTATATACATAAATGTAATTAAGTATCATTATTATTATTATTGAATGTCTATGTTTTCACCCATGCACATTACAATGCCAATTTCAGAAGTATCCAGCTTTGGAGAGCTGTTTCAAATGTCTTCATTTTCTTAAAAATATTGGGAAAGTGTGGATGAATTTTGAAAATGGAGACTAATGTCTGCATTTTTAAACAAAATCATAGTATTGTAGATGTAGCCAGAGTCTGACTTTGGCATCTTCTTGTTATGTGATGTTCTACACGCTGGATCCATGGAGTTAAGTAACTACGGTATACAGTGGACTCTTGACTTACGAACTCAATTCGTTCGCGAAGGCTGGTTATAACTCAAGTTGGTTGTAAGTCAAGACTATTTTTCCTATAAGAAATAATGGAAATACCCATAATGCGCTCCGAACCTCCCACAGCAACACTTACTTAACCTTTTCATAATAAAAAAGGGTTGTATAATGTGCATAATTTACCAAAACACCAATAATTTTTCTAATGTACTAACCAAAAAGTTATAAAAAGTGCCTAGCCTACCAGAAACAACAATTTCACACTGTACTCACCATTTAATTTGACATCTTTGGGCTGCAGAAAGGGAGGAGGAGGAGAATGAAACGGAAGGTGGTTATTGTTTAGAAGGAGCCTCCTTATGCAAATTTTTTCTTTGTAAAATTGTAGAGATGGTGGATTTCGACATGCTGTACATATTAGCGAGACCGGTCACACGAACACCACTCTCATATTTCCGCACAATTTCCTTTTTCGTTTCGATTGTGATCGCTGTTTCTCAAGTTAATAATGACAGTAGTCGAGCACTCAGTTCAAAGCTGGTTGTGTTGTGAACTGCTGTAATAATACATTTCAAAGCAAGCCGGTGCTGACTCAGCCTGATGACATCATCATGTGCCGCGCCAGCCCACTAACTAACATCCCTTAACAATCGCTTTCTTTACATTTGTTACCTTCTCTTCCTTCCTTAGCAATTATGCGTCTTGCTTGCCATGGTCTTAGTGAATTATATATATAGGTAAATCACTGCACTGACCGAAATTACGTCTACAAACACATGTATCTGGGCTCCGACTGACGCTTACGAATGCTCTCAGCTGTTTGTTTACAATCGCACAAGTTGATACACGTGACCGCATTTGGGTCGTAACGCAAGATGTTGGTCGTAAATCAAAACAAAAATTTTGGTCGTAAATCAAGTTGTTCGCATGTCGTATATCAAGGGTCGACTGTATAAAACTAGGCTCTTGCTGAGGCTGATATCCTGGAACTTGAGACAGAGACACATAAAACTGTTAAAAGTTAACCTTTGAAGCTTTTTCAAATGCCCAGGATACTCCAAAAATGTAGTGTTAAACTCTAAGGTAAAGGAGAAATGAGAATAAAAGCACAACTTGATGTTCTGGAAAACAATGCCTGATAATTAGTTTGGTTTAGTCCGATTCATAGGAATCAACCATCTTGGCTTACATGTGAACAAAACTGTAAAACCGAGATAACAAGCACACAAAATATCAAACAACCTTACTTAAGGTGTACAGAGCAGTTGTAATGTATTTAGGTGAAGAACTTTAGAAATCTACAATTTTCAGAAACAGATGGGATTTTTAAGCCATTTGGAAAAAGTCTGGAAGTTGGATGAATTCTAAGCTGAGGAAGCTGTTGCCTACTCAAAGCCTCATCTGACAAACAATTGGTTTTTTCCATGTCATTTTCTTCATAATTAGCCCCATGTTAATAAGCATAAGCATTTCTGCAAGCAAAGAGAGTGCTGCATTTGGGCGTCAGAAAAAGAGTAGTGAAGTGGACACTGTGTGGGGGTCATCTTTATGCCATGTAAGATCCATTTGATATTTAGTATGGTTATGTTTAATTGACAGAAGTGTTTTGTTAGTTATTTTAAATTTTGCCTATATATATCAATGCATAGCCCATGTGAGATTCTATTAAGATCCTCCACAAGCTAAATTGAAATGGAATATTCTAACTATTTCTGGTCCCTCTGACTACAGATTAGTCCTAGTTTGTGATCTGCCTTGCAGTTGGTAAGGCATTGATGGCAAACACCACACAGACTGGACCCAGTAATGATTATGTGATTTACAGAGCTGGGCAGTGCTGAGCTCTAGATTGTGCAGGCACACTGCATTTACTATTCAGAAACCAAGGCCACATAACTAACTTCTTTATCCACTTTCATAGATGCTAAATAGACAGAATGTGGTAAAATTTAAAATCAATATCAATATTTGTCAAAGGCTTTACTTTACTTAATGTCTTTTTCATGATTATACCTGTAGTTCTAATAATTCAGAAAAGGAAACATTTAAATTTCCTAATTCATAAAACCCCGAAAGAGCAGCAAGGTGGTGCAGTGGTAGCACTGCTGCCTTCCAGTAAACAGGCCGAGGTTCACATCCCTGATCCTCCTTGCATGGAGTTTACATGTTCTCCTCATTTCTCATGGCTTTCCTGCATGTTTGCTGGTTTCCTCCTACATGTCCAAGGCATGCAGGTTAGCTGGACTAGCAACTCTAAATTAGCACTAATGAGAATGTGTTCAACCAGTGACAGACTAGCGTCGATGTCTGGGGGTTTGGTCAGGCGTTGCTCGCTGTGTTTGCTGAGACAGACTCCTGTGACCATGTTTAGGATTAAGCAGGCTTAGAGAAAGGTATGGTATGGTACAAAATCCAGACAGCAAGCTAGAAAACTTGTTTGAGATCTGAAAGTCTTGTTAAGAAATTTGTTGCAGACATTGAATTCCATTAAGGCAGATCTTCGTTGTACAGCTACCTTTTGTTCATAGTGAATGTCAAATGTTAGGTGACCTGCAGATCTATCATT
This sequence comes from Polypterus bichir lapradei, assembly GCA_026402145.1. Classification (NCBI taxonomy): domain Eukaryota; kingdom Metazoa; phylum Chordata; class Cladistia; order Polypteriformes; family Polypteridae; genus Polypterus; species Polypterus bichir. The sequence goes on along the minus strand of JANRMT010062789.1, from coordinate 41,093,650 downwards.
GTGGACAAGCCTCAGGGAGGCTGCTAGGCCAGTCAATTGATGATTTTTAATAAGAAACAGTACTCTTGTATATTTTAAAATATGTATACATATATATACTTTTAATATACAGTTAGTCATGTAGTTGTGTTTCCACTAACATGGTATTGTCAAAGTCAGATCATTACGTTAGTTCATAAGTAAATTCAATATGGTCTATATTTAATAAAGTAGTGAAAATCATATTCACAAATAATTTCACTTTTTTTAAGTGAAAGGCACCCTTCTAACCAGTACTGGCACTCACTCAGTATTACAGTAAGTAGGAGCTTCTGTGTACGTGTGAAGTCATTAATGTAGATTGTTCAGTAGACAGGTTCTTTTTAGAGTGTGGATATTAGAAAGTACACAAAATGACTCCCCCAGCTTTTATTACAAACAAAACTGGAAAAAAACTGCGGTTCCCCATCTGATTAGCAGATTACAAATGTTAGGAACAAGGTCTGCACTAGCATTAGGTGCAAAGGAGACGCCGAGCAGAGCCAGACCAAATCGTAAATTTGTTCACTGAACGCACACTGAGCCATTGTGAGACAGCACTTTGCTTCTCTCTCTCATATACTGAAGGTGTGCACATCCTGCAATTGCCGTGATGGTTCTCTCCTTTGGAGCTGCATGTGTTATTGTTATAGATCATAGAATTAGATTAATATAATATTTTGATTAATATATATTTTATACTATGTCTACAGCATCCACTGTGGCATTCAAAAACGTTAATGCATTTATTGTCTGGCTGTCTATTTGTGCTATTCTTTGGTTAACTCTAGTTTGCCTGCAGAGTAAAAGATCTATTCTGTTGATGCTCGTTTATCCTTAAGGAGTGTAGGATGTCTGCCTGTAGTGGCACTGACTCGACGGCGTCACAAGGGAAGTGCGGTGACACCATAAGACAGGGTGACACTCAAATGACTGTTTATAAAGTTTCTTTGCATTGTTTCTGGCTGAAATTACCAAGGGGACCCTCCCTCGGTTTTCTTCAACTAAAGCATGGCTAAAACTGCCAAGGGAAAGCGCCAACAGGCGATCAAACAAACAATTGTCCAAGTGCCATTAATAGCTGGAATTACCTTTTAAATGGCTGGATGTCCATTTGCAGCATTGTTTAAAATATGATTACCTCTCTGTTAAGGATCTCTATTCATCAAGTCACCTAGGGGCCTGTGGGCGTCTTAATCTGAACTTGGTTACTGCACTGGGTGACACCAACCCTAGTGACTCCATTGCATTTACTTCGTTTAACATTAACTTTGCTCGACCCACCACTGGGTTTAGTTAACCGGATATACAATTTTAAGAGATTGTTATTTTCATGGGAATTATTACATATGCATTATTTTCACTTTTACTTAAAACTTTAGTAAAAACAATATTTTGAATGAAGAAAATCAAGATCGCATTGAATTTTGATTCCGTGTTTGGACTTACATTGTGACAATGCAACGTATAACTGCCTGTGAGTGAATTTCGATTCTTTCTCTCTAATAAATAAAACAACTTTTTCAAAAGTTTGTCCATGCTCTTTCTTCTTCGTTTAGTCGTTGATGTGACATCTAGAATGTATAAAATTATTGTCCTGATAAAATTTATAAGAGCTGAGAGTGCAGGAAGTGTGTCTGCCAAAAGCATTCACACGACTTGGGTTAGATGACCATGGTCTTGTTTGAAAATAGTTGTAAGTAGGGCGTGACTTGGAAGAATCTCATGTTAAAAGTCTCCGTCTCACAGGGCTTCATGCTGTGCCAACGTTTTTGGAATCTGTTAATTCTCGCTGGCAACAAGAATTAGACGATCTACAAGTCTCCGATTTAAAGTTTGAATCAAACAATATATTCAATCTCTTTTCGCTGTTCCGTTATTTCACCAAGTAATAATTTCCATTTGTTTGCGCTAATGCAATCTTTCCTATCCTTTTTTTGAGACTTTCAAATTTACGTGCTTTCATTTTCTCTAACCTACTCTGCCTGTGTATTGCACCAACGTTTTTGAATTCTTTACGACGTTCTACTTTGTCATCTACTCTTTGTCCTTTATTTTTGGCCACAGGCGTGGACTCGTCTCGCGGGAGGTATAAGTGTCTCTCCGAGAAAATCATATCTCATCTCCTTCAAAGTTTTTTTTATAATAGAGAGATTTACATTCTTTAGGCAGTAATGCTTTATTAAAAGAGCTCTCATAGCTAATACTGACAGAAATGCAAATGCCCATCATAAGATTTGGTTTGGGTGACAAGGCTGACTATTAGCTAGTTGACAGTTGCTTTAATCTGGTAAGTCACAAAGACAACAATTGTCTTTTTGTGCACCTGCTGACATTTAAGTGAGCAAAACTATAACAAATATAATACCTTTCAAAACAAACAATTAAAAAAGATTCAGTGCAGTAGCAAACCACTTCATTTTTTAATGTTTTATAGAACTTTATAAAATATGGAGTTTTACTGCTGTAGTGTTCTGCTTTGTTCTTCATTACATTACTAATGTGGATTTATTTATAGGAATGAAATTACAAATTTAATAATTTGAAAAGAGATTTTAGTTAAAAGGTTCATAACAAAGTGGTGGTGTTTAAAACCAGAGAGGCTTTGCACTTCAAATTTGGTTTTACTGTAGGTTTTAATGATTTAGTTATTTAAATCCTTTACATGATCAATCTGCACAGCTAAATAAATTTAGATCTAATTTTCAAATGTATTGATCATTAAAGTTTATGGTCCAGAACTGTTTTTCAGTGTAAACCAAGCTGTTCCTTTGCATTATGACATTTGGGGTGGGTTTTAGTGTAGAGGTGCTCCTGATTATAAAATGGATGGGTGTTTTGTGCTGCCTGTAGGCTGAATAAATGTCACATAAAGACAGCAGGTTGCTCAATCCTAAATTAAATAAAAAGAAAATGTGTCTGACTTAGGTTTTATTTTCCCCTGCTTCAGTATATTCTTACCTCTTAGATGGCAATTCTATTCTTGCTTAATGGACAAACAAGATTATTGTGACCAATTTTCTTCAAAGCTAAAGGAATTTTTCCAATTTAATGTTATCTCAGTAGCGCTGAAAGCAATGAAAGGCTGCATTACAGATAATAGAATTGTCTTTATTACCCATGCTTAATGTCAAATAAAAATCTCCTTTGGTGGCTCAGCACACTAATTTAAATCCCAGTCTTACATCCCCAACCATAGGCTTCAAGTTTCCACCATCATAATGGAATTTAATGCTCTTTTATACAATCCAACAGAGATGCAAATGCACCACATGTGTGTGCACGGAATACAATATGGCGCAGACATAAAGCTTTCTTTTTGATTGTTGGTGGGACTTTTTTAGGCAGAAAAACTGTGCACACCTGAATAAAATGCACATACATATGAGCCGATGTGCCCTAACACTGAACAGCACAGTATTATCATGAAGTTTGCGAGACTTACCAGGAATGTTCATTGGGTTTACTGTATCTACTCCTGCCCTTGAAGAGTAAGTAACACACACACTCAGATACACTCACATACATGGAGGTCCTATTCAGATAAAGTCTTACGTGGTGCCAGTTGCCATATTCCACAATATTCCACATAGGATTCTCTACACAGGGACTCACTATCACCAACACCAACAAACATGCGCACGTCATTGCGACACACATAAAAGCTCAACTTTTTTGGTTATACGCCACTTAACAACCAAACTATGCTTTGCTGCTTTTCTAATTATTGAGAAGTGGCCTCAATAGCCTTGATAAACTCAAGAAAGTGGCAATTTTGCCCACACTTGGTGTTCTCTCATTATTTCAATCACTCTAGATAAAGAAATTGTAAAATCAATGTGGCATTTATTAAGGTATAACAATACCAAAGTCTGGATATAAGCAGTTGTAGAAAAGCTTACTGAAAATGAGACATGTCAAGGGGTGAATGTCGACTTGTGTGTTTTTTTATTTAGCAATCGGTGTTATTCATACATTTAAATTCACTGGTGTTCACATGAAATGGTCACAAGTGTCTCAATCTTTGACGTCTCTTCCTCTGTTGCTCTTCTGCAGTTGTTTCTTTCTCAAGCTATAAGCTAATTCTGTAATTTCTAGTCCTATAGCGTCCATGCATTCCCAGATTATAAACTAATTTAACAGGTTCATTGGTCTGTGGTATGTACTTGCTTTCTTTTCTCTCCATCTTTAAGTTGTAAAACAAATTAACACAGACTAGTACAACATTACTAGAAAGGATGCTTGCAATGCCTGTAATTAAAGTCCTGTAAATTCAGTTCATCCTGGAGCATTTGAGCAAAATAATTCAAATTTAATATAAATCGTCTGCAGTTCCAAAACTGAAGATTTTCCACTTCAGTACAAGCGTCATGGCAAACAAAAGTAGAATTTATGAGTCTAAAGGAGGAGGGCAAGCTTTACCCCTTACCCTTTCACAAAGAGACCAGGGATGTAATAGAGTATGGGGACTGTGATGAAAGGAAATTAATAGAACCCTAGTCATCTAAGAGGTGTTTATATAGGACTGAGTAAACTGATGCTTGCAGAAACATGCTGTGTCTCTCTGCTGCTCTATTCATGCAGATAGCCATGCTGCAGGACCATATTAGACCAGAGACCAACCAGCACACTAAGACAGAGAGCCACCTGGTAGCCTAAGCAAGATGAACTGATTATTATCCAGGTTGTATTGATATTATTGTTACACATATATGCACTTACAGAGACATAGGAAATCACATACTGGTCTGCATTACTAATGAAACCATAAACCACAGTGACATATTAATTATCAACCTTATCTGCTGCATAGTATAGCACCTAATATTGCTGAAATGCTGCAGGTTTGAGAAAGCTGTGTTATATTATGTTATGTTATGTTATATTGTGCTTGGGGCGGCACGGTGGCACAGTGGTAGTGCTGCTGCCTCGCAGTTAGGAGACCTGGGTTTGCTTCCCGGGTCCTCCCTGCGTGGAGTTTGCATGTTATCCCCGTGTCTGCATGGGTTTCCTCCCACAGTCCAAAGCCATGCAGGTTAGGTGCATTGGCGATCCTAAATTGTCCCTAATGTGTGTGCTGGTGCCCTGCCCGGGGTTTGTTTCCTACCTTGTGCCCTGGGATTGGCTCCGGCAGACCCCCGTGACCCTGTAGTTAGGATATAGCGGGTTGGATAATGGATGAATGTGCAAAATGTACAACAAACTATTTTTTAAATATTGACCACAAATTATAACATTCATTTTCATTTTGTGGTGGAACGGTTTGATTATAAAGCCCTCACACAGTAGAGCTTGCAAACTCAAAGAGGCCCCAGAATAAATCTCTAGAGGACTGAAAGCAAATGGTTCAAATGACTCTTTCAGGTTTAGTAACAAAGGTATATATTGTAAAGGAGTATCTAGGAGAGAGAAATGAAAGATTTATTTCACACATGGAGTAAATACAAAAGAGAGAAACCAACACCTTCCACTTAACAGCACACAGGCTGGTTCAGGCATATTTATCAGTGTTAACCATTTAGAACGACTGTGTGCACTCACTGTCTGTTTTATTTAGCACATTTGATGATAAACACTGTCTCAAAGAACTTTCAGAAAATTTTACCCATCTATCCATTCATCTGTCACTCCATTTGTTTAATTCAATTATTCCATCCTGGCAGCATTGACTTCAGTGCACAAGTCATTCCATTGTAGAACACAAACACCCACAAAGCCTCACTGTGCCAATTTAGAGACTGGAGTTCACCTGATACTTATAGTATGTATTTTGGGATTTGAGAGGAAAGAACTATCTATGGTAAAAACAATGTGGGCACAAGGAGAATGTGACATGGATATCAGCATGACTGGGAACTGCATCCGGATATCAAATATGAATTTCCAATACCCTTGTGTGCCCCTCTGTCACCTACTCACATAGAAATTTCCTTTCATAAATGTTTTTACAATTCAGGCCAAGAAAGAGATTCACTTACTGGGATTTGAACCTGTGACCGTACAGTTTCATAGATAGAAAGTTAGATAGAACTTTTTACAGAAGGTCAAGAAATACAGAAAGAGTGTAACAAACAACAAACAACTCCCTCAAACATACAGAAGAACACATAGGAAAACTTCAAAATTGGCTAAAGGTAAGAGAACACTCACAGTGAGCTGTTAATAAAGGCATATTGCTGCTGGTATAAAGGAGCCTCAGTGGTGTTTTTTGACACACTTCTGTTGATTATTCCATTGGTTTCAAGGCCTCCATACTAGTATGTCAGAGAAAGGATGTGCTGCATTGTTCGTATGGCCATCAGTTTTCTTTTAATTCTCTCCATCACTGCTCCCTCCAGCAAGTCAAGAGTGTTTCTTATAGCTGAGCTTGCCCTTTTAATTAACTTGTTGATTCGGTGTACCTCTATTGAAGTGATGCTCCAGGCCAAGCACACCACAGCATGGAAAATCATACTGGCAATCAGAGTTATCGATCATATAAAGGATGCCACTACCTACGTTAACAGGGCGCAGTCTCCTAAGACAAAATAGTCTCCTCACCATTTCTTATATAGTTCCCATGTGTTACTAGACCAATCCAGCATGTCATTGATGTTAACCACCCAAGTATTTGTAGCATCGGACCACCTCCACACCCACAGTCTGAACAGTGACCAGGTGTAGAGATCCTTTGGTACGGTGAAAGTCAATAACCAGTTCCTTGGTTTCACTGATGTTAAGTTACAGACAATTCTCTTTGCACAAAGAAACAAAGTTCCCTACCTGACTCTTATGCTCCATCTCATCCTCTTTCTCAATACACACCAGTGCAGAATCATCTGAGAATTTCTGCAAGCGATATGACCTGGTGTTATATTTATAGTCCGAGGTGTACAGGGTGAAGAGGAAAGGAGACAGGGCTGTTCTTTGTGGTGCTACAGTGTTGCTCACATCCTCATCAGAGACACAGTTCTCCTGACAGGCCATTATCTAGAACACCATAGGCTCATCCACCTGCATATCTCTGAGCTTACCCTATGACATAAATGGCTGTATGGTATTGAAAGCACTGAAGAAATCAAAAATCATAGTCCTCACAGTGCTGACAGTTTTGTCCGAATGAGACTAAGCCTTATTGAGCAGACAAATAACTGCATCTTCCACTCCAATCTTTGTCCAAGAGGCAAACTGCAGGGGTTACAAGCGGTCTTTCACAAGCAGACTTGAATAGTCCAGAACCAGCTTCTCAAAGGTTTTCAAAATATGGGATGTAAGGGCCCTTTGGTCTACTGTATAGTAAAAAGATGACGAGGTGTCCACCTTTTTTGTGACTTGAACAATACAGGATGCTTTTCACAGCACCTTCTGTAGCCTTAGTGTCAGACTGAACAGGTAGCAGAAGGTAACACAAAGTTGGTCAGCACTGGTCAGTTTTAAGAACTCAAGGACTTACTCAACTCACTTTCAAGCTTTTTCTGTGGGTAGCTTCCTCGGTGTCTCCTCTCTTGGTCATCAGATATGGGGAGTCCACATCAGAGGTAGACTCATCACTGTCCATACTAGCTGAAATAGTAGGAGTTTTTGATGCAATATGGATGGTTTGTCTAAGAGTTACATTTGTCCATGTTCTCTTCTAGCACCAGAGCCCTGGGGAAATAGAAACATTAATAAAGATGATGAAACTTATCTTTCTTGACAAATAACATGGATGAATCCTGACAGCCAAAATTTCAATGTCTGAATTATAAATTGTATTTTTAACTGTAATATGCTCCCTTTTACACCATTTCTTATTCACATAGACGACCAGTCACCCTCCTGTCTTTTTTTTCCCACAATGCATTGGGTATCTGCTTAAATAAAATTAAATCTGTCAAGCATTAAAAGTTCTAAATCCTTTCCACCTTGCTTTTATTCTTGTGCCAGCTTGTCACCTTCTTTATCCTCAGATGACCAACTCCTGCATTAGGGTGAATGGGAGCTGCTTAGGTGCTGGCAGATGATTATGGGAATATTTTATATACCCCATTTTTAGTTTTCAGTGTTTCATGTACCCTTCAGATCCTTGTTGCTCTCCCTAAGACATCTACAGAATTCAAATGATTACAAGTGAGAAATATTAATAATCATTAGATACATATTAGAGGGTTGGCACAGGTTAGGTGGATTGGGGATGCTAAATTGGCACTGTGTGTGTTTTTTGTGTGTGTGTCTGTGGTGAACCCCCACGATGGACTGATGCCCTGCCCAGAGTTTGTTCCTGCCTTGCAGGTCAGACCCTCTGAAACCCTGGTCTAGATTAAGCAGATTAGAAAATGAAATGATATACATATTAGTCCATTGATGGAATCTCACATACACACTGGGCCAGTTTAATGTCACGAGTTAATTTAACAATGTTGTATTTGTGATGTGGAAGGAAAACCAGATTAGTCAGAGGAAACCCATCTAGACATGGCTGCGAGGCAGCAGTGCTAGCCACCATCCTGTCATAATAATATAATTATTTCCTTTCACTTCACAACTGGAAAAACGTTGAAAGAGAAAATGGTTGACTGGTAATTATTATTACTGTTATTACTAATACAGTAATTATAATGGCAAATGTGGCTTTTGAGATCAAAGATTGTTTTTTAAAATGTATGCTTTGGTGAAAACATGTGCCCTATGAGCTTAACTGGATATTTCATTTTGGCTTTTTTATTACTGTTATTTTTTTAGGAAAGGCTAAAGGCTCAGTGTAATTTGATTTTCCTGGCAAATGGCATCAAAGTGCTGTAGATGTGCCATCTTGAGAAGGTTGGGTAAGGAAGCGGGTACATCTAGTGGTAAACCTTAGAACTGATGCAGCTCATTATGGACATTTTATAAGTGAATTTTATGTCTATTCTACCATCTTGAAAAAGAAAAAAAAAACAAGGCTGCTAATATCTTGACTTTGACGAGAAATGTTACCACACAGATTGCAACATGGAAGACATTCTTCTGATATAGCTGTCAAAAACATAATGGTGTTTTTTTGGATTGTAGATAAACATTTCTTGAAACTGGCACAAAGCCCCACTGAGCACTTAAGTTTTCTTTATCTAGGACACTGAATGATTTAGATTCATTACTGTGTTCAACAGTTAGATTTAAAGAGCCAGATTTAATTTCATGATTCAAAAATCTGATAAATGCCTTTGATGTGTCAATAAGTTTGTGTCTGCTTTGTTTTAGTTAGCAGTGAACTTTGCTTTTAAATACTTAGAGTGGGAGAAGAAAAGCAGTATCTGATGTTGAACCTATATTATTAATTCTCTTCCTCCAACTATCTATATTAATCACATCCTGTGCTTTGAAGGAATATCTTTTGTACTTTCCAGTCATTTGTTTGCCATGTAGTGTTTGTTAAAAGTATTAGATGAACATTGGGTCTAGGCTAATTCATGTGTATATGAGGTCTATCATACCAAAACACCCTTCAGGATTGCTTTATGACTTCTACCTGACATATCTGATACTGTTTCTGGTTCCCAGTCAAACTGAAATTAGAATAAGTAGGTTCAAAATTGGATGTCAGGTTCAGAAAATGAGTGGATAGATAATATCTATTACAACCTCCTTAATTCAACGTGACATTTACAGTGTTTTCAGCTCCAAGAAAATAGGCTATCACCTAGACCCAAAATGTTAAATTAGTGATTCTCACTTATGTGTCAGAAAGGTCACTGATTCACTCGACATTACAGAACTTTTATGTAAACTGATTAAGTCTGTTCTAATTACAAAGATGGTGTATGAGTACAAATCAATTGATACAGTAGCATTTTGATGCAATGGTTACCATTTCAATGGACCCCAAACCTGCTCAATTTATGCTGCACATAGATGGCATGCAATGTCAGTATGTTGCTGGTGCATCATGCAGTGGCATCTTATAAAATCATTGTTACGATTTGCCAACTCACAGAACTTTCTTTTTCAAATAATTCTGGCCCCAAACTCAAGAAGCAGGCTTCATGGCCTGCACTGGGCCAGCAGAAAATGGGGAAGGCTTTAAGTGCAAAAAACCCAGAAGGGAGGAGAAAAACCATGAAATCTCTGGCCCACAATAATCTAAACAATATTCTTAAAAACTTTAAAGAGTTTTGTTTAAAAATAAAATTGAAAGCAAAACCTCAACAAAAGATTACCAAAACGTTTGCCTACATGAAGCAAACCAAACAGGTTAACAAAACCAATTCCAATCCAACAAGTGATACCCAAAAACAAAAGCAGAAAGTTAAAAAAACAGAAGAGTTTATATATATATTCATTCTCCTTTGCGTGTGGTGTTTGAAAGTTTGTGAACCCTTTAGAATTTTCTATATTTTTGCATAAATATGATCTAAAACATCATCAGATTTTCACTCAAGTCCAAAAAGTAGATAAAGAGAAACCAGTTAAACAAATGAGACAAAAATATTATACTTGATCATTTATTTATTGAGGAAAATGATTGAATATTACATATTTGTGAGTGGCAAAGGTATGTGAACCTCTAGGATTAGCAGTTAGTTTGAAGGTGAAATTAGAGTAAGGTGTTATCAATCAATGAGATCACAATCAGGTGTGAGTGGGCACCCTGTGTTATTTAAAGAACAGGATCTATCAAAGTCTGCTCTTCACAACACATGTATGTGGAAGTGTATCATGGCATGAACCAAAGAGATTTCTGAGGACCTCAGAAAAAGAGTTGATGATGCTCATCATTCTGGAAAAGGTTACAAAACCTTCTCTAAAGAGTTTTTACTCCACCAATCCACAGTCAGACAGATTGTGTACAAATGGAGGAAATTCAAGACCATTGTTACCCTCCCCAGGAGTGGTCGACCAATAAAGATCACTCCAAGAGCAAGGCGTGTAATAGTCGGTGAGGTCACAAAGGACCCCAGGGTAACCTAAGCAACTGAAGGCCTCTCTCACATTGGCTAATGTTCATGTTCATGAGTCCACCATCAGGCGGACACTGAACAACAATGGTGTGCATGGCAGGGTTGCAAGGAGAAAGCCACTGCTCTCCGAAAAAACATTGCTGCTCGTCTGCAGTTTGCTAAAGATCATGTGGACAAACCAGAAGGCTATTGGAAGAATGTTTTGTGGATGGATGAAACTAAAATAGAACTTTTTGGTTTAAATGAAAAGCATTATGTTTGGAGAAAGGAAAACACTGCATTCCAGCATAAGAACCTTATCCCATCTGTGAAACATGGTGGTGGTAGTATCATGGTTTAGGCCTGTTTTGCTGCATCTGGGCCAGGACAGTTTGCCTTCATTGATGGAACAATGAATTCTGAATTATATCAGAGAATTCTAAAGGAAAATGTCAGGACATCTGTCCATGAACTGAATCTCAAGAGAAGGTGGGTCATGCAGCAAGACAACGACCCTAAGCACACAAGTTGTTCTACCAAAGAATGGTTAAAGAAGAATAAAGTTAATGTTTTGGAATGGCCAAGTCAAAGTTTTGGCCTTAATCCAATCGAAATGTTGTGGAAGAACCTGAAGGGAGCAGTTAATATGAGGAAACCCACCAACATCCCAGAGTTGAAGTTGTTCTATACGGAGGAATCGGCTAAAATTCCTCCAAGCCGGTGTGTAGGAATGATCAAAAGTTACTAGAACCGTTTAATTGCAGTTATTGCTGCAAAGGGGGGTCACACTAGATACTGAAAGCGAAGGTTCACATATTTTTGCCACCCACAAATATGTAATATTCGATCATTTTCCTTAATAAATAAATGACCAAATATAATATTTTTGTCTCATTTGTTTAACTAGTTTCTCTTTATCTACTTTTAGGATTTGAGTGAAAATCTGATGATGTTTTAGGTCACATTTATGCAGAAATATAGAAAATTCCAAATGGTTCACAAACTTTCAAGCACAACTGAATATATATATATAATATATATGTATATATATACTTCAAAATATAAAAAGACCTAAAGAAATTTTCAATATGACTGAAAAACAGACACTTATCTGTAATCAAAAATGATCAAAGAACAGAAATCAACAAAACATGTAAATTATCATACACTAGCAAAACACCCGCGCTTCGCAGTGGTGAAATACTGCCTGAATATTTTTATTAAGAAAAAAGTAAACATTTTTAGACTGAGGTAAAATATATAAAAAATTAATTGTTAAGGATCTCTCTGTATACTACGTTGTCAGTTCGGCCCTCCGGTTGTAATATGACTAAGCTGTGTGCTGAGCTTACTCTTGAGCATGCAACATACAGTTGGCCATGTGAAAAGCAATCCTGCCTCAAATCAATGCCAACCTTTTGTAGTGTTTGTCCCTGAGACTTATTAATTGTCATTGCGAAGCAGAGTCTTACTGGAAATTGAACGTGTTTGAAATTGAAATGGGAGATTAGATGGTATAACGGGGATGCGAGGAATAAAAACTGTGTCACCTGAGGCACTGCCAGTAAAAATAGTTGCTTCAATTAGGTTGTTTTTTGTAGAGATGTGACCTGAAGTGTTGTGCCGTTACAAAGTTTTGGTGGCTGTAAGTTTCTCAGTAACATTATTGGTGCCCCAACCTTCAAGATGAGATTATGCTCAGGAGTGCCTGGAGGATTTAGAGTGTTGAGAAACTCTACCGGATAATGTACTGCGTCTTCTACTTCTACAACTGAATCAACAGATTGATATGTTTTTGATTGTGAAGGTAGTTCTTGAAGTAAAATGTGGTTTATATTCGTAGTCATGTCATTTTTTGGTGTCAGGATAGCTCTCTCTCTTAACCATGAGACGTTACTTTGGTGTAGATTTCGTAGATCGGGGTAAACATTTTGAAGAAGACTTTGTAAGGTATTCACGATGAGACAGAGATTTGTAGGAATATTTATCTTACGGTTTTCTTGTATGAAGGCGCCATCACCTATACTCATCAGAAGAGCAGAGAACTCCTCGGCTTTTTGTCACGTTTCAAATGAACTCTCATGTTTATTTTTAAAGTAACAACAAGGATTTGTGGCCAAAGGTATGAAGATTTTAGAGATGCTTTAACTTCATCAGCGCGTGTTCCTCTGGGCACGACTGGTAGGGTTTGGCGGAAGTCTCCAGCCAGCAACACTGTCAAGCCTCCCATAAGTTTGTTGGTGTTTCGGATGTCTTGGAGGGTCCTGTCTAAAGCCTCAATACCTGCTCTGTGTGCCATAGTGCATTCATCCCAGACAATAAGTTGACAATGTCGCAGCACTTCAGCCATGTTACTCTGCTTTGATATGTTACATATGGTGGATTCAGTATGGTTGAGGTTCAGAGGCAGCTTGAAAGCTGAATGAGCAGTTCTGCCACCCTCTAGAAGAGTTGCAGCAATGCCAGAAGAAGCCACAGCTATGGCAATGTTACGTTTTGATCGGATTTTTGCAAGGAGAAGGTTTATTAGGAATGTCTTACCAGTTCCTCCTGGAGCATCAAGGAAAAACACCGTGGTAGTGGGAGACATAACGCTGGTCATGATTTGCTCATAAACTGACTTTTGGTCACTATTTAGCAAGCGCTCGTTATTTGTGACTATATTGGCCAAGTGCGAGGTGTTGTAAGATGTCTCTTTCAAGTACTCGGGATTTGATGTAAGTTGTGCCAGTTCTGGTAAAGGTGAAGGCAAACCGTAATGATGAAGAGATTGACCTCCAATAGCAATGACGTAGTTTTCAAGCAACTGTAGACACTTGTTATAGATCAAATTTAACCACTGGTGGACTTCTGTTTGTATATGATCTTTTTCAGTCTGTCTCCTAACATCTTCTGCTATGCTGTGTTTATGTTTTTCCCATAGGTTTAAGGGGTTTTCTATTTGGCAGAACACCAACATGACAGCAAATAGTTCACGGATCTTTTGAGGTGAGCGAGATAGAGTAGCTTCCTGTAGAGTCTCGTCCCAGTTGATATCGTCATGTAATAAACCGAGTGCCCTGCAGGCTGACTTATAGGTCGGATGTAGGATACCATCAACTGTTCTGAGAGATTTGAAAGACGTGGGACCTGTGATTTTGTTGAGGAGGACTCGAAGATGGTAGCATTCACAGTTATTCGGGTGTACAGTGTAGACCCGTCCCAGTACATTATCCTTTTTTACTCCCGAATATCCTGGTACAGGGTTGCCCTGTTTCCTTCGACGAAACATGTTGTTTGCCCACACATAATATGATGGAATTTCATTATAATGAAGTTGTCTAGCAAAATCATCGTGCTTGCAAAGGTCAAAGAACGCTAAAAGGGTCGTTTGTGGTGGATTATGTACTTTATCGCCAACATTGCTTTCTGTGAAATAAATTCTTTGTCCGTTCTCAAGATGCACAGCAAGATGAACGACCGGAGGGAAACGTTCTTGAATGGGAAAACAGAAAATACGCCAGGCTGCTTCAGAGCTACTAATGTAACGACCAGCTTCGTATCGAGATACTTCGTTATTTTGAGTTTGTATTGTAAATACTGCCTGGTCACTTCCTTTGTTAACATACTTGCAGATGTATTTGATTGATTTTACTGAATTGCAAAATTCGATATTGATGTGAGCATTGAAGAAGCGGGACAGCACAGGACTATAAGGGACCACCCATCTGTTGTCGATATGTACTCCTTTGATGTTAATTGTATGACCTCCATCAGCAGGTGCGCGCCGGCGGTACTGAGGGTAACCATCTTCTCCGGTCTGAGTTTGTGAGATGAACGGACGCGGGTACTTCTTAGTGCATATTCTATTGCTCATGCAGGGCGAGTTGATATTATGAGGTCCACATGGGCCGTGAATCATGTTGGATTTTACTATTTTTTGTAGGGCAGGGTCAGTCTGTGGATCAGGAATTTCTGCACGGATGAGTTGATCGATGAGAGCTGGTTTAATCCTATCCTTTAGCCACAATAGAATGTGTGCATGGGGAATACCTCGCTTTTGCCACTCTATGGTGTACATGTAGCAATTTGTACAGCCGAAAATGTCACTCTTCGTGAGCAAGTCTATCATTTTGCGGATCTTGAGATAAAATACACGACTGATAAGGTCATGGCGATCGTGAGGTTTTTGACGTGGAAGGAGAATTTCAGAGATTTCAGGCCATTTAGGATTGCAAGTAAATGTGATGAATAAGTCAGGGCGGCCATAACGACGAACATATGTCATTGTGTCTTGTGTATGCTCGTGCATATAGCGAGGTCCTCCAGTGAAGGATGATGGTAATATCACAGCTTGACCAAGTTCTGTTAAATTAGTGTCGTTTTTGTCAATAGCATCTTTTAAGTGAACGTAATTTTCAGCCCGTAGTTTTTTTTGATTTAGTCTGATATAATTTAGTCTTTCGGATTCAATTTTTGCGTACATATCAACTAAAAACTAAGTTAATAAAGTTCGGAAGAAAAGGATATTATTAGCATGATGCTGTCTGATCATAAGCCGGTATGAATAGAAGTTTGCTGCAGAGACGGTTTTGTTCATAGGTAAGTTACTGGCAGGATGAACTTGAGGTATAGACACAGAATAGCCGTCTTCACCAGAACATGAGAGGATATTGAAGTGCATCATAGGATCTGTGGGTTTCTTTAATGCGTTGCAGTTTATTGTCTCTGGTTTTCAAGACAATATCTCTATTGTTGAACGTTTGCCCAACGATGACAACACCAATTTGATGAACTGTGGGTTTATTAAATCTGCCTTTGTGTACATGTAATGGTTTTTTGTCTGCGTGAATGACAACTTTGAAGTGTTTGTCATCATCTGAAATAGTGTCAATTGTGGAGTGGAAGTCCTGGATGTAAGTGTTACAGTCATGGAGCATTTTTTGTAATTGCTTGACCAGGGGCATGTTAAGTCCAGAAAAATTAGCGCAGCGGATTTGTGTTTCCTTTTCATCGTCCCCGACGAAATAAATTTGCAAAAATTTGTGTTCTTCACTTGGCATAGGTAAAAGACTGCCAATCAAGTGATACACTTGACCCTGAACTTTAAATGAAGGCATAAAATTTCCCTCAACGATTTGGTTAGCACCAAATGATGTCATTTGAAATGCGCTGTTGTACTTTCGAATGTTGTTCAAGAAATGCTCACTTTGAGGATGTTCGCCATTTAACAGGCCCTGAAGAAGGTGAGGAAGCTTACATAAAGGAGTGAGAGAGACTTTACCACCGTTACAGCACAAACCAGGAGACTCGCATTTCCACTTCTTTGCTTGACAATAGTTACAGTGAACATCCATGGATCCAATGTGTACTGTTTTGTCAGACTCATAATGTACGTTTGGGTCGTACGCAAATCCACAATTGGCTTTTTTGAGCCAAACCTGTTGTTTTCGTATGAGCCGCTTTTCATTATTGGGATCATATCTAGAAACAGAACCTCTATTAACTTGTGGATTTGCTTGCGAGTATTTAGCGACAGCGTCCCTATGAACTTGTGGATGTGCTTGCGAGTATTTAGCGACAGCGTCCCTATGAACTTGTGGATGTGCTTGCGAGTATTTAGCGACAGCGTCCCTATGAACTTCTGGATGTGCTTGCGAGTATTTAGCGACAGCGTCCCTAGACAGCACGAAGTTGATTCTGTCTAGCTGTATGAGAAAATCTACCACGACGTCTGATACGCCTCCTTTTTACTGTGT
The DNA here is from genome assembly GCA_026402145.1 of Polypterus bichir lapradei. Classification (NCBI taxonomy): domain Eukaryota; kingdom Metazoa; phylum Chordata; class Cladistia; order Polypteriformes; family Polypteridae; genus Polypterus; species Polypterus bichir. The sequence continues at coordinate 41,077,020 of JANRMT010062789.1, read as the reverse complement.
TCTCATAGCTTGGATTGCCAGTGTAATAATCAGCTGGATTTGTGTTGAAGTGACATTCAGCATGTGTCAATCGATGTAAGCACACAACCGGCTTCATCAATAACTTCGCATCCAGCTTTTGAGAGTTGAAATATTCATAAACATCAAAGTGTCCACTACTCAAATTGTCACCTGTGAATCTAAGATGTTTAAGAGGCATTGACGGTTCTCCAAAGGTGTAAAATATTTGCCTATTTCGGAACACTTGAAAGCGACAACCAAACAATTCAGCGGCAGCCATCAACTCACATGCAGAACCATAGGTGAAGGGCTTAAGCATTTCAGTCTTATAGTGCTCCTGTGTACTATAATTATCTCCTGTACCATCATCAGTCCATACTTTGAACCTCTCCCAGTCATTTAATACATAAGACACAATGTCCTTGCAGATATCAAAAGTGAGCCTGATATGTCCGTGCAAAATGTAACACAGAGAATGGAAAAGGCAGGCGCCATCTCCGGGCATGGACACCACTCGGTAAGTGACAGTTCTTTGATTGATGGTGATGACGTCGATAGACATTTTAATAGGGGTACAGTTGGAAGAATAAAGGGAATGGGTACTTGATCAGTAAACAAAGTATAAAATATCTACACAATAACTATAACAATCATAACAAATGAACAATAAAACAGCGCAGAACCCGTGGATTAAATAAAAAGGTTGCCTCGTTGGCGAAGCAAAGAAAAAGGACTTTCTTATATGTCGTTCGTTTATAAAACAGCGCAGAAGCTGTGAGAAAGCTGCGTCACCAAAAAACTGCGGAGCGCCTAATATGGGCAGGCAGTCAGGCAAAGAAAGTGGATGAAATAAGTATAATTGTAATAAACGAACAAAACGACAGCAGAAAAGCTGCGGATTAAATAAAGGAAATGGGTTCTTGAACAGTAAACTAAGTGTACAATACGGACACAATAACTATAACAATCGTAAGAAATGAACAATAAAACAGCGCAGAACCCGTGGATTAAATAAAAAGGTTGCCTCAGTGGCGAAGCAAGGAAAAAGGACTTTCGTATATGTCGTTCATTTATAAAACAGCGCAGAAGCTGTGAGAAAGCTGCTTCCTTGTTGAAGCAAGGAAACGAATAAAGACACCGCAGCGAAGAATGGCCTTATATGGGCAGGCAGTCAATTACATGGGAGGCGTGCTGAGTTGCGCAGCAGCCTTACATATGAATATGCTAAGTGTTGACTAAATAGAAGTTGAAAAGATATATTTTTTCAAATGTGATCGCGCAATTCAGATCGAGTTGACTCGCACTACAGTACATCGAGCCCGCGTGCTATTGTGGTTTTGCCTGCGTGCCTCAATAAGTTACCCTCCCCTTGCTCTTACTTTTTTACCATTCATCTAATGAATACACTGAGTATGGCTTTACCAAAACAATCATTGATCGCGAATAAAGTATCCATTATTCATAAAGCTTCAATTGGTGATCTGTCTTTCTGTGTTAACCGCATATTTTTTTATACGTCTCAAACCAAGGGGATGCGAGGCTAAAATGAATCGGGAAGCACACGTACATACTCAGTGCATCCCCTCTCAGGAATCGAACTTCGGACGCTGGCGCTACAGGCGAATCCTCTACTATTGCGCCACGGCGTGTGGTTTGTCTATTTGAGCGTAGCAGTGTAATTCGGTTTTTGTTCAGCACTCTTTGGAACTGTTGCTTTTTGTCTGCGCACTGCGTCAGTTCACGTGAGCCGCTGAATATGGTTTTATATGTCACTCGCTCGCTTCTAATTGTTTCGCTGCCTTCTTAATTATATAATGTATGTTTTCTTCAGCGGTTTTTGGAGCTCTTCCTGGTTTTCTACGTACTGCGTGATTACGTGGGAGGCGTGATGATGTCACACAAAACTCTGCCCCTCCACGGCTTTCGAGCTCAACTCCATTACAGTATATGCAGAAAAATAGCTTCCAGTTATGACCATTACGCGTAGAATTTCGAAATGAAACCTGCCCAACTTTTGTAAGGAAGCTGTAAGGAATGAGCCTGCCAAATTTCAGCCTTCTACCAATACAGGAAGTTGGAGAATTAGTGATGTGTCAGTGAGTCATTGAGTCAGTCAGTGAGTCAGTGAGGGCTTTGCCTTTTATTAGTATAGATTCCAAAGCAAATTACATAAAAAAATAAACAAAGATAAAGGAAACTGAAACTAGCTAGGAAACTTTTTTCGCTGCGTGGAAGGAGCTGTGGAATTTCATAGGGGAGGGTGGCCGAGGAAGGAGATGGCATCTAGTAAACCTTGCTTTAGGAAATATGGGAGAAATGCTGCTATCCACTATGTATTAGGCTACAAAATGAAGATATTTCAACATATTATTTTATCTTATAGTATAACAACCAAAGGAAAGTTTTAAAAGATAAGTATCTCAACATCAGCATCAAATACTCAACACCAAAACAATAAATGCAAATGATTATTCACAAACTTCCAATTTTTGCTCAGTGATCAAAGTGGTAAATGATAGTATATGTAAATAGTGTATTTATTGTCATGTGTAATCAACATGCAGTATAACTGTCTTACCTAGGATCAGCAGCCTTACAAAATTAGTATGACACTGAGAGTGAATAAAAGTGAGTCCATCAATCCTTCTTCGTAAACATTATACAAAAAAGATAACTGCACTTTTATGGGCAATGAAAGTTACACTTAAGTACAAAAATCAGCAAGAATGATTAGACTTGTACAATTTTAAGAAGGAAGGTCTGCCCTTGTGAAGGCACAACTAGTTAAGAAAGATAAAAGAAAACTGGGAAATTCTGAAAAGCCTACAAGTGATGATGACGACTACTCCAAAATAGAGAGCTGTTCAAGTTGACAAATTGTTGAAATTGCATCACAAAAATTGATCAATGGGGCTCTTTAAAGTGCTCTAGCCTTCAAGTCCCAAAGCAAAAATGTTCAGAAGACACATAAACAGCAAACGTATGACCAGAATGCTGCAGGGTCCAAGGGTCTGACCAAGCAACCCAGAACAGACTAGCAGAATAAGGCACAAAGATAATTCCAGCTATTCAAAACAAATATTTTTCTAGATAAGAAATCATATTGAGCATATCATGGAAGACTGGAAACATATAAATATAACTAAGTTGAGTTTGCTATAAACATTTTAAGCAAATGTACTATTTAATTTTTGCACAGCAGTGCTACCTTCAGGGGGGAAAGGGGGTACTGTTCTACTGTCATTAATGCAGAGACACCTCTTATTATAATAATATTTCAGATTTTCACAATATTTACTGTTACTGCTGCCTCACTTTATGTAAACCTTTTCATGAAGGCTTTAAAAATTCATTGGATGCAGACTGAATAGTTTACTGCAGCAAAAATTGGATGTTTACCTACATATTTTAAGACCCACTTAAACCAATTAGAGAAGAGTGTGTGAGGGAAGTGTTGTCTATCCCAAAAGGCAGAAATCATCCAGGGACAGGTACCAGTCCAACATTGAGACCACTTAAACACCCCCGCACCTCCACATAGTGGGACAATTTAGAGTCACTAATTACACTAACAATTAACAAAAAGCTAATTATTTGTTTGCAGCAACCCTTTCTCACAGAGTAGTGATGAGCAAACCCTGCTGAATTTGCTTTGTCTCAGGTTTGGTAAAAAACAAGAAAATGTTCATGAATTTCAACAAACTCTGCAAAATGCTTTGAACTCAATAAATATGGAGAAACTGAACTAGTTTTGAGTAGATTATAATGGTGTAATGATTTTTTAAGTGTCCCTGAGTGCTAAGGAAGCATGATGGACCAAACTGTGATGGACCAAATATCGTGACCAAAAATGTGACCTGGGCTGTGAGGCAGTAGTGCAAACCACTGTACCACTGTTATAATCCGAGTCCATAATACTCCAAGCTCCTATCACTATGACTAACTAACACCCACAGATGTGTGATGCAAGAGATCAGTGTTATATCCTCAGGTGGCTTTCCCTGTCACTGCCCAATCTGCACTACATAGCCAGGAGCATAACATGCACAATCCACAACACACAATGAATCTATGCAAATCAATGAAGTATTGTTCAGAATATTCTCATAATGGCCAGCTAATGCATCACTGAAATACAAATACTGCAGGTTTTTTGTTTATATTTAAATTATGCAGGGTGCAAATCCAACTGGAGCAGCAATGGGATAGCTACATCATGCATATATGTATACACTGTAAATTATTGATGCATGCATGAAGCAGATCAGTCAGCACAATAACGTATGAGGTTTAATACGCTTACAGCATTCATGAAAGCTCTGAAAATGTGTGACACAAATTGGGCAAGTAGCAGAGATCAGGTAGTGACATCACCAACCAACATGGCTGTTATTTCTTTGTAATTTTATGTTGGCAATGCAAAGCATAATTGAGTGCTGGGAAAAAAATAGTTAATTTCTTCCAGCTACACTGTGAATTTTCAGGAAAAACATTTGTTGAATAATTTCACCAGTGAATTTGCTGCGAAAAACACAACAATTTTGTTAACCATCACTATCACTGAGGTGTGTCACAAATAAGTTAAAGAAGAAGGCTGACTCAATTTTGTCAGACAGTAGCCACCTTCTTTTTCATGTGCTGCCATTGGGATCTATGGCATCACTAGGTTAGGAATCATACAGTGCAGTAACCAAGGCCAAATTAAGACCCCATAGGCCCCTTGTCTCTCCCAAACAGAGAGTTGATTATATTTTAAACAATGCAGCACGGGGACATCCGGCCTTTTAAGGCAGCACAATAATGTACACTATTAATGGAAAGTGGACACTTAATCATTGAGCTTGTGTGGGGGTGGCCCACTTGGTGATTTCCCGAAACTTTTAGTGACAGTCATTTGGATGTCACCCCATTTGACAGTGTCACTGTTGGCAGTCCACAGCCCCCTCTTCCCACCTAGTGACACCACTGATCATGGTTCAGGTTTTAGGTTCAAAGACAAACAGATTTTAGATCTCTTTTATTCCTAGAGCTATGCACATTTTTAGTTCTAGTAGTTGTAGTAACACTGCTGAATTGTGACTTATTACTGTGTACTGTTAAAGGTACTTATTCTTATTTGCAGAAGTCTCGTAGGTGTGTATACTGATTGTAACAATTATGATCATATGCTGCATCTTGGCCTAATTTTCTGTATATATTTGTGTAAGCAGTGTCTAAGGTTTTTTAGTAAAGTGCTGCAAAGAAATTTCCCTCTAGCATTATAAAGTCTACCTAACCTGATATCTTAGTACTTGGAGAAACGCCCACACAGATAATTTCAGCAAGCAGATTAGTTCTACATGAATCCTAATAAATGCCTAGCTACATATTAGACTTCTTCAGATAGCACTAAGATTTATGCTGTTGTCCAAATTTCCATTTTATTGTGAATAATAGATTATTAATATTTATTCTGACAATCATTATAGCCAATATCTTAATAATATTTCTGTGACTGCAAAAAGAGTCTAGGAACATGAAGATAGGTAGGACATTTTAACTCAAAATGACTCATAAATGTATCCAAATTTGGTCTGCAAAAGTTATATATAAATAAAATGGTGCTGGCATGGTAGTGCTCTCACTGCTGCCTGGTTAGGCTCTACCCCCACATTTTTAAATTAGATTGAGGGGGCTTTAGAAAACATGTATAAATAATCAACAAAATATGCAAGTTAGCCAATACTACTGATTGTTGCTTTATATTTTATTTAAATATGGAAAGCAGTTATTTTCAAATTGCAAATTTTAGTTTAGTAATTGACCTAAAATATCAGAACATAAAATTTTTTCCAATCTGATTAATTCTGTTTATGATTACAAAGAAATGGCTAGGGCGGTGCGGCTGGAGAGGGGCTAGTGCTACTCCCTCACAGATCGCTGTGTTCTGGTCTCAAATCCCATGTCTGAGTGCAGTCTGCATGACGTTTACAAGCTCTTATCATGTCTGTGTGCGTCTTACTCTGAGGTGCTCCAGTTTTCATCCAAATGATGTAGATTTTTGTTTAAAATTGTGTCCCCTTGTCAGTACATGCATGAGTGGTCCCATCCAAGGTTAGTTTTTGCCTTGTAACCAGTGCTTCCAGCGATAGGCTTCGGTCCCTTTGAATCTGATGAATCAGGCTTGAGAATGTTCAAAGTTTCTGAAATCTTTTTCAAGCCATTGCATGCAAATCATTTAACACGGACTACATATATTAAATTTACTGCATGCTGACATCATCTTTTTTCAGTTTTGTTTCTGCATGTATTCATATTTTTGTGATCAAGTTTCATCATGGACGGGTAAATATCGCCATTTTGGAACTGTAGACACTATTAAAAGCAAGCATCATGTATAAGCATTTCCTCAGACAAACTGCAATTATCTATAAATAAACTCTCTGAGATAGTGAAACCCTATGAAGACTCCTATGTATTTTTTACAATTTTCTATGTTATCTAAGGCTACATCCACACTACCGTACTACATTTTCATTTAAAAACAGTGTATTTAAACAGAAACGATTTCCATCCGCACCAGCATTTTCACATTGTTTACAAAAGTACCTCCACCCACACAACTAAATATACATACAGTAGCATATAACATAGACGTTCACCTACCCTGGACATGTATCCAGATCGTTGAAAGGATAGTAATGCCTCCAACCACAGGTTTTACTGTAATCTAAAAACTGTAGTGACTGGTATATATTATTTGCCTTTTGTGCATGTATGCAGCATTCAAACTGTACACAATGCAATTTAGATGTATACAGGCAAGTAAAACAGCAAGGACCATGGGAAGCAACTCTGCTATGACATAGATAGATACCTGTAGAACTTCATTTGTCCCCAAGATTAATTTAGCTTTTTACAGAAACTCAATAAATAAATAGTCGTGTCAGAGAGAGGATGTGCAGCATTGTTCATAATGGCACTCAGTTCTCTCTCCATTCTCTCCTTTGCTACTACCTCAAGGAGGTCCAGAGTGCATCCAATACCTGAGCCTGCCTTTTTAATTAGTCTGTTCATTTGGTGGACCTCTCTTGAATTGATGTTACCAGCTCAGCACATCACAATAGAAAATCGCACTGGTCATCAAAGAGTTGTAGAAGATGTGAAGGATGTCACTTCCCACATTAACAGAACGCAGCCTCATAAAGAAAAAGAGCCTGCTCTGACCTTTCTTATATAGGTTCTCTGTATTCCGAGACCAGTCCAGCATGTCATTGATGTGGACCCCCAAGTATATGTAGCACTAGACCACCTTTACATCAACTCCTTCAATAGTGATCGGACATAAAGGCTCTTTGGTGCAGTGAAAGCCAGTAACGAGTTCCTTGGTTTTGCTGATGTTAAGATGTAGACAATCCTTTCTGCACCAAAGAATCAAACTTCTCCACCTGACTCTTATACTCTGTCTCATCCCCCTTTATCAATACACCCCATAAGTGCAAAATCATCTGAGAATTTCTAAAAGTGCAGTAACCTGGTGTTATATTTATTCCAAGGTGTAGAGAGTGAAATATAAAGGCGACAGGACTGTTCCTTGTGGAGCTCCATTGTTGCTCACATCCATATCAGAAACACAGTCCTTGAGTCTCACAAACTGTGGTCTGCCTGACAGATAGTCCATTATCTAGGACACCATAGACTCATCCACCTGCATATCTCTAAGCTTTCTCCTTAACAGGGTATTGAAAGGCCTGGAGAAATCAAAAAACATAAATTGCTGCCAATTTTGACCAGATGAGAATAAGCGTAATGGAGCAAATAGATGATTCCATCCCCACCCACTCCAATCTCAGTCTGATAAGCAATCTGCAGTGGATCCAGGTGGTCTACCACATAAGGTCTTATATAGCCCCGGACCAGTTTCTCAAAGGTCCTCATGATGTGAGATATAAGTGCTATTTGTCTGCAGTCATTAGGTGAAGAGGTGCCTACCTTCTTTGGAATAGGACCAGTGCAGGATGTTTTCCACAGCAGCAGCACTTTCTGGAGCCTTAGGCACAGAATGAGCAGGTGACAGAGGACACCACAAAGTTGGTCAGCACAGGCTTTATGAACTCGAGGACCGACTCCATTTGGTTCCGTGGCTTTTCCTGTGTGTACCTCTTGCTCAGTTGTCTCCTACCTTGATCTTCAGTTATGGACAGCCCACACTGACGGTCAGAGATAGACTTGTCAGTGGCCATTTCAGCTGAAGTGCTATGAGTCGTTAATATAGTAGGGATGCCATAGTTTGTGTGCAATATTGGAATATGGTTTTCTTCTGTGAAGAGTGATCAAGCAGGGAATGAGACATTGTAATGAGCCAATGAGGAAAGGGGATGCAATAAGCGTGTACATATCAGTGCGTGACTACAGTGTGCATTTTTAAATGTCTGTGTTTTCATCCATCCACATTACCACGCCGAACCTTCTTTTTAGAAGTATAAGGCTCTGGGGAGTCTCCATTTTTAGGGGGTTAAAAATGCTGGGGTAGCGTGGATGAAAGTTGAAAACAGAGACTAATGTCTCCAATAAAAATGTAGTGATGTGGTAATTTGTAGTCAAATCACATTTACTTTCATTATTATCTATATTATAATCTTAGATTACAATGACCAGATATTTCATAACTCAAATGCTAGATTGGACGAATTCTTTTCCCAAGGGAATTGGAGAAAAAGTACATAAAATACCCTTGACCTGATAAGGTGCTTACACATATTTTTAGGATCAAAGCCTCAGGGACAAGCTGTCCATCACCGGAGTAGTTAACCAATTGTCTGTGTTGTGCCAGACGGCTGGGGTGCCTCCAAGCTGGAAGGACTGGGGAGGGAGCATATCCAGAGCATTACCTCCCCCGAAGTGTTGGGTGGCAGCCTCCCTGGGTTGTAGCGGTGCCTCGGACTCCCATGGGGCTCCATGGGACTTGGAGTGTGCTACAGCCCTGTTGGGTTCCATGGGTGCCTCCAGGGGCTGCTGCAGCTGCTGCTGAGCCCTTATGGGCAGCTCTACCGCCACACCTGGAAGTGGAACAACAAGCACCTGGAGCGCTTCCGGGTGCCTTATACAAGGAGCCAGCAGACACTACTCTGGGAGCCAGAGTCAGGTGGGAGAAGACAAAGCTTGCCAGGAGGAGTGGAGGAGGAAAGAAAGAAGAAGAGTTGTGTGTTTTTGTTGAGCTGAACTGTGTTTTGCTTGTGGGAAATGGGGGAAGGCGTTTCCCAAGAGGGGAAAAGAAAATAAAAAATTGTGTGTTCCTTGAACTTGTGTCCCATGCCTGTCTGTGTTGAGTTTGAGTGGCAGTGTGTCCCCTGGTGGTCTACAGTGTGTAACATCATGAAATATGAAAATCCACGATTGCTTTTGGAATAAAGGACAAGATCACTTAAGAATGCTTCTTGACTAACCTTGAACAGCTGTAATCCTCATGCCAAAGGGTTCACTTGATTTTCCCACTTGGGATATTTTTCTTAGTAGTCTGTCTGTACTTCATCTGGTTGGCATTGTGCTATGAAATGCCACTTTATCCTTCAAACAGGTTGATATTAAAGTGCCTGCTCAGTTTATTTGTTGCCAAGACTAACAACAAACATGGTTTTCTTTATAACTAATACTTCACAGTTTGACTTTTATTCAAAAGTATAATTGCTCATGGGAATGGAACCCTGGATGGTGTGTAATGCTGTTCCACCATCATCATCATTGCCTACTACCTGTTCAACTTGACAAATAATGGAGGCTTGATGGTGTCATCCTCAGGGTGCTGTCTCTGAGAAGTGCTGTACTTGACAGTTAAGTAATATTTAATCAGCAGCGCATCATTGGGTTCAAGTCTGGGTCTCTGGTTGGGCCACTCAAGGACATTCATAGAGTTACTTTTAATTTTTGCTCTGTGCTTAGGTTCATTGTCCATTCAGAAGATGAACCTTTGGCCCAGAGTGCTCTGGAGCAGTTCTTTATTAAGGATATCTCAGTACTTTGCTCTGCTCAGCTTTCGCTCAACTCTGTCCAGCCTCCTGGTTCTTTCCCTGAGAAACAAACACACAGCATTATGCTGCCACTACCGTACTTCGCAGAAGGAATAGTATTACACAGTAGAGATCAGCGGTGCTTGGTTTCCTCCAGATGTAATGCTTAGAATTGAGACCAAACAGTTCAATCTTGTATATATAATTTGAGAGTTCTTTAGGTGTCTTTTTGCAAACTTCAAGCGGGTCTTCATATGTCATCTGGCCAGTTGCCGTAAAGCACAAATTAATGGATTGTTGCAGTGGTGGTTATCCATCTGGAAGTTTCACCCATCTGGACACAGGTTCTCTGGAGTTCAGCCAGACCATTGGGTCCATGGTCACCTCTCCTACCAAGATCCTTCTGCCCCAATTGCTCAGTTTGGTTTATTTGAAAAACAGTTGTGGTTGTTCCAAACTTCTTCCATTTAAGAATTATGATGGCAATCGTGCCCTTTAAAATAATCAATTCTGCAGAAGGTCGTTTTGCATCTTTCTCCAGATCTGTGCTTGACACAATCCTGTCTCTTAAGCTCTGCAGGCAATTCCTTTGACGTCTAGGTTTGGTTTTGCTCTGATACACATTGTCAACCTTCTGACCTTCTATGACAGGTGTGTGCCTTTCCTAATTATGTCCAATCAATTGAATTGGCCACTGGTGGATTCCAAACAATGTGTTGAAATGATCAATACAATAGAATGGAATGCACCTGATCCAGAGTTCAAATTTCAAGTGTCATAGCAAAGGGTGTGCATACTTGTATCAATGCAATATTTCAGTTTTTTATGTTTAATAAATTTGCAAAAACATCCTGTTTTCACTTTATCATTCTAGGTGTGTTGTTTGATTAGGGAAAAAGTGAATTTAAATAATTTAATACAAGGCTGAAACATCACAAAATACGAAAAACATTAAGGGCTCTGAATACTTTCTGAAGTATACAAGAGTGCTTGTAAAAGTTATTCACCCACTTGGAATTTTCACTTTTTATTATTTTATGGCATTGAATCAGTGGAGTTAATTTGGCTTTTGGGTAACACTTTAGTTTAGGTACTACAAAAATGCATCTATTACTCATTTATTATCATGTAACATACATTTCTTTGACTCTACATAACGCTTATAAAGCATCATTAAAGTGTTTATTCATCTCTGCAATGTCACCTACTAACAAAATGTCACTTTGCAGTGGTCTGAGGTGGCTTAACTGAGGCACATTTCTCTTTTATATTACATATTTAGTATAAGACCTGTGAATCCTTCACATTAACAAGTAATTTTACCATCATGTCAATATGCCACACTGCATGGAGATGAATAATCACCTCACTGATGTTTTATAACAACAACAACAACCTTTATTTATATAGCACATTTTCATACAAGTGGTGTAGCTCAAAGTGCTTTACAAGATGAAGAAAGAGAAGTGTATAAAAAATAAAAATAACATTAGGCAATACTAAATAACAAAGAATAAAGTAAGGTCTGATAGCCGGGAGGACAGAAGAAACAAAACAAAACAAAAAACTCCAGAGGGATGGAGAAAAAAACTAAATCTGCAAGGGTTCCAAGGTCATGGGACACCCCCCACTAGGCATTCTGCCTAAAATAAATGATCTCAATCGGCCCTCATGGTTTTCAGTCGTCACATGGAAGAATTAGATGATGAGGACTGCATGGTGCTTTGATCAGGTGGCAGGGGTGTCTCAGATCACCACCACATAAAACTGGAAAAAGAACAGCAGAGGAAAGTAGGGATTAATACAGATTGCATTGCCATGATAATAATTAAATACATATACAGAACATCAGGGTAACACTAAAATTAAACTATGAGAAATCCATGTTAAAATAATGAGTTTTTAGCAATTTTTAGAATGCTCCAGTCTGGCAAATTTCTGTTGGTAAGCTATTTCAGATTTTAGGTGCATTACAACAGAAGGCTGCCTCACCACTTCTTTTAAGTTTAGCTCTTGGAATTATAAGCAGACACTCATTTGAAGTGTAAGGTGAAAGGCATTTCCAAATATAGGATGGAGCAAGATTATTTAAGGCTTTGTAAATCATAAGCAGTATTTATTTATATTAAATATATATATATATATATATATATATATATATATATATATATAACCAGTAACTGCACAGTGAATACACTTGACTTGAGCATTCCTAGTTTTCATACTCTTTCTCTGTACCGTTACCATTCATTTGCTCAGAGGTTGATGTGCTTGCTGCTTCCTGAGCAGCTCTTCTTTTCTCCACCCTAATGGCCCGCTTCTTCTCTTTTTTCGTCACCATCTTTTTGAGTTAAAACTGATTAAGTCAGTGTTTGTGTTGCAATTACTTAGAATGTTTTCCTTAAGCTGGCACTTAAGTCTTCAGTCTGCCTCTAGAATGATTTAAGATATGAAGAGGTAGGGGAAGTGACGGTAAAAGTGGTAGAGATGAGTACGGCACCCGTGCACATGCGTCTCACGGCCGCCCCGCTGCCGAGAGTTAATTCTACAATAAAATAAAGTAAAAAGAGGAATAACCATGGAGGTCAATCATCACCCCGAAAACAGATAGTAGACGTCACGTAGTATATGTGTACTAAATTTCAGATCAATAGCTGAAATGGTTTGTGAGCTACAGGTGATTTAAAATCCTGGACAGACAAATAGACAGCTATGGTAGCGTATTATATAAGAAGATATATATATAATAATAAAAGTATTATAAGCCTTTGTTAAGGTCTTGTTACATAAGAGTGAATGAGTAATAGATGCATTTTTGCAGTACTTATTCTAAAGTGTTACCAGCTTTTGATCAACAGAAAAACATTTCTTTAATGTCAAAGTGAAAACAGATCTCAGCAAAGTGGTCTAAATTAACTACAAGTATAAAACACAAAATAGTTGATTATACAGTATACATTTTCAAAGAATAGTTATGCAATCAATTTCAAACTCGGTATATCCAACAGAATATAAAACGTGATGATTAAGTTTTCAGTCTTTCCACTAGAGAATATGGCCTTACAGTCTGGATCTCAGCAGCATCAAATGCAGGCAGGGACTAGTGCTGGAAGAGGTGCCAGTCTACAGTAGGGCACACTATTGTTCGCCCTCATACTCACTTGTTCCAGGCCCATTTGAAGCTACTATGTTACCTAACATGCAGGTCTTTTGGAGGTCTGAGGAAACCTTGACTACCTAAGCAAACACATGGAGAAGTCAAAACTCCACACAGGCAGTGATAAGGTCAGGATGGTGGTACAGTTTTATGCACCAAACAGGGACATCGGTCCAGCAGCAGTTAAGTAACCTGTGAATAAAAGTACAAACTGTAAAGTGAGCCTCCTGGAGCTGAGTGAGCCATTGCTCCACTATGACCAGCTTTTAATCTTTCCTTATTATGTAAATTAAATAAATTCCACTGTGCATAAGAGGTTAAACAAAAAGGGAAACCCTTGTCCTTGTATTATTCTGGAGGATCTGAGGGAATCTTTCTTTTCTCCTTCACTTTGACTTCACATTCTGAGCAATTATGATGAAACAAGAAAAGCAGGCAATAATAAAGTGGAGCTTCCGAAACAAATATGTTAATGCACTCCTTTGTTTTTGAACGATTGGCTTCCTCTTTTTGTCTCCTTGCCTAGCAATGACATTTCCTCTATCGTAATTCAAAAGTAATCTTAACAATGCATAAGTATGCCGTATATGCCAAACAACAAAGCTGACTTTGAAAAGGACAAGGACAGATCTGGGCCCAGATAATGCTGAAGCAGAAAATGAAGTGTCACAGATAAAGGATGAGCATGTCAGCTCATAAATAATATTTATTGTTCTTAGCATTTGCCAGAGATCACTTTGCCTAAGCACTGAACATTTATTAGAAGCAGAGCGTGAGCTGATGCTGTGCACTCAAGTCACGTACAAAAGCTTACAGTGCTACAAAAGGGGACAAAACCCCACCACTTTAGATGACACTATGTAGTTATTATTAGTCCCTCCATTTTCAAACACACTTAATCCAACTCAAGGGCATGGGGAGTCAACACCTATCCTGGCAGCTTTGGGGGCAAGACTAGAATATGAACACAACATGGTCATTTCATCTTTTATTTACTGTATTATGTTATGGAAAAGATGATGATGGCAAAATTGGACACCAGTGTGAAAAATCCCCTCCATCTCCTCCAGGAGGCGCTCTCTTCAAGCACTTTTACCCACAGACTCATTCCAACATGGTGTGTTAAGAAGCACCTCAGGGGGTCTTTTCTGTGCACTGATATCAGACAATTTAATGCTTCTACCCAATGCACTTGTTAAGTTGATTTTATTTATTTACTTATTATTGACTGATTGATTGATTGGCTGTATTATTTGTCCTCTGAGTCTGTATCCTTGTTGTTAATGTTTCTACTGCTGTATGCATCTGAATTTACCCAGAGGATTAATAAAGTTTACCTAATCTCTTCTAATTGTAAATAACTTTAATCCCCTGTTGGCCAATTTGGTAGCCTCCATTGCAGTTAGTTACTTTATACATCAAGTGACTAGAAAATCCTTATTTATACAGCACATTTTCATGCACATGTGCAGCTGAAAGTGTAGGTATTAAAATAAAAAAACAAACTTATAAAAGAATTAAAATAGGAAAATCCCTACTTTATTGTCAATGTTCTATATGACAACATATAATCTACGGTCCAGCTGATGAGGAAGCTGAGAAGGTAAACCTCTATGGTTTATAAGGCCGGAACACCACTCAGTCCCATTTGCTCATCTTATTCTGGGTATCAATGTAGACTCACTATGAATGCCATCGATCTCATTAAATTGTTTTACAAAAAATGTACTAGAACTAATAGAACTTAAGAATGGTATGTTGGCACAGTAGTTAGCACTGCTGTCTCACGGCTCCACAGTCCTGATTTGAATTTCAGACCGGGGCATGGCCTGTGTGGAGTATGGATGTTCTCCCTGTGTCCATTGTGTCATTTACCACCCAGTTCCATAAAACATGTGTGCTAGGTTAATTGACGACTGTAAAATGGGAATAAGTATATGATGTGTGTCCTGTGGTGGACTAGCACACTCTTCACGGTATGTTCCTGCCTTGTACCAACACTTGGCTGCAATAGAGTTGAGCCCACCATGATGATAAATTGGCTTAAGTAGGTTTGATAATGGATGGATAGATGTCAATAAAGATAAGCTGATGGAAGATGACAATACAGTAGACTCCAGATCAGTACTGTTTGGTATAGAAGATTTGGTAACAATTTACTTTAGGTACTGAAAAAATGGATCTATTGCTCGTTTACTGTTATTTAACTAGACCTTAACATACACTTCTTTGGGTCTTCATAACACTTACAAAGCATCAGTGAAGTGTCTATTCATCTCTGCAATGTAACAGACTAAAAAAATTCACTTTTCAGTGGTCTGAAGTGGCTTAACTGAGAATGTCAGATCTCCATGCACTGTCTGGTGCACTTTACATTTGTTAAAGAAAGAGAAAACAAAAGAAGCAGGCCAGCAGCCATTGAATTATTATATCAAGTCTGATTATTTTTTTCCTGAAAGTTTACTCAGCAATATATGAAACCATGAGGACCAAGTAGCTGGGGTTTTCTTTTTTTCATTGAACTTTCCACCTCAAACCAAATTGCTGACCTGTATTGCAAATGTAATGTTCCATTTCCTGTGCTACCAAGGTGTCAGTTCAGATTTTCGTATAAGTCTCTCACATCTTACTTATGTGGTGATTTCAATAAGCTCTAAGTTACAATAAATAGACTTAAGTTGGGCTGATCAAGTAGAACTTAATATAGTGTCTAGTCTTTACACATACTGAAACATTTTAAATTTTCAAAGACGGTGCCTGTAAAAAGTAGTCACCCCCTTGCAGGTTTTCACATTTTCGTATTATATCACATTGGCTTTAATGTGGCTTTTTGGTCACTGAACAACAGAAAAAGACCATTTAATGTCACAGTGAAAACTGATCTCTGCAAAATAATCTAAAATAATCATTACTGTGAAACACAAAATAACTGAATGCATAAGTATTCACCCCTCTTAATATGACATACCTAAATCTTCACTGGTGCAGCCAGTTGGTTTGAGAAGTCCCAGAGTTGGTTCAATGATGGTCATCTGTCTGGAGTCTCCATTGACTGCAGTGTAAGTACTCCTGTGTCTAGAAGGGCCATCTTGAGGTGAGTCACTGTCATGGCCTGACCTACACAATAAAGACAAAAGAACACTCCAAGCAACTGACTGAAAAGCACAAGTCAATGAATGGAGATGAGAAAATATCACTTTGGAGTCCAGTTAAATTAGTCATTAAGAAATGGAAAGAGTGTGGTGCAGCTGTAAATCTGCTTTGATAAGGCTGTCCACAGAAACGAGGGAGGCCACCAACAGACCTACAAGAACTCTCATGGAGTGTCAAGCTATAGTAAGGTTGAGATTGGAGAGACTATGCAGACAGCAACTGTGCCAGGGTGTTTCACCAGTCAAAGCATAGTGGGAAGTGGCAAAGATAAAGCCACTCTTGAATAAAAAATGCACATGACATCTTGGCTGGAGTTTGCCAGAATGCACATGGGAGACTCTGAGGTCAGCTGGATGAAAGTTCACGGGTCTGATGAGATCAAAATTGAGTTTTTCTTGCCATCAGATTAAACACCATATTTGAGTACTGCACATTATCAAAAAATATTATTCCCACAGTGAAGGTTGGTGGTGTAAGCAGCATGCTGTGGGGATGTTTCTCTGCAGTAGGCCCTGGAAGGCTTGAGAGGAGAAAATGGATGTAGCCAAATACGGGGAAATACGGGAGGAAAACCTGATGTAGTCTGCAAGAAAGCTTCGCCTTGGCAATGACTTCAAAACAACAATGTCATCAATGTTCTGGTATAGCTGAGTCAGAGTCCTGATCTCAATCCAACTGAGAATTTGTGGCTGGGACTTGAAAAGAACTCTTCACTCACAAGCCCCATTCAACCAGACAGAGCCTGGTTCAGAAAAAGTGTAGTGGAGAGATGTGCATAGCTAACAGAGACCTCTAGGCTCTCGTGGCTGAAAAAAAGGGGCATCTGCTAAAGACTGATTACAAGTGTTGAATGCTCATGTGATCAATCATTTTGTGTTTTATATTTGTAGTTAATTTAGATCACTTTGCACAGATCTGTTTTCACATTAAAGAGGCTTTTTTTCTGCAGATCAGTATCAAAAAAGCCAAATGAAATCCATTGTAATTGAATGCTGTACAAAAATAAAAAAATGTGAAAACTTCCAAAACACTGAACATATTATATAGGCACTGTGATAGGACTTGAGTCCCTAATGGACTTGTTTTCTATCCCAGAGCAGCCTGATGCTTGAGTAGTTGAGATCGGCCTGTTCACCTGTGTCTGCTTTACAGAAGAGGAAGGTGCCGTCTCCATTTACAATATTGTCTCTGCTTGGATGAGACTATCCTCTCTGGCCTTCAACCCCGGCTCAGGCGTAATTTAATTTCCTTCAGTGAAGAGTCAAATTCAGGCATCTCTAAGGCAATTATAGTTCATTAACTCATCACATGTATGGTTCTCTTAAGAGGAGGTGGAGTGAAGCATAAAGCTGGTGAAATACAAAATGTCACAGAACAAAAACTAGGCACAGACAGATGTCTAACATTAATTATTATATATTTGAAGAAGCCATGAAACAGGAATATACCTTTGTACAGATAAGTAATTAAGACATATTGAAATATCAATATTAGTTTTCTATAACCATAAAAGGAAAAAATAATCTCTTCACAAGTAACATTATTCTCAAGCATGCTTAATTCAATTCAGCATCCCAGGCAGGAAGGCAGAAACCAACCGTGAACAGGACCATGCACACCCATACAAAGTCAGTTTAGAGCTTCCAATCAATCCAACATGCACATCTGTAGGATCTGGAAGGAAAACTGGAATACTGAGAAAAAAAACCCATACGGACACAGGGAGAAGCTGTAGACTCCACACATACACTGTGACCGAATGTGGGATTCAAACTCAAGGGTCTGAAGGGAACAGCACTAACTACTGCACCACCTTATCACCCACATCATAAATATATGCAATATATTTAAAAGCAAAATTAATTTTAATGCACAAACACCATAACAACAACTATACATATCTCTAAATTATAAAAAAAAAGTCTTGGGTCAAGACGTGATTTTCTCGGAGACACTTTAATGTCCCGCGAGACAAGGCAGTAACTACAAGAAATATTCCAACCCCTTCACTTTCTACACACTTTTTTATGTTGTAGACTTAATTTTAAATAAATAAATTTGAAATTTTTGCCCATCAATCTACACTCAATCTTTTTAGAAAGGTTTCTATATTCATTGAAAATCATGAACTGAAATATCTCATTTATATAAGTGTTCAGAATTAATTCAGTATATTTGCAGAAATCCTTTTGGCATGAATTACAACTTACATCTTCTTGAGGCTAGTAAGTCTCTACAACCTGATCAAGAGATTTCAGTTTTGGATTTTTAATACATTTTCATTTGTGTGGGAGATTGATGGATTAAATGGCAAATTTATCCATTTAAAATTAAATCTATAGCACAAAATCGTGTGCAGAAAGTACAGAGGTATGCATAATACTTTCTGAATTCACTGTATACATTTACATACTGTAATTGTGACCCAAACAAATAAACAACCCAGAAAGAGATCCTAAAGTAAAAATCACAAAATATCGTAGAAAATGCCTCCAGTGTATAAAACGACCAGGCAGTCTTCTAAGAATTGCTCACCAATTCAATTTTACAGGACAGTAAATTTGGGACGCTTCAAGTTATTTACATCTCAACAACCACTAAATCTTTTAAACAAAATATATATGGAAGTTACATTTTGGTGGGTGGTTGCTGACTTGTTGTTTTTCTTGTTCTTTCCCTCACCTTCACCCTCCTCTGTGTTTCTTAGAAGCTGTCTTTTTAATCTGTGTTTATGATCTAACATGTCCAGTGCAGCCAACAGACATTTTGAGATTCATTAAACACACATATTGTGATTATCACGCATTTCATTAATTTGTTTTTCACTTTCTGCTATTGTTTACATGCATTAGTCACTTGTATTTCTATTATTACATTTTTTATTTCTGTTAAGGTAATGTAATTGCATTGTCATCTTGTGTATGTGTTTTCCTAAGGGTATTGCTGTTATGTGTGTCTGGTTGCTATGGTGCTGCATCGTTGCTAGCTCTATGATATATGTGCCATGTGACCCATGACATCATTGTGGCCATGATGTATAAGATGGCTGCAAGTTTCAAGCAAAGATCTAAAATTTAACTTTGTAAAGACAAGTGGGCACCCTACATAAGTGACAGGAATCCTCTTTAAAAAAACCTTGTGTGCGTCTCGGTGTCCGTGTGTTTGTGTCTTCTGGTGAAGTGCGCATGCGCGGGGCCACACAGCATGTGTTCAGTCTCTTCCTGTGCATTC
>JANRMT010062789.1:41018865-41057483 GCA_026402145.1 Polypterus bichir lapradei | reverse complement strand
GACAGACAGACACACACACAGACACAGAGGCGCGTGCGCTTAAGAGACACACACGCAAGAGACACACACACGCAGGCCCGCGAGAGAGAGAGACACACACACAGGCGCGCGTGCATTGTTGCAATGTTACTTTTCTTGGTTGTTTATTAAATTACAGATTTTTCAAATGTTCATTTTTTCCCCTGTGCTTAAAACTCATTAAAAAAAGAGTTTTTAGCGAGCGGGTCATAAGGCTATACCGCAAATTCTTGCAGTGTTAGTTTTCTCTGTTGTTCATGGTTTTCTTAGTGTTATTCAATGTTTTTACATTTAGTTTACTATTACGCTGTGCTTTCTATGGTATAGTTAACTCTATTTGTGCTTATAAACTTCAAAAAAAATATATTTACATACAGTTCATACGGTCTGGAACGGATTAATTGTATTTGCATACAATCCTATGGGGGAAATTACTTCGGTTCACGACCAAATCGGGTTACACCCAGAGTTTTGGAACGAATTATGGTCGTGAACCGAGGTTCCACTGTATTACTGTCAGACAAAATTACAGGCATTTTACGGAAATACAAACCAGTATTACTGAGAGAGAAAATTAAAGGCACGCAATACAGTGACACATATTACAGCCACATACAAGGTCCCTTGCCATTTAATATAGACTATTCATACAAATGTTTATGCACTACTGTTCTAGCGCCCGTTATTTTAACGGACTTAATGTCTAGTCTGAGAATATTGGCTGTTTTGTGGTCTCTTTCCTTTGTGTTTTGTTTAATGCTAGTTATGAGCAAAATGATATGAGTAAAATTAAATGTGCAACAATACTTTGTGTTTCACTGCACACAAAAATGCAAAACAAATGGTATTTCTCCTCATGTGAAATTTGTGCCATTGACACAAGAAGAAAGGAATTTAGTTCCTGTCTGGAATTGTTTACAAGGATTAATTCTGCAAGTGTCTGTCTTAGTATTTTAAATAAAGATTTCTAGTGAGCAAAGTACTGGATTCATTTCCTATCACATGATGTCTGTGCCACCAGAAATGTTCAGCAGTACGATCCCCAGTTTGCCGATTTGAAAATCTTGTTGACTACAAAACTAAAGTTGTGATGCAGACAGAAATTAAACTCAAAGCTCCATAGGGGCTTGAAGAGTGAATATTCTCAACCTCTTCCGCAGGAATCAAGAGACAGGAAATGGTGGTTGCTAGGTAACTGAAGAAGGTAATCAGCTTCCCACATGCTGTAGTGAGTTTTTCTGTGGAGAAAACACAATGGTGTGGTTTGGTATGTCTTTATGTGGAAAATATACAGCATGTCACTTTTTTAGTAAACGCACTGCACTTCTCCGCAGGGATGTGAATAAGGATGCAAAAACCTTTTAATGAGTTTCACATTTTGCAATTATGAAATCACCCATGAAACGAATTTCACTGTCAGTTTTGCATAACTGTATCCAAATTGAAACATATTTGTTCTGCTCATCGCTATTTAATACTTTTCTATGTCTTGACGTCCTTGGTGTTATTTTAGGGTCTGGAGGGTTTTTATGTGAGCATTGCCTGCAGCAGTGTTTCTCCATCTTTACTGTCTAGTGTAAGACTAGGGGGGGGGGGGGGGCCGGGGGCTCCACATTGTTGAATGAGGTGCGAATGTAAGATCAGGTTTGGGTTCCCAATCGGTAAACCAAGTGTTAATGTTTGGGTGGGTTTGTGAAGCACCCAAAAAAACAACTGCAGACCCAAATCATGCAGCACTTTAGATTGCTTACGTGACCTACTGTGACCCACTCACACACCCAACGATGCATCCCGCGAATCGCCAGCAGCAGCCAGCAACCCAGTGGTTAACAAACACTACCCTACACTAACAATACACTTGCAGTGGTAAAAGCAATTATTCACCTGACTTCTGTTGTAATATATTTTCCAAGCAGGAAGGCCAAAGCAATTTATATATCTCCTTCCACAAAATCTACACCATTGTTATATATATTTATTGAGGAAAAACATAACTATAGAATAATCTCACAAAATTAAACAATGACAAGGGAGGAAAAACTTTTAAAAAAGGACAATAAAGGAAAAAAGTATAAATTATCATAAGTAGTCCTTATTTGGGGTGTTCATTAGAAATGTAATGATTTAATTCATGAGGTAGTGGTGCCTAATTAAGATGAATAGTTGCGTCACATATTTGAAATATTAGAATTTGTGCTTCAATTTAAATGTTTAAGTCTAAATCTCTATTAAAATAAAAAAAAATCCGAGACAAGGCTTTCTGGGTGACAAGACGAGACTTTTTAGAAGATTTTTTCAAGTCCCTTGAGTTGAGACCTTGGCCATGAGATTTTTTCAATTCCCACCCTCCTCTCAACCATTTACAACCACGCACACAGTAATCTCACCTCTCATTTGTGTGAGTGCTTTTGATAGACACAGTTTCTGCTCTCTCAGCTCTTAAAAATTTTAACATTTTCCTCACTTTAAGTTCCCAATTAAAGAAGACGTATTATGTCCAAATCTTATTGAAGAATTTTATCACAAAGGGTTATCAACAGAAAAAATTAGTACACAGGCAATCCTAGCACCAAGAAACGATGAAGTCAAATGAATTAACACCAAAAATGATGATCGGCTACATGGCAAATTGGTTAAATGCGTATCGATAGACTATGCTGAAACAGTTGGTGGTGATCGTACGGAAGATGAAAACATCAACTTACAATATCCCGAAGAATAATTACAACCATTAACACTGTCTGGTCTTCCACTGCCTGAATTACTGTTGAAAGAAGGATGTATCCAAGAAAGGTAATCTAGTACATCTTCCGCGGATAACATTACACAACAAAGGAGATCTTGATATGCCATTCGTATTAAGACGTTAACAGTTTCCGGTTAGAATAGCTTTTGCAAAGACAATTAACAAATCACAGAGACAAGCATTTGAAAAAGTCATTTTATTTAATAGAGAGAAAGAAACGAAATTCAATCACGGGCAGTTATACGTTACATTGTCACGATGAAAGTCCAAACACAAATTTAAAGTATAAATGTAAGTTTAAAAAGTATTTGCGTGTTAATTTCAAAGCCAAACAGAACAAAATCGTATTACACAATGAATAACTCTAATGCAACATGAAACATAATTTACTTTGAAATTATTACGTTTTACTCTTTTTTTAATATGGTTAATTACTCGCTGTAATGTAAAATTGTTCTATTATGCATATGTAACAATTCCTAGAAAAATAAAAATCTGTTTAAATTGTACAAACACATCCCCATACGCGAGCGACAGAACCGCAAAGAGGCTAGCACGTAGCGCAGGCATGAGGGTTGGCGAGCAAAGCGAGCAGGGGGCAAAGCCCCCTAGTATATAACTATAATAATATTTAGAGGTTCATAGAGGTCTAGATCACTAGTAAATGATCAAAAATCAAATATATATAATATTCATATAATCACTAAGCTTGAAATAGTCTAAAATGAGACCCAACATGCTTATGTTTGACATTGGTAGTGGTTCTTAGAAGGCTAGGTCTATTAATACAGAATGAAATATCAAAAATATTACTATATTCATGATCAAGAACCTAGAAATGGCATAAAACAACACTCCACATGCATATATAACTGATCCCAAAGTTTTTACGAAGTTTTCTAAAAAGGAATAACTGACACGTTATATTCCATCCCTGGGAATCCCTGGGGTTGCAGCCTCAAGTCCTTCTGATGCACTTTTGCTGAATACACCTATTGGTTTACTCTTTATCATAAGGGTTTTATTTCCTGTTCAAAATATGGTCCAAAAAAGGGTGTTTTGGATCAAAAGGGCCAAAACAGTGGGAACCCCAAAAGGCCGGACTTCATGTATAACTAGACATCAAGACAAGTTGAATGGTGTCTCACATGTGGGGGTTTTCTCATATCAGAGAGTCAGGAGGGGCCCAGAAAAAAAAAACTGAAGTGATATCAAAGTAATTCTTATGAATACAACAAATCTTTACTCAGAAAGCAACACCAGAAAAGAGTAAGGAAATAACTTGCAATAAAAAGACTTCTTAACTATAATGTCAAATTAGATCTGGTAAAAGGAAAACTCTTAAATCTAATATTTGTCTGTGGCAGACAGGAGTCTTACACAGGCCTTTCAAATAACTCCGACCCTAAATACTGCAGCACCTGAGAATCTTGGTTCATATCGAGGTCCATCACTGTGAACACAGAACATAATTGAAAGTAAGCAACTGGTAAAAAATATAAACAAAAAACATAAAAATATGAATTACAAGGGATTTGGGGAAAAAGAAAAATATAAAGAAACATGTCCACAGAGGCAAGGCAATGCTGGAATTATAAATAACTTTATTCTATTTGCAATCCTGTTTCCTTCCATTGTTCATACCTGCCTTGTAATTAATCATTTAAACATTTTATTTCTTTATGTATGCCTTCTTCTATTGGCATTAGGGTCACTATGAAAGCCCCTTACAATATGTATGTATTTTTTTCAAATGTATATTTAATACATTTCATAGGGATATACTGTATATTAGGAAATCACATACTAGTCTGCATTACTAATGAAACCATAAACCACAGTGACATATTAATTATCGATCATATCTGCTGCATAGTATAGCACCCAATACTGCTGAAATGCTGCAGATTTGAGAAGTCTGTGTTATATTATGTTATGTTATATTATGTTTGGGGCAGCATGGTAGCGCAGTGGTAGTGCTGCTGCCTCGCATTAAGGATACCTGGGTTCGCTTCCGGATCCTCCCTGTGTGGAGTTTGCATGTTCTCCCACATGCAGGTTAGGTGCATTGGCGATCCTAAATTGTCCCTATTGTGTGCTTGGGGTGTGTGTGTGTGCCCGAGGATTTGTTCCTGTATTGGCTGGGATTGGCTTCAGCAGACCACCATGACCCTGTGTTAGGATTTAGCAGGTTGGAAGATTATGATGAAGATACTGTAATTCTTAAAGGTTAGAGCATAACAACATGGCTGTGCCACAGCTTGACAAAGCAGAATAGTCTCAAGGTGCATCCCTTAGTCCTGAACGAGCGTCCTGTCAGTGTCTGGTGCACAGCCGTCACTGCTGTGCTGATATGAACTTATCATAACCTATAGAATGCTTACTGTGAGTGTATTCAGTAAGATTAGTATTTCAAAATATGCTGCAGATTGAAGAGTCATTCCGTCTCAGGACAAACTAGCTTTTTACTATCGTCCTAACTCCCCTGTCCCTAAACTGGATTAATAGGGTTCAATGACAGATGGATGGATTATGCGACACATTTCAAGATGCAATTGTGTGACGCCAAGCAAGTCACTTAATATACCTTGCGCTCCACTTGTAAAAAATATATGTAAAAATTGTACTGTACCCTGAATTTGTGAGAATAAAGATATCAACTAAATATGCATACAATAATAACAAGTATTTTATTAAAGTAGTATTTTACAAGTTTAAACTAAGGGTAAGTATACTTTTATTAGTAATATGTTGAAATTTTACAGTCAAGCTGCATCAGCTGGGGGTTAAATCACCAACAGTATGAGATGGCATTCCATCTTGTAAATGAGCAGCTTCATAGTCAGCCACAGGGGAGCCTCAAGATCCTGCAAAGTCTTGTGCAGCAAAAGTGACCAGCCTTTTTAGGAATAGCAGGCTACCCAAAAAAGCAATTTAAAGAGCCAAGAATCCAACCTGGACCTAAGCACTGGCAATACAATATATTCTTCCTGTTAAGGTTTTTGAAAGCAGTATATTCCTACCTTTCTTCCTATTCTATGCTCCTAATAATTCTTCTGTGTCTTTTCCTCACAAAGTAAGATAGTAAGAAACTGAGGAAATGATACTTTATAATTAATGAAAGATTAAATTTGTTCTTGTTCAAGGCACAGTGTCAACTGTATTCAATCAGGTCTTTATTTTATATAACATGTCGTTGTCCAAGGGAATGGTGGGTCAAAAGACCAGATAAATGTAGAGGCACCAACTGAGCTGTCCCTGTTTACATTCCAAACTTTAAACAAAAATGGCATGCGATGATGCAAATATAAACCAAAAATGTCACACTCTCTGGCATTCTGTCTGACAGAATTACTGCCTGTTAAGATTTCTTTGATCACTTTGCTTGGGAACTGTAGGAGCTCCATCTCTTCAGGATTCCAGACAGCAAGTGACGCTTCCTTCCAGGTGGCTGGGCTTTAATTATCCTGGGACTAGAAGGGGTGGAGTCAATTGTCTTCACTGTGCAGTTTCTCGGCACTTGCAGAGGCAAAGGAAGATGACACAGTTAGCAGCAGCACACCCTTTGGGCCCACGGTGTAACTACATACCTGAGAGGAACACAGAGGGTGAGCCTCTGACGCGTATACGTGATAAACACCATCAACAAGATTAGAATAGTGTGTTTTTGGTACAACTGAAATAGTCAGCATGTGTACTTGTAATAATGAAACAATCAATGAACACATTGTAAGTGCATAAGGTGCATATGTGTTTAAATTTAAATTCATTAATGCATAGTAATTTCTCACAACAGTTACGTATCATTGCAACAGTAAGTGGCTTTTATAGATTACTATATTGTGTGGCGGAGTTGGCAATCAGACTATTGTGTAAGCAGCTGTCATATGGCTTTAGGGTTTATCTTAAATAGGTGATATGGTATAGGTCACAAAATGTCACAGGAGTGACATGATCTTGATGGAGCCAATTCAAATATGAACTATTGCCAAGCAGGTCACTCATGCTTTAGCAAAGAATAAAACAAAATACTGCATTTCTTAAAAGAGTCTGCATTACACAATAAAATAGAATAAGGATCTATGGTTGCATTTTACATTTATAGTTAGCTGTCACCCAAATAAAATTTAAAAGCATTGAAAAAGAACTTTACATGTGTTTTTTCTACCAGGATCTGAACATCTGTTATATTATTTAGATTTTGTATTCTTCAGAAAACCACAACAAGGAAGAGGCACTCACTTCACGAGAAAAAATAACCATATAACCCATCTGTAGCAGTGCCACATTGTGTCATTTTTTCCTGTTCTCTTTTTTGTTTTTAATGTTCACCTTTGTAGTATTGTGTGGGAAATCTTGTCATTGCAGTGGTAATAGGAAACTACACCTCTAAATGGTAATATTTTGTCAGGTTAGACCCATTCTAGTTCTATTTCATGAGCAGATTGATTTATATGCCAGTAATTAAACAGAAGAGGAATCCCCAATGGAAGACTGCATCATCACTTATGTCACAACTTACCACAGCCAATCCACACTGGAGGAAATTGACAGAGCCATTTCTAGGGCAACATCAAACATCAGCCACCCAACTCAACTGGAGTATTACATGTCCAAATACTTGGCATGCACCATCACAGCTCGGTGTGGCTGGGTTTGCCCAGCTTTCTAATACAGCTCCATAATTTACCAATAGGCCTGAAGTTTTAATTTACCTTGGGAAACGTTTTCATCTGCTGAAGACAATTCATTTAATCAAGTGTTCCAAATCCACTTGTCGTAGATGAATTGAGACAGTCTTATTTATTGTCTACATAGAACATTAGAACCATCTACAGTAGGTGAGAACAGGCCATTCAGCCCAACAAAGCTCGCCAGTCCTGTCCACTTATTTCTTCCAAAAAAACATTGTCAAGTTTTGAAAGTCTCTGAAGTCTTACTGTCTACCACACTACTTGGTAGCTTATTACACGTATTTATGATTCTCTTTGATAAGAAAAACTTCCTAATGTTTGTGCGAAATTTACCCTTAACAAGTTTCCAACTGTGTCCACATGTTCTTGATGAACTCATTTTAAGATAACAGTCTCGATCCACTCTACTAATTCCCTTCATAATTTTAAACACTTCAATCATGTCACCTCTTAATCTTCATTTTGCTTAAACAAAAAAGGCTCAGCTCTTTTAATCTTTCCTTATAATTCATCCTCTGTTGCCCTGGAATCAGCCTAGTCGCTCTTCTCTGGACCTTTTCTAGCACTGCTATGTTCTTTTTGTAGCCTGGAGCCCAAAACTGCACACAGTATTCAGGATGAGGCCTCACCAGTGTGTTATAAAGCTTGAGCAGAACCTCCTTGAACTTGTACTCCACACATTACACTATTTTGCCCAACATTTTGTTAGCCTTGTTAATTGCTTCTGAATACTGTCGGGAAGTTGGTAGTGACAAGTTCACTATGACTCCTAAATCCTTTCTCATAAGTTATACTTTTGATTTTCAGAACTCCCATTGTGTATTCAAACCTAACATTTTTACTTTCTGTGTGTAATATTTTATAGTTCCTTACATTAAATTTCAACTGCCACAAATCTGCCCAAGCCTGTATGCTGTCCAAGTCCCTCTGTAATAATTCAGATTATGTGCCAATCCACCTATACTGGTATAATCTTCTAACTTAACCAACTTCTTACTTATATTCAAATCCAAATCATTTATTTATACTGTATATTACAAATGGCAGCAGCCCTAGCACTGACCCCTGTGGAACACCACATTCTGATAAGGTTCCTTGCACCATCACCTTCTGCTTTCTGTGTCTGAGCCAAGTCTGCACCCATCTACACACCACACCCTGAACTCCCACTTGTTTTAGTTTGATGTCCAACCCTTCACGTAGAATGTCTGAGAAAGCTTTAACCTGTCTTGTCTCTATTTGATTGTCTTATTTAATTTCTGTCAGTTATTGGATGCAACTGAGATTTCATATTGACTAAATAAAAACCTTGAATGATGAAAAATGCAGTTTCTTTAATTGGAGGTGAACGTCTGTGTGAACGTGAACACACAGAAGTGGGAAGGTGAAGCATCACAGCTGGTAGCTCTGAATATTCTGATAGCACCTGAACGCAGCATAACAGCACCCACTGCTAGTCACATGATATGTGATGTCATCAGGCTGCCAGAAGGAAGTGTCTGAAGTTTGACTCTCTGGGCAAAGGAAAGATCTAGTGCAGCAGATGCTAAAAGGTGCTTCCAAAGGTCTTTGGGAACTTTCAAAACTCGACTTGATGTTATTTTGGAACAATTAAGTGGATCGGTCTGGCAAGCTTTGTTGGGCTGAATGGCCTCTTCTCGTTTACATTCTTCTAATGTTCTGAAATATTTACATTATTTGAAAAACAGATTATTTGCTAACTACTTCTCGCAGTGGGATAGTGTGTTGTGGAGGCTGGCCCAGACACAGACAGGCGGACACGTTCATGTCACCCACAAACACGTTTATTTACAATATTTACACAGTTCAAGTGCACCACAAAACCCCCAAAGTCCTGGCCACACAATGCCTTCCTTCCTTCAGGCCACCTCCTAGCCTCCTTACATCCGGCTCAGTCCTTTCCGCTCCCGACTCTTGCCCCGAATGAAGGGAGGCGGCCCCTTTTATTATCACCCGGATGTGCTCCAGGTGGGTTCCGGCAATCACCCGCCGACACGCCCCTGTGTGGTGGAAGTGCCGGTTGAATCCCCGGAAGCAGTCCGGGTATCCCTGCTCTTCTTCCCCCCAGCACTTCCTGGTGTGGCGGAAGTACTGAGGTCCAGGGCTCCAAAGGCATGGGGGCGACCCCTGGCGGCGACCATGGGCCCCTACAGGGTGGAGCTTCAAAGCTCTGTACCCGTGGCTCCCAAAGGAACCAGGGCGGTCGCCTCCAGATAGTCTGGGCAAGGCGCAAGCCCTCCTCCGGTCCTCCTAGGCGTCCCGGCCGGGTCGCCACCCCAGCCACCTCTGACAGTGTATTTACCTAAAAAAGGTTACATTAGGAAACCTACTACATTTCTGGAATGTTTTATTACCTCTGATATTCCTTATTAAAAAGATGTATGGCACTGGTAGGAAAGGACTTTCTGGAGCAATTTTTATGGGTTTTTAAAAAAGACCACTTAAGTTCTGTGTGTAATTGATGACTGTCATCATTTGAGGTGATTTCCAGTTTTTCAACTTTGCCCTCTGACACAAACTTACCAAAAAATCAACATCAACCCCAATAACTTTAGCTGCATATTTGCTACTCTGTTGGAGCTTTTTAATTTTTTTAAAATTTATTTATTTTTATTCATTTACTTATCTATATATTTTTACTGTTATAAAGTTTTACTCTGCTGACCTAACTCTCTTCTCATGGGTGGAAGTCGATTTGTTTCAAACCTAGTTTTGTTAAATTTGACTTGCTTGTATGGAATATTATCTGATTTAAATAAAATTAATAAAATTAAATAAATAAATAAATTTTGATTTTTCCAACCATTAAGCAAGGCAATGCAACTAAAAGTGACTGAGAGACTGGATCACACTGCGATTAAAGAACAACATGATGTCCTTGTCCACTTTAAATAGTCTGAGTGTACAGAAGACAAATAAGCACTGATTGCTTTTTGTGTAAATGTGTTTAGTATTTATATTCCATTTAATATCAATGTATATACACTGGAGTATAAGGCAAAATCACAAATGTCACACTTGTAAATATTCCACGGGTTAACAAAATTGGAATGAAAGGTTGAGCTTTTTAGCTACATAGTCCCTAAATTGTGGCATGATCTGCCTGCTTATGCTAGGGATGCCTCCTTGGGCTCAGCTTTTCAATTCAGGCTAAAGACTCCCTACCTTAGTCTTGCATACACTGATTAGAGCTGTTAATAAGCATATCTTGGCAATTTCTCCAAATATAAAACTTGGCAAACAATGAAAAACTTCTATTGTTTGCTATGCCACACTGCTGTACCTGTTCATGGAGAGACACATCAGAGTGAAAGGGAAACTGATGGCTACTGACAGTGCTGTAGGCTCATTTCATGGCAGATGGTGGGGGTCTGGACGTCCGCACGTGTGTAGGACATCACACAATATCTGGAGGGGAAGGCTGCCAGTTGGCCTTGACCACCTAAACTAATATTTGGTTTGCTAGAAACATCTATGGGCCATTTATTGGAGGTTTATATTCTTCAGGAATGATGTGAACTGAAGTTTTAATCTTCTTCTCTTTCATTGTCAACTGTCCATATCTCCACTATTATGGTAACAGATCTTTATATTGCCATTTTTTTGTTATGTTTAAGCAATGAATTTAAATTCTGATTCACAGCTTTCTCCTTTTAATTTGTGTGTTTATTTATGTGAATGTCATAAGACTGCATTATAATTGTAAATATGTGTAAGCACACTGAGCATGTACTTATGGTGAAGAGAACCTCACAAAATGTATGAATCCTGGATTAGAATCCTGGCCTGGTCATTGTCAGTGTAGTTTGTACATTCTTTCATTCTTTCTCCATATTGCTGCCTTTCTTGTGGTACCCTTATTTGCTCTCCCACCCCAAAGACACACATCCTATGTTGTTTTTTTGACCCTTTTATGAGAAAGTGAATGCTCTACGTGGAACTCCTGCCCCCCATCTGATGCTGTTTCCTGTCTTGTTTCTTGTAATAGAGTGTGGTTCTCTAATGTGCAAAGAATGAATGAAAAGATGGAAAGATGGATAACTAACGACATGAACTAGTTTTGAGGGAGGTCAATAGCTACTTTTCAGCATCAGGATGGAGGGACCCACTATTGACTACAAGCTTGATCAGTAGTATTTTCTGTCACTGAAGGAATAAAAACTTGTCATGTTGTGATCATGCCTTGAATTCTTTTAAAATACAGTATTTTACTGGAGCACTAAAGTGTAAACACATTATTTTTTCACCTTCTTCCTGTTCATTGCAGAAGTGCAGTGTATGGGCACTGAAACTAGTGAGGTCTGGCAGAGCATATTTTAAGATGCTGGGAGTTAACCTACGCCCATAGGAAACTAATACTGCCCAAATATAAAGTAAGGGACCTCCCTAATAACCTGTGAAAATGACAAAGTAGCCTAACGAGCGTATTGCTACTGTCCTAATACATGTGATATTTCTTTGGTACAGAACAAGATGACCTACTTACACCTTACGTACCACAAAACAAACTTACTTCACAAAAGTCAATTGTTTATGATGGTATGAGTAGATCTCATAAGGGCAAAAAAAAAAGAAAGAAAAACAGACAAAATGAACAACTACTTAAATACTTGCCAGTCAGTGCAGTCCTTCTTTTACTCCATGGTCACATTTCTGGCACTATTCTTATCACGACTGCTATTCTCCAAAAATACCTTAACCGGGTATTCACTGTGGTTTTTAGGTGTGTGCACCGCAGTACATAGTAGACGAAAAAACGGAAATCAAGTTGACATTTACAGTCTACCGTGAGAAAGCAAAATGTCATATTTAGGGATTTTCTCACCTCTGCACTCCTTTTCCATCTCTGAGAGGAGATCCAGTGAACATTTGTTAGGCCTGTGTTTCTCAAGTCTTACCTGAATGATTGCTGTGAATGCCATTTTTTCAGATGATTTGGCATTTTATTAATTGTCTGTCCTTACCTAATTTTGGAAGCTAATTAAATACTTGTTTTCTTTATGTTTGCATTATTTATAGTGTAGTTTATAAATCACTATTAAGAAAACCTAAGTAAAAACATGTGTTTTAAATTTGGTACTAATAGGCAATCATAACAGTTAGGCACACATAACCAACAGCAAAGAGGCATTTTTAAGGTGATTTGCACCCACGTGTGTGTGTCACCTAAAGAACGTGCAGCAGTGCAGCTTGGTTCAGCTCAACTTATCATTATAAACAGCACTTCCATTTACAAGCCCAATGCACTGTAAATCAAAACATATTCTGTTTAAACATAAACACACAAAACATAGAACACAAAAAAGCAAATCTAAGAAGGAGGGTGTATTATAAAATAAAACCCCCATTAACGATGTGCACAATATGGTCAGAAGTATGTGAACAGCCCTCCAAATTATTACGTTCAGGTGTTTTAGCCTCACCCATTGTAAACAAGTTCTTAAAATCGAGCACATAGCTGTCCACTCTCCATTGACTAACGTTGGCAGTAGGATGGGTCGTACTGGAAAGCTTAATTAAGTGTGGCACTGTCATATGATGCTACTGGTTATTATGTGAAAGTTCCGCTCTGCTAGATCTACACAGTCAACTGTAGGTGCTATTAATGTGAAATGGAAGGGTCAAGGAGTAGCAACATCTCAGGGACGAAGTGGTAGACCATACAACCTCACTAATTCTGACTTTCAGTGATATCACATTTCAGTGTAGGATTTGTTGTTCAGTAAATTTAAAGAACTGGTCAAGCGACTGACCACTTTTTAAAGACATTGTATAGAACACGTGTGTCGAACTCCGGGCCTAGAGGGCCACAGTGGATACAGGTTTTCATTCTAACCCTTTTCTTAATCAGTGATCGGTTTTCACTGCTAATTAACTTTTTTTCCTTCATTTTAATAGCCTTGTTTTTAAGGATTCAGTCTTCTGAATTTATTCTTTTTTCATTAAATGACAGCCAAACAGAAATGAGATGTGAAACGAGGCAACAGATGACCAGCTAAATTGGGATTTCAAACTCAACCAATTTCACTCCAACCAATCTCTTAATTAGAAGCAAATTCTTGCTAATTAAGCTTGTTATTTAATTCCATGGCTTGTTGCTGCTCTCATTCTGCCACAGCGGACATTTCCAAAACTGTTTCTAAAAACACCGTCAAAATGTTTTGGTGACCTGAGAGATCAACCTTACTGAGACCTTCACCTTTCTTTATTTTTAGATACTGCGTGATGGGTACAGCTGAGCTGGTCATGTGGCAGCTTTTTTTGTGTCTCATTATTGTTTTGCTGCTAGTTAAGGAAAGATAAACAACTAAGGACCTGATTCATGTTAATTAAACCTAAAGCAAAAGAAGTTAATTAGCAGCAAAAACTGGTCACTAATGAAGAAGGTGGTTAGAATGAAAACCTGCAGCCACTGCAGCCCTCCAGTACTGGAGTTTGAAGTCCCTGGTATAGAAGAATAATCAAAGAATAAACATGAACTAGGCTGACCCGCCTTTTAAGGCGACCGACTTTTAAGTTGACCACTTCTTAAGGCAATTCAATATGTAGATCAATTTGATATTTTATACAAACTTATTAATTTGGTTATATTGCATTTGAGCGGTATTACTTTAATACTCGTAGTTTCTGTTATTTTTGTGATGAAATTTAAACTTTTTTTCTATATTGAGGTTGCCCTTTTGAACCCCCCTGATATTTACTACGCGGTGAGGCATTTGTACTTATTTCCAGAGACATAATTTTGTCTATTTTTCCAGCGCATCGCGCACAAAAGCAAGGGAACGATGGGAGCACCAGAACTCTGCTCACATCATGTCGCTTCGTACCGCAAGCTGCAAGTAGTAAGTCTGTGATAAGCGGAATATCGCTACGCTTTCCACTCACGGGTCGGAAGGACAATCCCGACCACTTTTATATAGTAAGAAAGAAGAAGAAGATATCGCACAGTCTGGAGTAGAAAATCATCTTTTACCTGGAAAAACTAAACTACAAATCCTATCACGCATTGCAAAATGGATGGGGAGTGTGTGAAACTCCGCGCCTGCGTAGCACTCACGGGATGGAAGGACAATCCCGACTGCTTTTATATAGAAGGATAGTTTTTAAATTGGGAAACTAAAAAAGATAAAGGCATATAAAAAGAGTACTCAAAATGCAGCACAAAGCAGAAGTAGATAATAATCTTGCAGTCTCTTTGGGCTTAAACCAATGTGATCACTTGTCTAACACGCGAGGTGGCTGTGAATGACCAAAACACACTTTTAAACCCCCGCCAGAGATCACTTCTAGTCCTTTAATTACTGTACTTCTGGGGTCAAAAGAGTCTTCTAGAACTCCTGGGTCCATCTTCCTAGAGCGCCATCTACTGGTACCAGGCACCAAGAGGCCAATGTCATCCTTAATGGGTCAAGCAGCCCCCAGGAAGTCTGAACAGTCAGAAACTAACAGAAGAGGACCAGATATGTTTAAGTACGACCCCATGATGACAATAAACAGACTTAAAACCCATTAACAAAAGTGCTTTGTTGCCCTTTACTAATGTCCATGTTCCTGGAATGGTTACTTCCAGGGCACTCTCTTCCAAAGTAGGGTATCTCCTTACCCTTGGAAATGTCCTACTTCCTGCACTTGTATAACAACAGTTATTTTCATTTCACAATCTCTTAAAAAAACCCTACCCCTCTCAACACAGCTTCCTACCATCCTGGTCTGACATAAAAGATTGATTAGCTGGCAATCAGTTCCCCAGAGAAAAGGGGCATGGAATGAATACATAATAAGGGATGGGTGCACCTGCAGAAGGAGAATCCTTACTGGTAACTGGAGATCTCCTTCATCTGCCAATATCAGTTAACAGATTTCAGTAAACAGCATGATATATTTACATTGCACTGCACACCAATAAGTAAGAAAGGGGTCCAAAGGATTGCCAGTAGAAGTTCTTTCAAGCTGTCAGCACAAAAACTGCTAAACCCTATAATCCGAAGTGGAGCCTCATTGATACAGGAATATCAGAAGAGATGGAAACTGCTGCTAGTCTGCCCGCCTCTACCCAAGTCAAAAGAGAAGCAAATTGAAAGTGCCTGAGTAATTGATACCCACCCACTATGCCATCATGCTATTAAAACAAAAAGACTTGAATATGTAAAAGTAATTTGTTTTAGGCTTATGCTTAACATTCATCTGAGCTTGGCTATATGTCACAGAGCAGCATCAGTGTTTCCTGTGAGCATAAGAAAACTCATCTTGGTTTGACAGGTTTAGATGTAAGCTGATTTTACGTAAAGTTTCCTGTTTCAAAATAACCTCAGCTTGAATACAGAAAATACAGGAAAATCTGTAAATTGACACAGTGCAAGTGCATTTGCCTTGCGTCTGGATGATGGACATGTTTACATCTCGGGAACTAAGAGCTAAAATAAAACAACTATAAACTATAAAGAGCAAAAATGGACTGACTAAAGCAAAGTCACTAAGGATTGAAGTGGGTTACAGTTTATATACAAATATCATGCTAATCAGCTTACTTAGGATAAATCCAATGTGTGAAAGATACTCTCAGTTGTGTGCCTCCTTTGTCTCGTCTTCTGACTGTGTTTGTAGATCTCATCTAATGAGACCACTGCTTTTGTTACTTATTGGACACTGAGAGGGCTATTTAATACTTTTACAAAGTTATTATTGTATAATTTGCTGATACCTTTATCCAACCACATCTACAAATTTAGGAAAGAGTACAACTGTTTACATACAAATTTTATAGTTGGCAGGCAGTCAGGTTAAATAGGAAGTAGGAACTGAATTGGGAACCTTGGGGTTTAAAGTCCAGTTCCATATTTAAGATACAAAAGGCTACTCATCACATCTTGGAGTCAAACAACATCCATTGTGTGCCGGGGATTTGGAGAGGTTTGCAGTCCCCAGAACAACCTACATTGACTCAGACATGTTGAAAGACACACTTTGTCAGGAAAGGGCACTGAAGTCAGTTAGGCATTCCTAGATGAAGGTCAGGGTTAGGGTTGTGTAAGAAATACCAGTAGAATTAATTAGAGGCAAGATCAGAGCAGTGAAATGATAGGAGTCAGAAGAGGATGAATAATGGCTCATATGATAAGAATTGTAATAAATGTAAGAGATGCCTATGGCTCAGAGCTCAAGTCATCTGAATTGAGTCTGTATGTGCACCGTACAATAAAGCCTGATTCTGCTGTCTGTCCAGAGTCTCCGAGTGCCTTCATTGGGGCTACGGGTGCCTGAGTCAGTCTTCTTCAACAGGTTCAACCTCTTTGTCCATAATGTTAAACAAGAGGTCTGTTCTTTCAATGTTGTTCTATCTTATTGCCTTCAAAATTCTTTCCACTGTGCAGGAGAGTCTTCTTGCAACCACCCAGCCTCATTAAGGCTCACGATTTAGCATCTATCAAACACATCGAAATATTAATATGACTGAAAAGCATGCCATTGAGGGCACTTGCAGTGTTTGACCATAACAGTTCAATTATTCTTAGGTCACAAATCAGTTG
Source organism: Polypterus bichir lapradei (assembly GCA_026402145.1). Lineage (NCBI taxonomy): Eukaryota > Metazoa > Chordata > Cladistia > Polypteriformes > Polypteridae > Polypterus > Polypterus bichir. The sequence continues at coordinate 41,040,477 of JANRMT010062789.1, read as the reverse complement.
TCTCATTTTTACAGTAAACCTGATGGCCACCTATACAGTGTAGATCATTATATTAATGATCAGGCAACATTTATGATCTATTCATCTCCCAGGTGAATTAGAGCCAAGCTTTGGGTCCAAGTATTTTAATATTTTTCTTTCACAGACTTTACAATGTTTGGTATGGAATATTTTTACTCAAAATATTGCTAATTGATTCAAATCTCATACCAAATATCATGCACACATACAATAGTTTAGTTTAGAGTTGACAATTAACCTAACATAGAGCTTTTGGGGATTCCGTAATAAAAGAGAATACCCCATAGAAAATCACCCAGACACAAGGAAACTTGTATAAGCCCCGAAAAACCAGACATTTGTGACACTGGAGCTGTGAGGCAGCAGCACTAACTACTGTGCCACTGTTCATCCTAATAACATCTCATCTATTGGCTGTGTTCTTTATAACTGTAATATTTTCTTTTATGTGCCGAATAATTTTGCTTCTGCGGTGGGTTGGCGCCCTGCCCAGGAATTGTTTCCTGCCTTGTACCCTGTGCTGTTTGGGATTGGCTCCAGCAGTCCCCCGTGACCCTGTAGTTAGGATATAGCGGGTTGGATAATAAATGGATAATTTTGCTCCTAAATGAAAAAATAATATCTGAGGTCATCCAGATTCATAATGCTGTCACAAAGCTCTGCTGCTAATTAGCACAAGCGGCAGATCCTGCGCTGATACTTTTAAGAATAGGCATTGCTGTCTGGCTGTGGTTCTACAATTAGCTGATGGGAAGATATTGTTGTTTCTTGGTTTTGTTAATTAGATTCTGCTGTGTTTTGGATTTATTTGAACAAATCTGTATCCTCATATGTGGTTGTTGTGTATATAACAAGTGGTATAATGCATTCTTCCATTTTGTCTTGAGAATTGTTGCACCTGCACTTGGTGAGGAGTGCAGTGTGAGAACAAAGAAGTTTGTACTGCTGCATTGCACTGCTGTGGTGGCAATGATAGATTGGCCATCTAGCTCTGTGAGGAAGATCACTTGTGTTCTGTTTTGTGTGTTGTATTTACCCCACTTTGTGACACACATTGCACACCCAGCCTACCTGGAAGGGGGTCTCTCTCTGATCTGCCTTTCCCAAGATTTATTTCCTTCCATTTTTTTTTTTGTCTTCTTAGGGAGTCAAAGCTGTGGGGCCTCTTAAAGCCCACTGAGGCATTCCTTGTATGATTTTGAGCAGAAATAAGTTGTTTTTTTTAATATTTTTTTGTTTAGTTTTTGTTGCCTTTTTCTGTTGCTCAACCAATTAATTAATGATTAAGATTATTCTTACTGGGCTTTAGTTTACATTAAAACAAAGTCTTCAAAACCCCCCTGAGCATTTAAAGAATGTGGTTTGCTTTTCTTGCACAAGCTCAGTAATGACCGCATGCACGATCATAATCTGAGCTGGAAGGCAGACTGTAAAATTACTTCTGAAGACTGCAAGACAAGTGAGTTCAAGTACATGGGAACAATTAGATTAGAAATGCTAGAATTTGTTATGAATTCCTGTAAATTGAAAGGAGGTGGAAAAAAAATCAGAAATGTTTTGGTTAATTAAAAAATAAAAATTCTTTTGTATGTAAAATAAGTCTCTGTCCATCCGTAATCACACTTAACCCAGTTTAGGCCTGGGCAAGCATTGTTGGAAAAGTGATGCACATACACACACTTACTCATAAAAGTCAAAGTTTAAATTAAGTTAGTTATTTAACTTACTCAAAGTTTAAATGTGTCAGTCAGCCCAATGTGTATATCTTTGGGAAGAAAAGTTGGGTACAAAATGACACAAACAAGGGAAGAATAAGCAGAGAAATCCATTCATCCATTATCCAACCTGCCATATCCTAACTACAGGGTGACGGGGGTCTGCTGGAGCCAATCCCAGCCAACACAGGGCACAAGGCAGGAGACAAACCCCGGGCAGGGCGCCAGCCCACCGCAGAAGTAGAGAAATATGAAGTAAAAATTTCTGAGCCTTGATCTAATTAGGAATTGATGAGCAATGTTGGGACTGAATGGTAATCAGGTTCTCCAGACATTTTATTCACAGTAAAACCCATTTCTTAAGTTACAATGGACAAAGTATTTTACATACTCAAGGCTGGGTGTATTATTTCCAATAAACTGAAAGTTTCTGTGTTATCTGCTCTCTTTCATTAGTAAAATATGTGATTTGCACACTGTAAATGGACAGGACACTTGGACTGACGTTTCTTTCTTAATGGTTCCTGGTCCCTTACCTTGTTGGGGCACAGTATTCACTGCCCCAGCCAGAAGATCAGCAAAAGATACCATTGTGCTAGTTAATACATTGGCATGCCAGCAGGGTTGGGCTGAATATCCTCACCCAGTCGGGGGGCCAACATAAAAATGGTACCGGGTGAGATAACATATTCAGACTATTAACTCCTCCAGCACAATAGATGGCAGCATTCCTGGGTTAGGATGGCCACATGGACACCTGCAGGGCATGCTGGGTGCTGTACTCTCATTGGGTAACTCTGTTGGCTTCTCTGGGTGCAGCCAGGGGGTGCTGCAGGGATTAGTAATCCATACTTTGTGGACCCTCCACATGTCCTGGAAGTGTTTCCTGTGGACCATGTCCTATCAGCAGAATTACTCCCGGGTCCTGGATAAAAGGAGTCGCTTTGCCTCACCCAGGGAAGCTGGATTCAAGTGGAACAGGGACAAGGGTTGCCTGGGAGGAATGGAGGAAAAAAAAAGGAGAGAGAAGAAGAGAATTGTACTTGTGCAACTTTTTGGGAAGCCTGTTGTAAGGAATTGTGGTTACAATAAATCTTTTATTTGAACCATGGATCTGTGCTGTGTGGATGTGTCTGAAGTTTGGGGTTCTACAATGCTCCCTACAGGTCACCACACATATATACTGAAGTGAGCAGTACGTAACAGCTAAGCAAATCTACTTTTATCAAAGATCCCACCTATGTCACTCCAAGTACAGTAAAAAGCTCATGACCATTGGATAGCTGAGGTTCAGAGCATTCTAGTGGTGTATAGTTGTCTTTGATTGGTCATTCTTACCACATGCCACAGCTGTGTATAAAAGGCACAAAATACAACAGTTGATCTTTATATACCTTTGAGCACGGCTGCATGGAGAATGTTTGCTTGATGTACAATAAAACTTGAAGTCTGTACTAAGGAAATGACTTCTGCAAAAATAAGAAAACATTTGGTTGAGGAAGTCCTAGAAAAACTGGAGAATGCTATGCAATATGAAGACCCCAAGTCGCAGTTTTGACTCTATTGATAATGATGAGTTTGCTAAAGGACTTGATGCTAGACTTAATTTGCTTGATTTTGCTCTTATGATAACTTTGAGGTGTCATGGCATGCGGTTTTTCCATTCAAGTGTCATGGGTTCAATTACTACACGCGGACACTGTGCTGTACAATTTCTCTGTTAGTTTTCTAAGCAGTGCTCTTCCAGTTTCAACTTCTTAGCATGCTAGTGACGTACCTTTATGCTCTGTACCTGCTCAGAGTTTCATATGAGGACCCCAACTCTCCTTTTGATCGAATATCTTTCGAGAGAGGCCACTCTTTAATCATATATACAGTAATCCCTCGCTATATCGCGCTTCGACTTTCGCGGCTTCACTCTATCGCGGATTTTAAATGTAAGCATATCTAAATATATATCACGGATTTCTGCGTACAATGGGTCTTTTAATTTTTGGTACATGCTTCCTCAGTTTGTTTGCCCAGTTGATTTCATACAAGGGACGCTATTGGCGGATGGCTTAGAAGCTACCCAATCAGAGCATGTATTACATATTAACTAAAACTCCTCAATGATATAAGATATGCTTCCCGCGCGGTGCTTCATTGTTTGCTTTTCTCGTTTTCTCTCACTCTCTCTGACATGCTCTGCGCCTGACGGAGGGGGTGTGAGCAGAGGGGCTGTTTGCACAGGGGCTGTTTGCCTAAAGGATACGAACGCTCCTCTACAAAATGCCGCTTTATCGCGGTGCTTCGGCATTCTTAAAAGCACGTATTGATTTTTTGATTGTTTGCTTTTATCTCGCTCTCTCTCTCTGAAATTCTCTGCTCCTGACGGCGCTCCTTTGAAGAGAAGATATGTTTGCATTCTTTTAATTGTGAGAAAGAACTGTCATCTCTGTCTTGTCATGGAGCACAGTTTAAACGTTTGACTAAAGGGTGTTATTTCATATCTAGAGGGCTCTAATAATGTTAACAGTGTGGGAGAGTTTATAAGGGCTTAAAATATATAAAAATAACCATACAAACATATGGTTTCTACTTCACGGATTTTCATCTATCGTGGGGGTTCTGGAACGCAACCCCCGCGATCGAGGAGGGATTACTGTATTTGTATTGTGGCATGCCAAGCCGCCACTCGCAGTTTCATGTGGAGATCCCCTGTTTCCCCCCGATCGAATATCGCTGAATCACAGAGAGCAAACATTTACAGGGGATCGTTCTTCAATCAAATATACTTGTATCATGCCATGTCACACACTGCCAATTACAATTTCATGTGGGGAACCCCCCCTTCGACTAAATGTTGCTGTTCCACTTCACTGTTTTTGAGTTTGACACTTGTATGCCAAAAACTGCTCTGTTTAGGCTGACTTTTTTCCATGTGAATGGTTTAGGTGTATGTGTGTGCCCTGTGCAGGGCTGTTTCCTGCCTCTTCTGAGGGCTGATGGGAAGAAGCTGGATTGAAAATGTATGTAAGCACTGTGACCACTAGGGGATGTTGCAACACGCCAAATCCATGACATAACCTCACAGACACAAGTCCTGGTGCAATACAAAAGTTTATTTTGATAAATACCTTACAAAAAGGCTTCTTTAATAAACACAGTCACTACATAATTCTTCTCCTTATCTTTTTCTTCCTTCCTTCCACTCCTGCAAGCAAGGTTTGTCCTTCCACACTGTCCCAACTCACCTGGATGATGTTGAACAGCTTCTTTTATGTTGGACCTGGGGAATACTTCTGGTGCTAGGAAATAGCCCGATGGAAGCACTTCCGGGTCAAATGGAAGCCCCACAAAGTAGGGTTTACTAATCCTTGCAGCTCCCTCTGGCAGCCTCATGGAACCCAGCAGTGCTGCCCCATGGGACTACAGGTCCCAGCATGCCCATCAGGTGTCTGTGTGGGGATACTAGCCCAAGGATGCTGCCTTCTAATTTACAGGGGGAACATGTAGTCCTGACAAGTTGTCTCTCCCTGTCCTTGAATCACACTGGCCTCCCAGCCAGGTAAGGAACCTGAACCGGTCCTGACAGTTTTGCCAGCATACCCATTTCCAAACTGGCATCTTGTGCTTGTCTCCTGGCTGAGGCAGGATGATCCTTGCCTTTCTTTTCTTGCCTCTAAAGGGGTGGTCTCATGTCCAGGTAAAAGCACCTTGCCAGGCTGGGACTCCACCAATGTGTGCCATCCATCACAGTACTTAGTTTATATACAGTAAATCCTATTGTAAACTGTTATCTTAGTGATGCAGCCCATCAGAAATTGTTTCAAGGGGTGGCATAAAAAATTATTTTGAAAGTACATATACACAGTTCCCTCCATAATGTTTTGATCTAAGACACATTTTTCCTTGATTTACTCCTCTGCTTTGCAGTTCAAAATTATAAATCAAACAATTCACACATGACTACAGTGCACATTGCAGACTTTCATTTAAGGGTATTTGCATTTCAGTGCCACCCTGTAGAAATTACAACACTCTTTACACATGGTCCCTCCAATGCAATGTTTTTTTTCCTACAAAATAAAAATATAAATGCAATACTGGTTTTGAGGAATTGTTTAGACACCAAATATTTCCAAAAAGGGGGGCACCTTGCCCCAAACAGAATAACTTTGCAATTCTATGAGAATCCTGACAAATAGGGACTCAAAAAATGGCTCCAATGTTCAGCATCATAAAAAGTCTTGCTTATGTACTATAAAGCCTAGTTTTTGTAAATAAATTCTCTAAATGCCATTTTTTTTTGTATTTTTAATTATTTGATATTGGCATGAAACAAAGGCTTTTATTCAAATAAATACTTTCTTTTAAAAATTGAAAGTGTTACACTTACTACTCATTAGTCATTTGAAGCAGAATAATAGCCATTCATTTCTAGGTATGTAATTTAGGTGCAATAATGCCTGAGCATAAGGGGTTAATATTAGGCATTTCTGCAAAATGACTACTGATGCACACTGCAGAGTTAAAACTAGACCACCTGCAAGCTTCAATCTAAAACCACAAATAAAGAATAAAAGAAATCACCACCCTTGTGGTCACAGAGCGATCAAAAACTTCCCCCCACTGCAGAGCAACCTGCCAGTCTTCACTTTCTTATACTTATTTATTTTGTTGTTTATGTGATGTATATTGTTGAGCTTGTGCACATATAAACTGCATGTTATTAGTTCATACGTTATTTGTATACCTCAGGCTAAGTAGTCGGGGCACAAAAATGCCAACTTGTCTCACACACACACATACACACAAAGTGGACCCATTTAGAGATAATAATCATCCTAACTGCAGTAGTGGTCTTTAGATTGGGGCAAGAATCTAATGCAAAAACATGGAGAACTTGAAAAACTCAACCCAGTCATTACCCAGCTCACAAGTCAGGTCCAGATCCCTTGCACTGCAGATGCAACAGTCCTGTTTATTACTAGCAGTGAAAAATTCTTGTTTACTGTGTATGCAAATTTGAAGATTTACGATAAAACACCACAGCCATCATAGTGGGTGAACCCAGTGTTTCGGAACGGCGCTTTGCTAATGCTTCTCATTCTGAGTCCTCTGGTTAAATCGAGATATGTCTGGACAGCAAACAGCCATGGCCAGAATACCAGGAGAGCAAAACAAAGCCGAGTAGCCAGACACCAAAGGTGTTGTGATTTGATTTTGTTATAAACTTTTGAGAGCTTTGCTGTTTATTTTGTTTTTTTGGACATTTTGGTTCATGTACAGTTTTTGAAGGTTTCTGAATCTTACTTTGATAACATTTTTTATAAACTTTTTATTCTATATTTATGCCAATATTTTATTTTCTGTGTGCGCTGTAATTTTGAGTTTTAAGTGTGTATACTGTTGCTAGCCATGTTGCTACGCAGACTGACCTGTGATGTCATCATTGAAAGGGTAGAAATGTCAACTTAAAGATTTTCTGGTTATTCAAATTCTGCGGAAAAGCATTTATTGTCGAGTGCTTTTTGTTTAATGATCCTTTCATTACAAGTTAGTGTTTTGTTTTCTTTTGACTTTTGATATTTTGATTAGGCTTGATGAAAGATCAGTTAGTCATCTTGTGATTCTTCCTCATTAAACATTTGCCCTAACCTAGCAGAACTGAAAGATCAAGAGGAAATCATAAGTCAAAGGCAAAGGGTGGTTGTTTCAAAAAACACCATCACAGAGAACTTGACCTGGTTTAAGCCCATGGACACCTTAATGACCTGTGATGTATTCAGGACCTCAAAGGAGTCCACTTTCAGACCTACAATCTTTTCTGCAGGCTGAATAACATGATGCTGTTTATGTTTTGTTTATGAAATGAAAAGGCCAAAAGGTTTGGCAGGTATTTGTAATTATTGATAGCTTGATAATACAATGAGAACTTGCAGAGGAGTCATGCAGGTAATAATAAACAAGTCAAAACAGTTGGGGATTTATTAGGCTCTTCCAAAAAAATAAGCAAAAATCCAGGAGGTCCTCTCTTTGGCCTGAATGAAGGAGCGGATGTAGACAAACAAAAAAATGGCAATTCGTACAAGTGAAATTCTTACTTAAATGTCTGACCAAAATGTAACATCATCATCACTGTCCAGCTTTGTGATAAATCTCTCTATTATAAAAAAAAATCTTGGAAGGAGACGAGATGTGATTTTCTCAGAGAGACACTTATACATCCCGTGAGATGAGTTCATGCACGGGGCCGGAAATAAAGGACAAAGAGTAGATGACAAAGTATAACGTCATAAAGAATTCAAAAATGTTGGTGCGATACACATGCAGAGCAGGTTAGAGATAATGGAAGTACGACAATTCGAAAGTCTCAGAAAAAGGATAGGAAAGATTGCATTAGCGCAAACAAACAGAAATTATTACTCTGTGAAATAACAGAACAGTAAAAAGAGATCGAATATATTGTTTGGATTTAAACTTTAAGTCGGAGACTTGCAGATCGTCTAATTTGTATTGCCAGCGAGAATTAAACAATTCCAAAAAAAGTCGTCCCTACTTACAACTATTTTCAAACAAGACCACGGTCATCTAACCCCAGGTGTGTGAATGCTTTTCTCAGACACAGTTCCTGTGCTCTCAGCTCTTAGTCATCTGAATTCTTTTGGCAGATACACTTCCTTCACTCTCAGCTCTTATAAATTTTATCAGGACAATAATTTTGTATATTCTATATGACACGTCAACAACTAAGTGAAGAAGAAAGAGCACGGACAAACATTCGAAAAAGTAGTTTTATGTATTAGAGAGAAAGAAACAATATTCACTCACAGGCAGTTAAATGTTGCATTGTCACGATGTAAGTCCAAGCACAGAATCAAAATTCAATGTGATCTTGAAGAAAAGTTAATTCCAAATATTGTTTTAACTAAAGTTTTAAAGTAAAAGTGAAAATAATGCATATGTAACAATTCCCATGAAAATAACAATCTCTTAAAATTGTATATCCGGTTAACCAAACCCTGGGGAGGATGAGCAGGGGGCAGACCCCGCTTTTATGTTACAAAAATGAGGTACAGTGAATCCACAATGGTGAGTGTGCAACCAATGATGTTAGAAGCAGTGCACATTTCTCTGTTTAGCTGCTTCTTGTCCTTGGTAGAGGAATTGAAGTACCAAATTGTGGTGATTTAGACTGGATGGTGGGGCGGCCAGTGATGAGACGTAAAATTGAGGTTCTGACGCTCTGTGGTCATTAAAGATCTCTGCGCATCCTTCATAAAGAGTAAGGTGTATCTCAATGTCCTGGCTAAATTTCCCACCAAGACCTATTCATTCTGGCCCCCTAATCATCCCCTGTCTAAAATTGGCTGTCTATCACCCCTTCACTACCTAACAGCTACTGTGTGGTGAGCATACTGGTGCAATAATGGCTGCCGTTGCATTATTCTGGTAGATGCTGCACATTAGCAGTGGTTGAAGTGGCTCCCCACTCACTATGTAAAGTGCTTTGAGTAATGAGAAAAGTGCTGTAAAAACGTAAAGAATTATTAAGTATTATTATTATTATTATTATTATTATAGGAATAAATGATATGACAGCAGAAGTTTTGAGCTTTCTTAGGCTTCTTGGAGGTCAGGAGCCCTTAAGTTTCTTAATTTCTCTCATTTCCAGTTCACTGCGGCAGTGACCTGAAAGGATGACTAAAAAAAGTTGAACCAAACAGGCCAGAAGCTCACCCGTGAGTGCTACATTTAACCAAACACTGCAAAGCTGACCACTGCCTTAATCTTCTCCCTTCCACCCTGGAGAAAATAAAGATACAGTACCAACCAAAAAAAGCTGATGGGTGCTTTTATTTTGCTTAAAGTACAGTACGTTCGCCCGTTTGTTTTCTATACCTCTACTTGAGAGGTGCAGCCTTTGCCAGCATTACCCGACACAAGGGTGGAACCATCACAGGACATGCTGGTACACTCCACCAATTTACAGTCTTAACTCGTCTAAAAATAACAGCATGGCTTTAGACTGTGGAAAGAAGTCACATCCTGTACAAGAAAAACACCTTACATCAATCTCTAAAAATTTTCATCACTTTAAAACACCAATAAAGTTTGCTAGAAAAAAGTGCAAAGCCTGCAATTGTGCACAAATAAATTCACTTCTGTATTTATCCACAGTAGTCTGTCTAGTTTGGAGGATGGTGCAGAGCCTTTTTATCCTGCAGTTGAGCTAAATGGATAGTTTATTCAAGAATACATCTTTCTCAATAAGCAAGGAAGACTGAATGTGTACTTTAGTGTGCACCTTCTTAAATTCTTATATCCCTATTTATGTCATCATGAAACAGTCCTCAGAATGTGTGCTGACATACTGTAAAGTGATTTATAACACTGGATATATACAGTAGTGTAGCATGATGGTGCAGTGATTAGTACAACTACCACATTGACCCATCATTCTGGGTTCAAATCCCATACCTGGTCACTGTACAGAGTCTGCAAGTTTTCCTGTCATATGTGTATGGTTTTTCTTCTTGATTCTCGGAGTTTCCTCCTACATCTAAAGGATGTGCAGAGTAGGTTAATTTTCAATTGTCTAAGAGTTTGCCTTCACAATCCTGTATTAGACGGAACAGGTTAAGAAATATGTGATTGGTAATCTCGTACTCTAGGCTTGTTCTGCGTGATTATGAGGATTTATAAAGGTTGGCATTAGAACACTAGAACATTAGAGCAATCTAGACGAGATCAGGCCATTCAGCCCAACAAAGCTCGCCAGTCATATCCGCTTATTTCTTCCAAAAAAACATCAAGTCAAGTTTTGAAAGTTCTTAAAGTCTTACTTTCTACCACACTACTTGGTAGCTTATTCCAAATGCCTATGGTTCTCTGTGTAAAAGAAAACTTCCTAATGTTTGTGCGAAATGTAACCTTAACAAGTTTCCAACTGTGTCATCGTGTTCTTGATCAACTCATTTTAAAATCAGTCTTGAACACATCAATCATGTCACCTCTTAATCTTCTTTTGCTCAAACTGAAAAGGCTTAGCTCCTTTAATTTTTCCTCATAATTCATCCCCTGTAGCCCTGGAATGAGCCTAGTCACTCTTCTCTGGACCTTTTCTAGCGCTGCTATGTCCTTTTTGTAGCCTGGAAACCAAAACTGCACACAGTACTCAAGATGAGGCCTCACCAGTGAATTATAAAGGTTGAGCGTAACCTCCTTGGACTTGTACTCCACACATCGTGCTACTCGTATATCCTAATGTTCTGTTAGCCTTCTTAATGGCTTCTGAACACTGTCTGGAAGTCGATAGCTTAGAGTCCAGTATGACTCCTAAATCCTTCTCATAAGGTGTACTCTCGAATTTCAGACCACCCATTGTGTATTCAAACCTAACATTTTTATTTCCTATGTGTAAAACTTTACATTTACTCACATTAAATTTCATCAAGCCTGTATGTGGCTGGCTAATATAGACTGGCTTATATTACTTTTAGCAAGGCACACTTTGAGTCATGTTGGCAATGCCTAAATAAGATAAATTGGGATAGACTCTGGGTAACACGGTGGCACAGCGATAGCGCTGCTGCCTCGCAGTAAGGAGACCTGGGTTTGCTTCCTGGGTCAAATTGGGATAGACTCTGGGTAACACGGTGGCACAGCGATAGCGCTGCTGCCTCGCAGTAAGGAGACCTGGGTTTGCTTCCTGGGTCCTCCCTGCGTGGAGTTTGCATGTTCTCCCTGTGTCTGGGTGGGTTTCCTCTGGGCGCTCTAGTTTCCTCCCACAGTCCAAAGACATGCAGGTTAGGTGCATTGTCAATCCTAAATTGTACTTGGTGTGTGTGTGTGTGTGCCCTGCAGTGGGCTGGCGCCCTGCCCAGGGTTTGTTTCCTGTTGGCTGGGATTGGCTCCAGCAGACCCCTGTGACCCTGTAGTGAAAGATGGATGGGCTAGACGAGTGAGGAGTTGTGGGACATGTTTAAAAGTGTACATCACACTGTGTTGACTTGATTTTAGGTAAATAGCATGGATGAGCTTTTGGGGCTGAATGGTCTCTTCTTGTCACAATTGTTCTGATATTTAAATGCACACAATATATGGATAACAAATAATTCATGCTTAAGGCATTTGCATTAGTTCCAAACATGTGTACTCGTAAATTCATAATGGTCAAAGACATCATTCTTCCTTTTCATTAGTGCATCATAGTTCAATAATTGATTTTTCATTGATAATAGCTTAATAAAGCTGTCCTGACTCTCTGTTGTTATCACCAACCTCATTCCTCTTAATTTAGAGCTCAGATCATAGGTGACTTACCTCATTATAAAATTCAGTTCCACACAAATTGATATTTTCTTAGGAACCAGTTGATCTCCAGAGCATGTAAAAACCTTTTTTAAGAGCTTGGGAAATGGATCACTCATTTGAAATTTCAGATAAGGAATTGAATTCAGCCATTCTAAATACATTCTAGTTGAATATGCACTAAGCATGGCATTATATGTTAAGCCTAGCAGGAGAGGCTACCATATATACTCGCAGATAAATTATCCTGTGGATTAATTGGGAATTTGATTTTACCATATAATTTCTGGTATTTTGTATGTCGGTCGTACAATTCGAATGCGGAAAACTCACGCTATTGGTCCAAGGATTATGATATGCTTAATTCCCTCCTGACAGAGTAACCACAGAGCACGCTGCCTTCTTTTTCTATGTGGGTGTGGCAATGCGCTGTATCAGTGGATGTTTCTAGCCTCTCTCTCTCTATTGTGCCTATGTGACCACACGGTAATAACCAAACTATTCCGAAGCAACGTTTGCACTGATTTGTGTTTTTTGTATCTCACACCCTCATACACCTTTATCGTAAGAGCATCCCTTATCTATGATGGAGTGTGCGATCAGAAGAAAATATGAAGCTGGTTTTAAATTAAATGTCGTTGAAGTGGCGAAAGAAATTGGTACTGTAACTGCGTTTCTGCAACAAAATTCGATGCATTTGAGAAACTGATGCGAGATTGGAGGAGGCAAGAAGATGTAAAAAAAAAATTTAAGTGTCGCATTTTTGAACAGGCGTGTAAGTCAGGTTCTAATTTTATGATCGATTTTTTGAGTTTCAAGACCCAACTTATATGTCAGTATATACGGTATTGATTTAAAAATTATTACCTCACACATACAGTATACTGTATGTTAGTTAAAATAGTCTAAAGTATAATCAGGGGAAGACCCAATTTGTGAGTGATGTCATAATGTACCTACATCACATGGTCACATGGGAACATCATACACTTAAAAAGTTTTGGGCAAAAATATTTCTTGGACAGCCTGAAATTCAAAATCAAGCTATGAAAAAAAATTTTAATATTCCATGGTACTTGCATGAAGACTTACTTTGCATAACTGGAAGAATTGCAATGCACCCACTATACCTCAGTGGCAAAGGGATGTTCTATATTATATTGCATTAAAAGACAAATTTCTTTACATGGATCTATTCAGAATTTCTTCAAGAACTCCTTAATGTAATTGTAAAGTTAACATGTAAAGCCTGTGCACAGCCTTTTTGTTTTACTGGCTGTTTCATTTGATACAAAGAACCATTTTAGTTGGAGGTCTCTAGCCGTACAGCTCTCTCTTTGTTAGGCAGGAGTTGAATTGGGGGCCTCATGGATTGGTTTTGATGCAGACTAGTAGACTTGATAGGCTGTTCTCATTTGCTTAATTGAGTTTGTGGTTGTGTTAACAAGCTGATTGAGTACTATTACGCAGTGTGATAGAATGAGTCTGAACACACTGGAAAGGTTTGGGGCAGCCACCTGTATATTGTCTCTGGGCACCGGAAATGGAAGTGATGTCAGTCTGGGTTCCGGAACCAGAAGTGATGTTAAATCAGGCATGTTTTCCCTTATTTGGTCTGTAGAAATAACAGAGGTAGGTATAGTGCACCCCGCCACCCCCTGGCCTGGTGGGTAATTACCTCCACTTGGTCCACTCAGCTTCTTTCTAGTTGCACATGTGTGACAACAGGTTGATTTCCAAATAAAAACATTAAAATAAAAAAGGATGTATTTAAGAATATGATGAACTGACACCTCATCCATGGCTTGTTCCTGGATAGATTTGATAGCAGGTAGTGGAAACTATATTTACATGGACCTATGTTTACAAATAAGTAGAAGTGAACTATGTAACAATAAATGGAAATAAATAAGTTCATTGTTTCTAACAGTGTCCTCTTTACATCCCCTAAAAATCTTCATTATTTCAAAATTGTATGTGGATATTTTACATTTCAACACACATCATACTAACCATTCTTTAAGGCAATGTTCCTCAACATTTATTGTATCAGGACCCAGTTTTACTTTTATAAGTTCACTGATGACACACACACACACGCACACGCACGCACACACACAGCCATTGAAGTTGCCTCTCTCGACGCAACAAGTGTGGTGAGAAACGGAGAAAAATATCATGCTCTGCTATCGCTCACTTCTGTGGACCGGTGGGGGTGGGTCGTGACCCAGTGGTTGACAAACGCTACTTTAAGGGACCATGAATTTCAGCTCACTTCTTTCATCTAAGTTTGTGGTTGTGTTAACAAGCTGATTAGGGGAAGTCGTCTAAAAAGATTACATTGTGTGAGTTGTGAGTGCAGGAAGGGAAGAAAATGCACTGATAAAATTTCCGCATTTACAATAAATATATACGTGCTACCTTAAAGTAAGAAGTACTGAGAGCACAACAGCAGGAGGTAAGTAAGCACTTATACTATTGCTTGTGTTTCATAAGGTGGAGACATGAATGTACTTTAAATGTTTTCTATGTGTAGAAATCACCCTCTTTAATATTGTTCAGTTTATTAAGGTTGATTCTAATGAACTAAAATTAAGCACTTTAATTCTGTGTAATGTTAAATTGTAAGTCCATGATGTGTACATAGGGGTTTCACTGACATCACTGTACAATAAATGTAGCATTTGTTTAATATCCTTATTAATTGTTTATTTTGCTATTTTTATTCACTACTTTTTCAAATACTCTTTATTCAAAAAAAAAGAAAACTTGGAGCCAGTCTTATTATCTACCTAGTAATTAATTTTTATTTAACAAATTACCTTACAAAGCAACATGATTTACATTATTATAGTTAAACAGGAGTGCATACAATATAAACATCCTAAGATACTGTACAGACACGTATTTTAAAGACTGCAGTACATGCAAAGTATTTGAGTTTCTTGGGACCAGACAGTGGGTCAGAGGCAGTGATCTTAGCCACTGGCCCACAGCACTTATGCAAAATTATGTACGGTGAAATAATCAATCGTAAAGTTATTTTAAATTACAGAAGTGCTCTAATATATTTTCTCAAATCATTCAAATAAGGTATTCACATAAATTCACAGGTAAAGGCAATTTTCACTTTATCTTATAATAAAAAAATGATCTTCTGTATTCCTTTTCTGCTAATGATCAAGCATTTTTAACAATTATTATTATTACATTATATTTGTATAGTGATTTTCAAAGTGCTCAGAGTACTTTACATAAACTGCAGGTAGCCACTTCAATCACCAGCAATCTGCAGCATCCTCCTGCATGATATGACGGCAGCCATTTATGTGCCAAAATGCCCACCATACATTGGCTATCAGGTGGTGAAGGGGAGAGAGAGATAGTTAGCCAATAAGACATAGCCAATGATTAAGGGGCCAGAACAGAGGAGGCCATGGACATCAGGGTACATCTTATTCTTTTTGAAAGATGCACAGTGATCTTTTATGACCACAGAGAGTCAGGACCTCAGCTTTACATCTCACCTGAAGAATGATGTCAATTTTTCAGCACATTGTCCGTTTCACTGCACTGGGATCCACATACAGACCACAGACTAAGGGCCTCTGTTGGCCTCACCAACACCTCTTCCAGCAACAACCCAAGATTTCCTAGTTGCTCTCAACCCAACCTACATGCTTACCTTCAGGTGGATTATCTGTTGTGAAGAGCTGGTGGCATGGATGCTTGTTAATTTTTTTGCAGAAAAGTTGCAAATTGGATCTTTTCTTATTCTGGTTTCTTATAATCTGCAGTGGGCTGGCGCCCTGCCCGGGGTTTGTTTCCTGCCTTGCGCCCTGTGTTGGCTGGGATTGGCTCCAGCAGACCCCCGTGACCCTGTAGTTAGGATATAGCGGGTTGGATAATGGATGGATGGGTGGTTTCTTGTAATAAGAAAACTGTTATGTATTTCAGTGATTCTCAAAGTGTTAAAGATACATGGAACCACGTATGGCCAGGAATTTTAGTATGGTACTTATTTGTGTGAGAAGGCCAGGGTTGCAGGATTTGTGTAAGACAAGCTAGCTGTGGATCTGTTATAAATGTGCCTAGAATGGTAGCATACTGATACCTACGATGCAGTAGAAGTGTCGTGTTTCATTGGTTACACAGAATTAGAAGATGCCTTTACCAGGAGTGAGCCCTCCAAACAAACATCAAGATATATTTTAAAGCCCTGCTCAGTGATGAAGACTGATCAGACCCTAGAAATACTGCAATTTTGAAGAAATGTCAAGAGTGAAGTGTTCAAACAGTGAAGGAGAGGGTGATCACTACAAATGAGCTGCGTCACAAAGGGAATTAGTGGAATGAAAGATTAGAGGTTACCATGCAAAAGAAAATCTAATGGCGCACTCCATGGTGGTGGTTAGAGTCAAGACCCTAACGGTGAGGAAATTCATTTAGGACCACTCAGGTCAGGCATAAGTAAGTAGATAAAGGATTATTTTTTCAAAGTGATTTAAAACAACAACAACAACATTTATTTATATAGCACGTTTTCATACAAAAAAATGTAGCTCAAAGTGCTTTACAAAATGAAGAACAGAAAAATAGAAGACACAATAAAAAATAAACATAAGTCAACATTAATTAACATAGAATAAGTAAGGTCCGATGGCCAGGGTGGACAGAAAAAACAAAAAAAACTCCAGAGGCTGGAGAAAAAAAAATAAAATCTGTAGGGATTCCAGACCAAGAGGCCGCCCAGTCCCCTCTGGGCAATCTACCTAACATAAATCAAAAAGTCTCTTTAATCAGGTATGACGACTACAACCTAGTTGACCACTTGGCGCATGCCGTGCAGAACACACTTTGAGAACTTGGGGGGTATTAAGTGTTGAGAAAACAATGTTAAATATATACATTTAATGTTCTGTTCTTTACTGGTTTATTAGCATTGCAGAATAACTTATTACAGTTTCCTCTAATCTTTTTTCCTCCCTTAGTTGTGCCGGAATGGATGAAGTGTCCACAACAGCTTTAACTACCTTGGGTAGACACAGAGAAGCCCCTTTAAACACTACCTCCAAAAATGGTCCAAACATCACAACAGCCTGTAAAATTGAAGATGGGTTTTTATCAGTGCTACTTCCTATAACATATTCTGTGATATTTATCGTTGGACTAGTATGCAACATTGTGGCACTCTGGGTTTTTTCCATCAGCCAAAAACCACGGACATCTATTGCAGTCTATTTGAAAAATCTCGCCATCGCAGATCTGCTACTGGTCTTATGCCTACCATTTCGAATTGCTTTTCAGAACACTCCGGGTCCACATATACTTTGTAAAATAATCGGCTGTTTTTTCTACATTAACATGTATGCAAGCATTTTGTTCTTGAGTCTGATTAGCCTGGACCGTTATCTGAAGATTATAAAACCTATTCAGGTCTTTAAGATTCAAAAGGTTGAGCACAGCATCACTTTGACACGTGTTATGTGGTGTGTTCTTATTTTATTCACTATTCCATTTTTCTTTGAAGCTAAAACAAATGACAATGATCCCTGTGGCAAGAAATGCTTCCACTTTCGACAAAAAAAAGTTCTAGCTGGAGTTATCAACCTGATAGTGGTGGCTCTCTTCTTTATTCTTTGTGGGTTATTTCTACTTTTTTATGGAAATATTGCTAAAAAGCTTAAAACAATTTCCCTGAAAGCTGAACAACAACACCTCAAAAAAAGAAAATATGAGATTATCATGAAAACCTTCATCGTCCTCATCATATTCCTTGTGTGCTTCTTGCCCTACCACATTTTTCGTGTGCCGTATGTGTTCTCACAGATGGAAATAATAAAGGAACTAAGCTGGAAACAGGCACTGCACTTTGCTAATGAATTTGTTCTCTGCCTGTCTTCTCTCAACAGCTGCTTAGATCCACTCATCTACTTTTTTCTTTCTAGTAAGTACAAAAAAACAGTTATCTCTGTGATTAAAGGAAAGTTCAAAGCAACATTTTCTATAAATCAAAGAGCTCCAAGCATTGTGAGGTCAGTCACTGAAACAAAAGTCGCACAGGTGGTCCAAACTGACATGCTGATGGTGTGCATTGACCAGGAGGGTCAAAGTTGACTTGTTTGTGGTGCAGAATAGTGCCGAGTTTATGTAACACTGACTACGGTCTGAAATCTGAGGACTTCATACACATGAAAGACAATGAAATAATGTGCAGATGTATGTCACATGTTACTCCAGATGATCTTTCTGATTTGTTCAATGCACCAGTCGACTGTTAGGCTGACGTGCCAAGTTAAGTTCCTCTTATCGTCAATGTTGTGATGTTACTTGTTGATGTTAAAAGAAGAAACATTATACAAAGATCATTATTGAGGACAGAATATGGTTTGATCTTTGCATTTTTGGAAATCCCAGCTGGTTGACATTTGAAACACAAATTCAAAAGGAAGACGGACTGAATCAGCCCTCCAGCTGAGTGTGTAGCTGTGCAGAAAGGATGTGGGCAACATCTCTAAAGAAAAGCTGCCTGGTGATTCATCTTACTTACTTTGGGAAAACATCTATCTATAATTTACATAGATACAAATAAATATTAGATTTAAGAAAGGCATTTCAAGGATATGTAAAGATTGCATAATTCAGTCAATTTTTGCTCAAATATATATTCATTCATTACCAATATAGTATATTTCTAACAGAGAAAATCAGTTGTATATAATTTGTACTAAACATGAAGACATGTTTTATGCTCATTAAGCTTATTTTATATTTAAGTGTGATATTACGTTTTCATAACATATAAATGTTATATATCCAATATACTCTAAGTGTGTTTTTTTATGGAAGCTGTTAAATATTATAATAAAGCGTAAACTAATTTGATTATATTTCATAAACCTACATTTCATTAACTGTCCAGAGCTGGTGAACTATGCCATGCTGAAGCACAGTAAAAAAGCAAACTAGTCACCTGTTAATCTTAAAAACCAGCTTTACTGGCAGAATGAAAGCCTTTAAACAGCCTTTTGGATTAAAACACATGATAAGGTGTGGTGCTGGCATGAATCATACGAAGCGCCCAAAAATTATGTACGAGGGATATCCAGAAAAAAAGGTTACAAGTGCCCTGGAGGGTGCAGGGAATTTTTTTTTTCGAAGGTTGGCATACCTGGGTGTAGGAGGGTCCTAACGGTCAAAATAAGCCCGGGACCGCGTCAGTCAGTTGTGAAATGTCATCACAGCAAGCGAGTTCGTCAACCTCTGCTGAGGCCGTTTGCTCCACCTACCGCCGATGCGAGATTCCTTCGGTCATCAAGTTCCTCACTTTGTGTCGCGAATCCGCGGCCGAGATCCATTGTCAGCTTGTGGAAGAATTGTGAAAGAATTCTTGGGTGGGAAACGTTTTTCCAAAGATGAGGAGGTGAAGGAGACAGTGGAGAAGTGGCTTTCGGAGGTGGAGCAGAGCGTATTCAACGAGGGTATAAAAAAGCTGGTGCCCAGGCTGAAGAAGTGCATCGAAGTTGACGGCGATTATGTTGAGAAATAAACACATATTTTGGAACATACCCTGTAAATTTGGTTGAAATATATTCATTTTTCGATTTTTAACAGCTGTTGTAACCTTTTTTTCTGGATATCCCTCGTATTTTTTATGTTACTTACCATATGTAGTTTGTATTGATGGTTGAAAAAAAATTTTAATGTCATTCCTCATGCAGAATTGACATAATATGTTTCACATAATAATATGTGTCTATGGTAAATAACACTGGACAACAGCAAAGAGTGCCAAAGCATTCATGCAAAAAAACTGGGGATTGAGGGAGTGCTTTTGTATGACACTGAAGTGAGCAAGTGGGTGAGCCACCCCACCTCTTAGAACAACTTCAGACCTGTAAACGTAGGCCCAGTGGGATAGCAAAACAATAACAACAACAACAAGATTTATTTATATAGCACATTTTCATATAAATGATGGAGCTCAAAGTGCTTTACATCACTGGTTCTCAACCTGTGGGGCGGGCCCCCCTAGGGGGGCGTAAAGTAACAAAAAGGGGGGCACGAAGATGTGAAAAAAAGAAAACAAGAATCAAAAATATGAAAAAAAAATCTGTTGAAACCAAAACAAATTAACTTAAACTACATTCTGATACCAGAACAATAAATATACAGTTAGATAAATGTCAATAAAAGTAGGTATAGGTATAATAAAATATGCATCTACATTTCAAAAAAATGTTAGGGGGGGGGCGCAATTAAAACTGTTATGAAAACTCAGGTCGTAAATGCTTAAAGGTTGAGGAACACTGCTTTACATAATAAAGAAAGAGAAAAAAGGCAAAACAAATTAAAAAATAGAAGTAGGGAACACTAATGAACACAGCTGCAGTGAGCTGGCGCCCTGCCCGGGGTTTGTTTCCTGCCTTGCGCCCTGTGCTGGCTGGGATTGGCTCCAGCAGACTCCCATGACCCTGTGTTAGGATATATACCTAACTTAAATGACCTGAATCAGTCCTCATGGTATTCAGGGTTCACATGGAAGAACTTGATGATGACAGTCATGTGGACTTCTGGCCTTTCATCCATCAATGTAGGGACATCACGGTGCTTTGATCAGGTGGTGGTGACGCAGATCGCCACCACAGAAAACCGGAAAAAGTAGTGGTATTATGGATTATGGAGCTACCAGGAATGATACTGAAAATTAAATGCATATACAGAGTATCAGGATTAAACTAAAATGAAGCTATTAGAAAATCATGTTAAAATAATCAGTTTTTAGAAGTTTTTTAAAGTTCTCCACTGTATTAGCCTGGTGAATTTCTATCAGTAAGCTATTTCAGATTTTAGGTGCATAACAGCAGAAGGCCGCCTCACCACTTCTTTTAAGTTTAGCTCTTGGAATTCTAAGCAGACACTCATTTCAAGATCTAAGGTTACGGTTTGGAGTGTAAGGTGAGAGGCATTCTGAAATATAAGATGGAGTGAGATTATTTAAGGCTTTGTAAACCATAAGCAGTATTTTAAAATCAATTCCAAATGACACAGGTAACCAATGTAGTGACATCAGAACTGGAGAGATGTGCTCGGACCTTCTTTTTGTAGCACTAGTTGCAATCGATTGATGCCTTTTTGGGTAACACACTCCTCTCAGGACTACCCAAAAAGATGGAGGTAAAGAATTTAGGGGTAATTATTGACTCTGACCTAAATTTTAAATCACATATTAATCAGAATACTAGGACAGCATTTTTTCACTTAAGAAATACAGTATAGCAAAAGTTAGACCACTTATAACATTGCAAGATCCTGAGAAATTAGTTCACACTTTTGTTTTCAGTCGTCTTGACTTTTAATCCAAATGCATCAAGTTTATTTCTAACTAGCAGAATACCCGCGCTTCGCAGCGGAGAAGTAGTGTGTTAAAGAAGGTATGAAAAAGAAAAGGAAAAATTTAAAAAATAACGTAACATGATTGTTAATGTAATTGTTTTGTCATTGATATGAGTGTTGTTCCCATATCTATATCTATCTATATCTATATCTATATCTATATATATATATATATATATAT
>JANRMT010062789.1:40961767-40994654 GCA_026402145.1 Polypterus bichir lapradei | reverse complement strand
AGTTACATTTACTCCATTACATTTACTTGAGTAACTTTTTAAAATAATTGTACTTCTAAGAGTAGTTTTACTGTACCATACTTTTTACTTTTACTTGAGTACATTTGTGAAGAAGAAACACTTCTCTCACTCCGCTACATTGGGCAACACTCGAATCGTTACTTTTTTTCCATTAGATAAAGTCTGACAGACAATTTTCAATCTGCTCTGTATGCTGTCAAGTTGCACACACGCCTTCAATTGTATCTCCAGCTCTGACGCGAGGTTTTGGATGTTCCCCAAATCAAGGCGCTGCAGCTTTGAGGATTTTTCCTTGCAGCTGTAAATTAAGCTCATTCAACATGCCGGTCAGATTGGAAAAAAATGGCAAGTCCAGCAGCCATTGATCGTTATTAAGTTGCTTGTATTCTGCATGTTTAATGACAAGGAGAAACTCCTTTTCTCCGGCATGGGGTCTTGAAATCTCAGCAGGAATGTCCCCCTAGCCATCTGCCTCAACAAAGGCATCTTTTATCATCTCTCCATCTTGGAAGGACTTCTTATGCTTAATGATCGAGTGACTCACCCGGAACGATGCTTCGGTGTGTCTGCCTTTGCTTTTGAATTCAGCTGAATGAAAAATGACGGCTGTCTGTAAGATGGCTGCACTGACGAGAGCTCCGAGTCATCTCAGCAAAAAGTTATTATTTATTTTCTTACTACTCACTCTCTTTGTACGTACTACTTTATCACATTTTCAGTATGACCGGCAAACACTCTTGGAATTACATTCATCAGCCAGTTCGGATTTTACAACAGTTTTTGATATCGCGGACACTGTACTGCCTGGAGTCTTTTGCTTACTCGCGTGACATCGAAAGAAAACAAAGAGGGGGAAACGCGCCGGAGTTCTGTGCCGAACCCAACAGAGAAACAACAAGCCTCCTCTGCCTAGCATTCTGCATGCTAATGTTCAGTCTCTGGACAACAAATTAGACGAGCTGCGCGCATGGATAAAGATGTCACGAACTGCTGCGTTTTGGCGTTCACATAGACGTGGTTGGAGCCCAGCGTACCCAACTGCACAGTCACACCAGACGGGTTCACAGTTTATCAGGGAGACAGAACGAAGGACTCAGGCAAGTCGAGGGGAGGGGGTGTGTGCTTTATGGTTAACTCTTCGTGGGCTACGGATGTGTGTGTCTTAAAAACGCACTGCTCACCGGTTCTTGAGCTGCTGACCATTAAAGTTAGACCCTTTTACCTCCCGAGGGAGTTCAGTTCTCCTTTCAGTTGTTTAAATCCCCCCACAAGCTGATAAAGCTTCGGCTATGGATGAACTGTATGATGTTATCAGTGGACTAGAGAACGCTAACTCAGAAGCAGCATGTAATGTGTTGGGAGACTTTAACAGAGCAAACATGAAGAAAGTTCTCCCTAAATACTATCAGCACATCTCTCCCCCCACAAGAGGTGATCAAACATTGGATCATTGTTACACCTTATTCAAGGACTCCTACAAACCCCTCCCTTGACCAGCTTTTGGAAAAGCAGACCATTGCTCTATATTGCTGCTACCCGTATATAAACAAAGACTTAAACAGGAAAAATCGGTTTACAGGGACATCTACAAATGGGACAGTGAGGCTGAGGGGGTCTTACAGGACTGCTTTGAAACAACTGATTGGCAGATGTTTGAGGATGCAGCTGATGGCAACATCAATGAATTCACAGACTCTGTCACAGGATATATCAGCAAGTGCATTGACGATGTTGTCGCTAAAACCTCCATTTGCATATATCCTAACCAGAAACCCTGGGTAAATGGGGAGATTCGGGCTAAGCTCAAGGCACGGACCTCTGCCTTTGGCTCAGGGGACTCTGATGCATACAAAGCAGCCCAATAAGAAGGCCAAACGGGACTACAGGAACAAAGTGGAGTCAAGCTACTACAGCTCTGACACCAAGCGCCTGTGGAACGGACTGTGCTGCATCACTGACTATAAAAAGAAAAATACAGTCAGTGTTCAGCCCACTACATCTCTTGCAGACGAGCTCAACACCTTCTATGCTCGTTTTGATGCAGCCAGCAAAGAAAAGGTGCTATATCCTCAAGGGGGCAATGAGTCTGTCACTCTGATCCTTCAAACATCTGACGTGAGAAGGTCCTTCAAAAAGGTCAATCTTTGCAAAGCTCTGGGACCAGATGGCATCCCAGGCCGTGCCCTCAGGGCGTGTGCTGACCAGCTAGCAGGTGTGTTCATCAACATCTTCAATCTCTCCCTGAGACAGTCTGTGGTCCTCACTTCCTTCAAGGCATCCACCATCATTCCTGTCCCAAAGAAACCGGTGGTCTCCTGTCTGAATGACTATTGCCCGGCTGCATTGACATCGGTCATTATAAAGTGCTTCGAGCACCTGGTCAAAGGTTACATCTGCTCCTCCCTCCTCGACATGCTGGATCTTCTCCAATTTGCTTACAGAGCAAACAGATCTACAGAGGATGCCATTGCGCTAACAATAAACACTGCCCTCACTCACCTGGAAAGAGGAAATACATATCTAAGAATGCTGTTCATAGATTACAGCTCGGCATTCAACACCATTATCCCCTCAAAACTCATCTTGAAGCTTGACGACCTTGGGTTGGGGACGACCATCTGCAGATGGATTTTCTCTTTCCTCACAAACAGGCCTCAGGTGGTGAGAGTTGGCAAATACACATTCTCATCACTCATTTTAAACACAGGAGCGCCACAAGGCTGTGTGCTTAGCCCCCTCTTGTATTCTTTGTTCACCCACGACTGTGTTGCAAAACACAGCACAAACACCATCATCAAGTTTGCAGAAGACACAACCATCATAGGTCTTATCACTGACAACGATGAGACGGCCTACAGAGAGGAGGTGCTGGCACTGAGTAATTGGTGCCTGGATAACAACTTGTCTCTTAACGTCAGCAAAACCAAGGAGATGATCGTGGACTATCGGAAACAGCAAGGCAGAGAACACCAGGCCATCTACATCAGCGGTGTAGAAGTTGAAAAGGTTAGCAGCTTCAAGTTCCTCGGAGTAAACATCACCGAGGATCTCTCATGGACCCTTCACATAGACACTGTGATTAAGAAAGTTCGCCAGCAGCTCTACCTCCTGAGGAGGCTGAGGAAGTTTGGCATGAATGCCAACATCACCTCAAACTTTTACAGGAGTGTGGTCGAGAGTCTGCTGACGGGCTGCATTACCGTCTGGTATGGGAGCTGCACTGCCAGCAGCCGAAAATCACTACAGAGAGTGGTGAAGGCAGCAGAGCACATCATGAGCAAGAGTCTCCCTGCCATTGAAGACATTTACCTCCATCGGTGCTTGCGTAAGACAAGCAGCATCATAAAGGACCACAGCCATCCAGCACACCAGCTGTTCTCCTTGTTACCGTCTGGCAGACGATACAGGAGTCTGGCTGCTCGGACTACAAGACTTAAGAACAGTTTTTACCACCAGGCCATTCGACTCCTCAACAGCAACACCTGAACACTTACGTACACTTACATTACACCTACATTGCATTACATCTACATTGCACTACTCACACACAAACTGTACCTGCATACACTCTGAATACTGACTGGAACATGCATCTGCACTTTATGGAATATGCATCTGTACTTATAAAACATTATCTGTGCAATAACTGTCATTTGTACTTGCTGCTCATTCAACTCATATTGCTCTATAACTTCTTTTAAAATATACACATTTTATTTTTATATAGCTAGTCTATTTTTAACTTGTAATTGTTTAATTATTTTTTAAATTATTTTTTAGCTTTATTAGATCTAGGCTGAGTGACTTGTTTTTCTCGTCATACACATTTCATTGTATGTTGACCCTGTGTTAACCTATATATGACAAATAAACCTAAACCTAACCTAAACCTAACTGTGATTTTAGTTCCCTCTCCTTTCTCTTTCTCAGATCGCTTTTCAGAAGGAAGTCAGTTTCGTAGTTTTTATGAACAGTTCAAAAGTGCCTTTCCAAATTTTCCTTCTTTGGGATAGCAATGATAGATTGACAGATCAGACAAACGCACTTCAATTGTGACATTGTGAGAGAAAAAAATCCTCTTCCAATTCCACATCCAGCCCATAACCAACAAATTTGTTTTTAAGTCCCTTCTTTAGTCGATATAAACTGGAAGGCTAACTAGATCACTTAGATAGCCAGAGTTTAGCATTAGCTGGCGTGTTTGATCGTGCGTGCGGGATGACCAGTGTGTTAGAAGAGAAGAGATCTCAGACTAGCTGCCCTGTATGTCAATCAAGTGGCAAATGCCATAGGGAGGATATATGATAGACTAACATTTAAAAAAATTATTTTTGAATGCAGCGCAATCTACCTGTCGATCGTGATCGACGCATTGGGCGCCCCTGCTATATACAATAAAGCTTGGTTTCTGAACCACTACCAGCTAGCCAGGTCTTTGATATCCAGGCGGCCATCTCCATTATTCTGGTTCATTTAAAATCAAATTAAACACACTGAATATATAATAAGTCTAGGAGGATTAGAGTCAGTTGGCCTGAAAATGGTTGCACAGACTGCAAAATATTGCAGCAAGTTATTTTTTATCTCGCTACCAGATCACAACCCAGTGTTTTAGGTGTTATTTTTATTTTGTCAGTGGTGAGCATTCGGTAAATGGCTCATAAGTTTCAGTCTTTGACAGCAGCACAGGATCAAAACCAAAAGTGTAGCATGCGTAGGAGGATGCAGTGCAGCATTAGAAATACAAAGACTTTTTTTTGAAAACCGAAACTGCATAGATTGATTTCTAAACACATTGTGCATTTTCTCATATTTTGATAGTGTAACCTAGATGCTTTTGTGGTGTTTCTCAGATACTCCATGTTAGATCGCACCAGTCTTGGCAACTCTCGATACCAGTCCCTGTAAAATAACCGCATACTGTTCAGAAGAGGCAACCCAGGCTTGTGAAAGATAAGGACGCAGTACTTTCCTCTGCATCCACAAACCTGTGATTTGTTCACGGCCAGGTAAGAATGACTACAAACATAAATGTTTTAGTTCTGGCTGAGTTCACATGCTGGGCCATCAATTTCAATTTTAGACAATGTCGTACATTTTGAACAATGAAGGAAAGTCATTTAAAAAAGGTATTGATAACCATATTTCATTGTTCTAGATGTCTGTTCTCTTCTGCCAGCTGACAGAGTTGTTAAGGCAGTAGACTGTGACCCATAATCCATCCATCCATTATCCAACCCGCTGAATCTGAACACAGGGTCACGGGGGTCTGCTGGAGCCAATCCCAGCCAACACAGGGCACAAGGCAGGAACCAATCCCGGGCAGGTTGCCAACCCACCGCAGGACACACACAAAAACACCCAAACACACAGCACACACTAGGGCCAATTTAGAATCGCCAGTCCACCTAACCTGCATGTCTTTGGACTGTGGGAGGAAACTGGAGCGCCCGGAGAAAACCCACGCAGACACGGGGAGAACATGCAAATTCCACGCAAGGAGGACCTGGGAAGCGAACCCGGGTCTCCTAACTGCGAGGCAGCAGCGCTACCACTGCGCCACCGTGACACCCGTGACCCATAATGCTGTAAGATTATTTCCCACTTGCATGTTATACTTCATCCAGGACTGTTGCCTAACTTTAATTTTATTGTTTCTTTATTTAGTCTTTTTGTTATTATTTAAATATAATTGCCAATTTTATGTTGTATAGGGAATGAACATGAATGAACTGGACTGAAGGAAACTGCATTTAATATAATACACTTTGCTCATGTTCTGTGTTGGCTGCTTCTCTGTGTTACTACTCTGAACATTTGTGGTGTTGTGGTAATTGTCTGTATGTTTATCTTTATGGTTATTGTTTGACAAAGCTGAGCTACACAGGCTAGGTTACTTAGTGCATGCTAGGTTATACATAGGTTATATATATGGTGTGGATTGTCACAACTTTATTTGGCAGATAGGATTATAGTGTGTTGATATTTTAAACATTACAATATTGAACTGCCCGCTTCTCTGTTTTTACAGACATGGAATAATGATCTTGTATGTCATGTGATCACTCCATCTATGCAGGAAAGACATGCACCAAAGGTCAGCCAAAGTGAAAGAGTTGATAACATTATTGTTTTTGGCCGCAGGGAAAATGCTGCTTTGCAATTGTAATGATCTGGATATGTCACAACCAACCATTTCTTGAATTTTGCACTAAATGTTGAACACCCTTACAACATGTACAGTAATATGTAGATTTATACATTTCCCCATCACTCCACGTGAGTTGATGTTAAAGCAATCTGCATTCATGCAATTTGCTGGTTTTCCTGGTGATACAAGTGTCATCAATGGCACACATATAAAGATCACTGCCCCAAGTGTAGATGGGCATACAGACATGAATTGCAAGTGATATCACAGCATCAACACCCATGTGGTCATGGGTGTAAACTGCACTGTAATAGCCAGCATATTACCCTAAAGATAGCTGGGGCTGAATGGGTGATTGATAGTGAAATGTCACCCAGATGTGCTAAGCTCTGCATTCCACACTCATGTTACACTTTACAAGTCTGGGAAGGTTTTTAAAGGCAGGCGGAGGAGACTCCTGGGCACTGCATAAATGGAGCCTTGCAGAAGATAAGACCGAGGCACAGCACATGACTCTGGAAGACAATCGGGAGCACCGGAAGAGATAGCACAGGAATAGCCATGGCTAATTTGAAAGTACGACTGTGGATCAATCATTGTCAGGCTTTACTTTCATTTGGGGTGTTTGTGTGTGTGTGTGTGTGTCAGTCTTTCTGTCTCTGTGCTCATTAAAGTATTTTTCTTGAGGTTGTTGTGAAGTGGCAACAATTACGTGCAGCTTAGCGCATTATCCTACCATATTATGTTTCCCTTCTACTTCTTCTTCCCGTAATACTTTTTAATATTATTATTATTATCTTAAGGTTGAAGCCTTTGCATTATTATCAGAAAACTACAAAACATCAACATAAGTGCCATTTTGCAGCTCATGGTGCCATAAAATCATGGCGTCAATCATTCTCAAACTCCTACTCTCCGCCGGGGTAGTGGGCAGGACACTGCTTCTCATGTCCTACTCTGTTCTTATCCTGGTCTGACTTCTAGTGTAATTCCTAGGAGTAATTCTGAGATGTTAGATAAATATGAACACTAGTATACAAACATAAGAGCAAACACAATTTTATACCTGTTAGGATTTTATTTAGTAAACAGCTTTGAACCAAAATTATATACAGTAAAAAAAGAATATGCATACATATTATCTTGTATCATTCATTAAATCAGAAAATCATATTACAATCAAAAGAAAATACTTTCCATCACACATTTTAACACAATTAAAAGTGACCAAAGCAAACCTAAAATACTGGAATATGATGATGCTGATAATTATGATGAAGTGGCGGCACTGCACTGTGGGGAACATAAAATAAAATAACAAATCAGTTGTTGAATTCTGGGCCCCAGCTGTTCAGCATATCAATATGAATCTCTTTTCTCAGCAGGGAGAAAGAAGAAAATCTCTAGCTTTTTAAAACTACATACATACTGTACATACTTTCAAGGTGAGCATGAAAGCTGTCAACTTCATTTTATCTGAGTGAGTTATTTTTATGAATTCCAAAGCCCTACATTATTCTTTATTTTATATGGTGCCTTTTGTGGTCCCAGACATGGTATTTATAATGTCTTCCAACAATGAATATACAGTATTTTATTTTACATGCAGGCAGTGGATGTGATAAAACAATACCCCATAAATAACATTTGAAGATCCACTGGGCTGCTTAATTGATCACATATAACTAATAAAAAAAACTTCTACATAATCATTAAAAATACAAATGATTAGTGTTTTCATTTATAAAGCTGTAAGAGTTTGAAAATGTGTTAAAAGTACAATAAGCTGAAGGAAGATGTCTCACCTACTCCCATATCAGTAAACACATAAAAGTAAAAAATAAGATACAAATAAAGCCCCTCATTATTAAGCAGTGCTGACCTATGCAAAATGCAATTACACCCCATTTAATGTAACCAAAAAAATAGTATGTTCAATTTATAAATGTTTTGCATACAAATGTAGACATTATAAGTATGTTTATTGTAAAAATATTAACATGCATTGACCTGAAAAACTCCTATTCCACTGGCAGGTTCTGTTTTATAAATCAAATTATGCAGAACTCCAGAAATGAAGATTTGGAGCCATGATGTTTCTGGCACTCTGATCTGAACCTGCATTTTCTATTCCTGGAGAGGTCAGTAGTATCAGGTGCAGGGTAGGAACCAGCAATGGATGGGAGGCCAGTCTGTCATACAGAACACTAATGCACACACACATTCTTCTATTAGGATATCACACAAGCATTTGGAATTTCCAGGAGACAGGGAAAATATCAGAATACCATAAAGACTGGTATATGAAATTAAAGCTGGGGCGCTGGAGCTGCAATGCACAAACACCAATCCATTAAGATGCCTTTTATTTTTCTGTATAGTTAACTAGTTCTCTTTTATGTTATAGCCTAGTGAGTTTATAACGTAATCTTTTCTTCCAAAATAATTTGGGAATGTCATATTACTGAAGCTAATGCAATATTAATAGGCGCTGAAATTATTTTTTCAACCCACTGAAACTAATACTAGGGTTGCAGGGAGGTGGAGATCATTCTGCCAACTCTGACCAGATGATAGGGACAACAGGGGAGGCCAGTTAGAATGAGGAGCTACTAAAAACTGGGGTCTATGATGGCAGCATCAGGCATAAGGCAGAAAAGACCCCTGAATACAATGACTGGGCCAATTAACTTGACCAAAGAAAGTAAGTGTGAAATAAGTAGAAACTCCTCCTTTACAGAGACCATGCAAGGAATCAAAAGTTCACTGCGCCAGCGAAACATATTAATTTGAAATCTTAAGCTGGTATTGTTGATATCTTTGATTTAAAATTTAAGGGACAGTTGAAAGTATAATCTTTTATGAGTACCCTAATAATAAATACTGAGTAATTCATCCTAATTTTTATAACCTCTCTAGTAATACTACCGATAACTTTCATACTTGACATTTTCCCTTAACAGAATACAAAATAAAAAAAAAAGACATTTCAAACAAATCCTAAATGGTGGATCATCCCTGTAGCCTCCTTTGTAGCAGGGACCCCCATGACCAAAGGCCAGCTGTAAACTACGCCTCTGCCTTTTCACTGTTATGAAGTGACTGGGTTTCATCATCCGACTTAATTTCAAGGATATGTGGCTCAGCCTGATTCTCTACTGCAGCATTCATAGGAGCAGCTTCTTCAGAGGAACCTGATTTGTATCTTGTGCTCTCATCCTTTCCAGGTACAGCACTAATTGAAAGAAGGGGAAAAAAAGACAAAGTATATATGGCAGTTCAAACAAAGAAACAAATAGTGATGGTGAGAACAGTATGTTAGTGTAATGTTTAAACAATCTGCATCCTTTAGTGAAATTCCTCCTATTATAACTTTAAATTGGTTCAGGATATTTCATTCCAAAGCGGCCAACTGGCGAAGTGCATTTTCCAAAGTTAATTCATTCATTATTGAATCGGTTTAATCTAGGGGAACCAGGCATAAGGTGGGGAACCGGTCCATTGCAGGGGCCATTTTCAGGTCTACTCCTACTCAGTCATTCTTTGTCAGCAAGCAAAATGGAAATACCCAGAAGACAGAAGGGGGCTGCACACCAGCAATGATTGGACTGGTATTTAAAACCATTCTCCTGAAGCTCTCTAGCAATAGTAGTATCACCACACTGTGGTGGCCTATATTAAACATAGCATTGCCAATCTATGCATGGCTACAGGAGGGTGCATCCTACCCCAGTGGCACTGAGAACTGAGAAGAAAGCAGCAGTTAATGGGGTAGTGAGGACCCACTCATACAAATACTCCCATAATGGGCAAACTTAAATGGCTTTGGGGTTGTGCAATGAAAACCAAAGCACTCGGAGGAAAGTCCACTCAGTTTCCATCCTAGTCTTTCAAAGACGTTAGGCAGTAGTGCCTTATCACTGCAACAATTTGCTATAATTTAAACATTACATTTTCTAACCTACTTTATCCAGATCATGTTCATGGGAGAACAGTGTATATTCCAGTGTAAGGAAGGAAACAGCTCTGGGCAGCACATTCATTCACTGACCAATACAGGGACGAAGTGGATCAACAATAAGTACACCCTTAGAGAACTTAGAAGAAAACTGGGGTACCCTGACGAAAGCCCACAGACACATGGACAGAATATGCAAAGTTACATGGACTGTGACTGGGCTAGAATTCAAAACCATTTATTTGAAGGTATCGGGCAGTAGAACTAATCATAACATCACATTGCCTTATAGTAAACATATCTTACAGGCAAGTTAAGGCTTTGTCAAGCAGATCTTATTTCAATTCAACTTCTTATGAACAAAGTTGATATGTGGTGGTACTTACTTCAGTTCCTTAGCGGTTTTATTTTCATTGATATTTTTTCCTTTCATCTTTTTGGATTTTATAACACAAACAACTATGACAATAATAATAGCAATTAAAATAGCTCCAAATATGCCTCCAACAATAGCTCCACTCATCTCTCCTACAAAAACACAAAAAAGTACAGGTATTATATGGAAGACAGTATAAGGAAAACATCTACAAAAAGTTGTTCATGGTCAGCAGTTTCATTAATAATACTGCCTGTGCCTGGGCCTGAAATACAGGGAGAGGCCCCGAATATTCTGTAATAACTCTTGCTACGACGAAGCAATCTGGACGAAACAACGTGCAATGTGCTCCCCAGTATATGGAGCTTTGAACAAGTTGGAATGTCCCTGCATCAGAGTGATGAAGTAGGCACCAGACAGCCGTTGCGACTTTAACCTCCATTTGCAACTTCTGGGTGCACACCGCCCGTACCCCTTCACTCAGTCACTCAACTTCTCATCAGGATGGTGGTGTACAGTATTAAGCAACGCGTCATCATGGTGCGAACCTACTGGGTCAACAATTCATTTAAGTGATGTCAGAATCAACTGGATGATTCTGAGTTAATGGAATGTTACTTCCAGCAAGACTTAGCAATGTGTCACAAATCGGCAAGGAGCATGGCAGAAATTGAGTCCTTCTTTGGCAACAGGGTAATTTCAAAGGGGCTTTGGCCACCACAGTCGCCGGATCTGACACCACCTGACTTCTTCCTTTGGGGTATGCTCAAAGGAAAAGTCTATTGGAACAAGCCTTGCACTGTGGAAGATTTGAAGGACAACATCCACGTGAAATTGCTGCTATTCCCCCTGAGACACTTGCCTATACGTTCAGGAACATGGAGTGCCGCGTTGAAATGTGTCTGGCAGATAATGGAAACCACTTCCAGCATCGCATGTGATGCAATCGCTTACACATACATACACATGAGGTATAGAGCGTATTATTTTGGTTCAGATTGCTTCATCCTAGCAGGAGTTACAACAGAATATTCGGGGACTCTTTCGAGTGAATCTCCCTGTACAAGAGAAAAAGACAAGTAGAAAGTGAAATGATTACGATCATCCTAGAAGGCACCTCATATTCAATGATCATTTAGTAATGACTAGGCCTATATCTTATTATAATGGATAAAACTTGTAATGTCTTCATATGGAGCTGATGGGTAATTTATGGGTAAACAGTTTTCCTAAGGCTGAACAACATGTCACCACTACAGACAACATTAACTAATGGTGTAGTTTACAGATCATCTGAGAGGCAGTCTCAGACACTGCTAAGCTTTGGCCCAAACACTTTTGAAGAACACTTACTGCGGTGATGCATTAAAAAAATGTAAGTTTGTATTACCAAACCAAGAGAGATATACTTTTAAAGAGAATAAATTGGACCCATCTTCACACTGCAACTGCATATGCACAGCTGTTTCTGATAGGCCATTAATCTTTCTGTTTTCTATTTTTGTCTAATAACTAATTTGTACGTATTACATGTTTGCTTGCTTTACCACTGGTGTGTACAACCAAAAACTCTATTACCTTTCTGACACGGCTAATAATCCAAATATTTAAGATAAATAAATAATGAATGAATAATAATAATAATAATAATAATAATAATAATAATAATAATAATAATAATAAATAATGAATTAACTGAACCAGGAAATTAGGTTATGGATTGTTCAATAGCTGCTTTACCTTGCTCAATTTTACTGTAGAGTCTCACTTCTCAAAATCATCTGAAGTATTTTAAGTTTTATGATCATTCTAAACATTACTTTTACTGTTAAGTCTCATATCAACAACTAAAGTAAGTTATCATACTTTTTTTTCTTAGTTTGGGCCATAGGAAGTCACATCCCATCCTGAAACACAATGGCACAAGACAGTTACCAATCCTGCTGTGCCAGGTATAGCG
The DNA here is from genome assembly GCA_026402145.1 of Polypterus bichir lapradei. Taxonomy (NCBI): domain Eukaryota; kingdom Metazoa; phylum Chordata; class Cladistia; order Polypteriformes; family Polypteridae; genus Polypterus; species Polypterus bichir. Next base: position 40,982,188 of record JANRMT010062789.1, on the reverse strand, counting down.
GAGTAACTTAGGTTTAGCTTCAATAACAAAGATGAATTTTGAAAATACATTTGTTTTTATTCATTTTGGCCTTCAAACTACACAGTAATGATGTTTTTGTCTACCGAAAAAGAGAAGTTTTCAAAAACACTCCAAAATGGGTACATTTGAAAATGCTGTGACACGGATAGTAGTATGAATGTTGAAATGGAGTTTTTCAAAATCAATGTCATATGATTGTCATGTGATCATTCACAGACTTCAGATTTGTTATGTTAATGACCTTTGTGATCTAATTTCTACTGTGGGGACGGTTCTTTCCTAACTTTTTTTCATCAGCCGATGGATACTACACCTTGAAACACTCCCATATTCTATCATATTTATTTTGACAGGACTACCCATCTATTTTTTTCCATGGCTTGACTTTTGTCTGCAATCTTTAAAAGCAGTTGACCTTCATCTGTCCAGACAAAGCAGTCCAATTTGTTTTTTACTCTTTCTTTTGGCATTTTGATTTACTTTGGTATTGTTTTGTAAATAAATGTTGTTCTTGGATGATAAGCCATGCATGTCCAAGAGGATTTATGTGTCTTTGTTGTATCAGAGAGATATTTTTACAAAATAATCAGATGGCAAATCTTAGACTCACAGATCGAATTAATATGTTTATGGATGATGAGAAGAAACTCAAAGAGAATACTGTTTTTTTTGCCAGTTTTACACATTGCATTTCAATCCAGGTATTAAAAAGCAGTCATAAGTACAATGTTGGTATATCTTACACAAATGACATCTTAAATCCCTTAGCCTACCCATCTAGAGAGCAAAAATCAGAAGATTTAATGTAGAGCAGCTTGAGAAATTAGCATAAGTACTTTTAATTGAGGGAACCTGAATAAATATCTGCCAAATTCTAAAGAAGCTGATGATATGATGCTGTATGTCTCATCACTACCATTCATATTAAACTCTCATACTAAATCAATTTGAACAAAAGCGTTCATTCCCATGGAATGCTCCCACATGCTGGATTAAACTCAATCTCTTTCAGCCCTGCTCAAGAATTTTTTAGAAATTTGCAGAATTTATTGTTATCATTAAATAGTTTGCTAGGTCTTAGCTTGATCTAGGTTGTTGTTTTAATATACATAAAGGATTGCAGTGTTCCTTTGACTGAATAATGTGTTGATATATGCATTTTGGTCTCAAAATGTGACAGCAGAAGAACATTTCCAGCTATACTACACAAAAAGTGATGTCACTCTACCACAGCATAGTTTATATTGCTAACTGATGTAGCATCAATGACATAAAAAATGTATAATAGTATCTATAATATTAATAAATATTGATGAACTTTAAACTTCATACAAAGGGCAACTCAGTTAGGAATACAAGGGAGGTAGCAAAGATATGTGAATTGTCAAAATATTGCTGCCATCCCTCATTATTTGACTTTTTTCATGTAAATTTTTGCTATAATGGCTATTGGCATAATACCACAAATCTGGTATCCGTACCACTCTGCGGAGTGCAAGTGTGCAGCTTTTGTCACTAACACTGTCTTGAAGCACCTTCTGATAGCCTTGTGTCTTTGTCATTAGATATTTGTGTAATCTTGAAGAACGGCCACTGGAAGGTGGAAAAAGTGAAAGAGAGAAGAGCCTTCTTTATGCATGAAAGTGGTGAAGTCCTGGTTTCTCTTTTATATGTTGATCACAGGGAAAATGTGCAGAAACATCTGGATTAATAAGCCTATTAAGAGTTTTTTAATAAGGTAATTGAAGAATGAACTGTTTTATATCATGGTGAAATAAAACGACAACTATGTTGTCATGCATGTGCCCCAGAGGGTTAACTTTCAGGTTTGTCTAAATTAAGTAGTATCACCACGAGACAAAAGGTGGCGCTGGGGGGGGGTCTTGTCCAGGGCCGTCTTAATGAGCATAGGGGCCCACGTTTTTTCTGATGCCTATGTATGTTTCTGTTTTGCTATCAAAACAGGGACCCCAGTGCTCTGCTTTGTTCGTTGGCCTATGATGCTGTTAAGATGGCCCTGGTCTTATTTTCATTTTTTCCTCATAGCTTCCAGAAACTGCCCTTTGAGGGCGCCAAAGCTAAGGAAACCCCGCCTCTTCCAGTCCGCCCTATACCAAAGCAGAATGCTCCTGGAAGGTGGGGTCTCATTTTGATGCTGACTTTTCTACTGTGCAGATCTAAGACAGAGCCTGTTACCAAGTCATTCTAAAGAGAAAGACTGTACCTTTGAAACACTGCATTGAGGTGCATATTTTTCATTAGTTCTTTTACTTTTTTTGTTCCAGTTAAACAGGGTTTTGCCCTGTTGGCACACCAAGCATTTTGCCTTTCCCTGTGTCTTGACTTGCCCTGCCACGATGTGTTTAAGGGTGATATTTGGGAAAAATGGTTGAGGATCATCTTACAATAAATTATTTTTTTCTGTTTTAAAATAATGAGAAATTGTTTTTCTATATCTATTTTTTTTTGTTTATGACTGGTTTTCATGAATGAATTACAATTGGATAACGAGTAATGGCTATATTAATTAATGAATGTATGAATTATAAATTATACACAATATATTACCTATATTAGTAGTAGTTTTAATTGTTAACTGCAATGGTCAAACATTTACTAATAATGCAATTTAATAAATTGAGGCTCTTAACTTCTATAGTAGTTGAGAACAGAAAACCATGAAAAGAAAAATATTTGTGCTTTACTGATGATTGTACAAACCAGCTGTTACTACCTGACAGCTAAATTCTGCATTTTTAGAAGAAGCACTAAAAATATTGAAAAAAATGATACCCTGCTTGCAACTAAATGGGTCCACATAAGCCAGCCCTGCAAGTGTTAACCAGTGGCACCTGGCATCAGTTTTTCATACCAACATACAGAAAACAGTTTTCAATCCATTCATTCATTCATTTTTTTCTGCTTTATACTCAATTAAACTGTTAACTACACTGTGCCTCAATATTGTAACAAATTTAAGTGAAATTCGAATAACAATATGTAAGGATGTGCTCTGCTGATTGTGACAACTCTTTTAAATCATGCTGGTAAAAAAAAGCAGATTATAAGTTCTCGACCCCATAAACACATACAAGAGCAGTACGTACCATGGGTTAATTCCACTGTACAAGTTGCAGATCCAAGAATGTTTGAGGCGTTGCATTGGTATATGCCAAATTCTACCATTGACAGGTTACTAATTTTTAAACTTCCAGATGTAGTATCTGAGGGAAAAAAAATCAATAATGAGTAAAAAAAATATTTCTCTTTTTATTCTTATGGTGCGTTTTCTGGAATATCATTCCCTGACATTTTGAAAATGACCGCCCATCTTCATAACCTTTTTTTTTGGTTCCAGGAAAAGTCCTGTGACTTTTTACCTGTAATTGTATTTGATTTTGGTCTATCATATAACATGTGAAAAAGGTTGACTGCATTAAAACATTTGAGTACTGAGAAAAGTGCTATATAAATGTAATGAATTATTATTATTATTATTTCTAAAAATATACTGTAGCTTGACTCACTAAACTAGATAAGGTTTTTCATAGCACTAAAACAGTAAAACACATAGTTTATTTCATTAATATTACTAGCAACCCCTCCGTTGTCACAATGGAGCATTGGTTAGTGCTGCTGCCTCATGGCTCCAGCATTCTCAGTTTAAATCCCATGCCCTGTTGTTGTCTGTGTGGAGTTTATATGTTGTCCCAACATCTATGTGGACAGTCCAGGTCCTCTCCTCACATTAATGTCAGGTTCATTGGTGACTCTAAATTGGTCTAGTGTGAGGATGGACGGGCACCCTGTCTGTGGATAATTTCTGTCATGTGGGAGAGGCTCTAGCTCCCAGTGTATATGAATTTAATCAAGCAGGTTTGAAAATGTTATGTTACCCATCTTTAAACAAACCCACTTGATTCAGTTCAGCTTCACAGAGGCAAGAATTTCATCTGTATGGGGTGCCAGATTATCAAATATACAGTAGGGTGGTCCAGATCTAATTATGCAATTTTATTACATACAAAATCACCCGAAAAATCCTGGACCATTATGAAGTGTGCGAACTGACAACATGAAGAATCGTCTTCACGCCGAAATGGAATCATCCCCGCATAAATCAAAGTCATCCAGACGATCTGGATCTGCATAATTAGATATGGACCACCCTGTAAAAAAGTCATTTGTACACCATCCCTCATACATAAGGGGCAAATCTAGGGTCATCATTTAAACTAAGACCTAGCCAGAGAAAGGCTCACACAGACACAGGGAGAACTCGTAAGCACACAGTTTCCAAGATGGGACTCTAGAACTGGGAGGTTACTAATTAAGCCAATAATAATAATGATAAATATAATAATAATGAAATATGAATGAGCAATAAGGCAGCTTCATAAGACTTTTTTTGGCTCAGTCATGAAGAAATATAAAGTCACTTAAGGAACCTTAGGGGGAAGTGCATTTAAAATTAGAAATGTGCCTTTAATGAAAGGGGGTCGTTTTATGAAACTAACTAGCCAATAATGTGGTCAATACAATACCCTGGGCCACTCATGGATCGATAATTAGGTAATCAAACAATTTGGTTGTAAACTGTTTTTCTTGCTGCATGTTCTTAAAATTGTATTCCTTCTGAGTTTTCCATTCCTTGCTTACCCATGATTCCATTTGGTACTTTTTCGACACCATTCTCAAGTTTACTCCATGTGTATAGAGGAGAAGGCAATCCCATGTTTGAGGAACACGTCAGAGTTATCAGATTACCTCTTTCCTCAATCCCATGTGCCGCACAGTATGGTTTGGAAGGTGGAGCTGTGAAAGAGGACAACACCAACACAATGTTATTCGAAATTACATTGGAATCACAGTTCATTAATGAAAATGGTCAATGATGACCAGCTCTTGTCTCAAGAAAGAATAGACTACTAGCTAGAGAAGTTATCCTTAATATTTCTGTAGTAATTCTAAGTATATACTTTACTGGCAATGCTGCTAATACATACTGTAATGCTTTTATGTTTTATAGGCATTACGTTCTGAAATTAGGACCCCTTCAGCATTGCCCTGGGTCAAGCATACAGTTTGACATTTGACAGAAGTCCCACCCAACCATTATCCAAACTGCATAACAGAGTTCAGAGTTACAGGGAACAAAGCCTAAACTGGCAGCAGCAGGTACAAGGCAGGAACCATCCCTGAATGGGATGCTGGTCCATCCCACAGATTTCTAAACACACAAACACACTTTTCTGGTGTAAATATAACTACACACTATTTTGGTTTTTTTTAAGTTTCAAAGACTATTTGTGTTACAGAAAACCAGGACCATACCATAATGAGCCAAACATTATGACCATCTTCCCAATTTGTTGTGCGCCACAGAGACATGACTCTACAAAGCCTCTGAAGGAGTCCTGTGGTTTCTGACACCAGGAAATTAGCAGCAGATCCTCTAACTCCTGTGACTTATGAAGTTGAGTCACTGCAGATCGGACTTGTTGTTCCAACAACCTCCACAAATGCTTGACTGGTTTGTGATCTGGGGAATTTGGAGGCCAGGGCAACACATTGAACTCTTTATCATGTTCATCAAACCATTCTCAAACAATTTCAGCAATATAGCAGAGAAGATTTTCCTGCTGGAAGATTCCACTTTCCATTGGGCCTAAGACTTTTTCAGGTCAGTTGTCAAGAAATGTCATGAAGGGAAGTACCTGATGTGCAGTGATGTTTAGGTAAAAAGTCAAATGAATGTCCAAAGCATTACATTCCCTCCACCTGTTTGTCTTCTTCCTACAGCATAACTTGGTGCCATCACTTTGGCATGTAAATAACACACCTGTAACCAACCATAAGTATCATTAAAATTATCTGCAATTTGTGCCACAGCAGCCCTTCGGCTGGTTTGCACCAGACAGGATAGCCTTTGTTGACCTTTCACATGTTTTCTCTCCTCAGACTAACGTCAGAAAATACTCACCACAGCTGACCATAAGCACCTCACAGGCCTTGCTGCTTCAGAAAAACTCTGACGCAGTCATCTGGCCAAACCGTTTTAGCCATTATCAGAGTCACTCAGGTCTTTATGCCTGCACATATCTTGTGCAATAAGCACGTTGACTATGAACGCCTAATGTCAGCTTACTGTCAAATATATCCCTAACCTCTACATGCACTGTTGTTACAAGACAGTCAACATCAATCACATCATATAGGAGTGGTCATAATGGTTTGGCCCATCAGAGCATTTGCCTTGATACTTAATTTAAAAAGTACTTTAGACTGTAAGTGGATGGATGTCACCCCTTATTGTCCATAGCGGGTAGTCGTTATTATTAGATTTCAGCACCTCTGTTTGTGTGGGTGCAGGTTTGGGGTTGGGTGTCCCACTTGGTGTTCCTTCAGTAGCACAAACAGAGCCCCTTTGTGAATATTCTACGGACTTTAAAAAGTGCATGTAGTGTAGTTTGGTGTAGTTTAGTAAATACTACCCTTGGTGTAGTTTAGTAAATGGCACCCAATGGGTAACAACACCCTTAGCAGTAACCTATGTTGCATAAAGGATCGACTGGCTGTGTGTAAACTGAATCAACCAGTGGTCAAATTTAATTGATTCCATTTTTCCAAGTGTATTCATTATACAATATCTGTTTTAATAAAATATTTCAATAAAAAAAAATCTACAGATTTTGAAATGTCTGATGTGGCAGAAATAGAGCACTATAGACTTACATAACTTGTTTCGTTAACAGTAGGGTTTGGCTCCGAATTATGAGATTGGTTGTTTGAGATCCCTGAGTTAACTGCTAAGGTGTTGGTTTGCATTGCTTCTTTTTTTGCTTGGATGTGTAAGGGAAGTAATTTCCTGTATGAATTTGTAAAGTGCTTGAAACTGTCTCCCTGTTTAACAAGCACATCCTGAAATCATTTGTACTAGAACATTACAAAACATTTTAACATTAGTTCTCTGGTAATTTACATACTGTACAAGAAGTCTTATTTTGATGAACCAGATATTTACCTAAGACGTTAATGTGTTTAACTATTTTGAAACCTTAAGATAATAATTAATGGCACAGGGATGTTTAAATAATATACTATTATCTGTGTGCTGATTGGTATAAAGTAAAATATATTTAAATATGATATGTAACTTAACCTACCCCTCCTTGAGCTGCCACCTTACCATGGTGGAGGGGTTTGCGTGTCCCAATGATCCTAGGAGCTCTGTTGTCAGGGGCTTTATGCCCCTGATAGGATCACCCAAGGCAAAATGGTCCTAGACGAGCGACGTGACAAAAAGCGGTTCAGAAAACCTCCTATAATGCATACAAACATTGGATGGCATTTTCCCTCGCCCAGACGCGGGTCACCGGGGCCCCCCTCTGGAGCCAGACCTGGAGGTGGGGCTCGATGGCGAGCACCTAGTGGCCGGGCCTGCACCCATGGGGCTTGGCCGGGCACAGCCCGAAGAAGCAACGTGGGTCACTCTTCCTATGGGCTCATCACCTGTAGAAGGGGCCAAAGAGGTTGGGTGCAGTGTGAGTCGGGTGGCAGCTGAAGGTGGGGACCTTGGCGGTCTGATACTTGGCTACAGGAGCTGGCTCTTGGGACGTGGAATGTCACCTCTCTGAAGCGGAAGCAGCCTGAGCTAGTGTGTGAGGTTGAGAGGTTCCGGCTAGATATAGTCAGGTTCACCTCGACGCACAGCGTGCTGTGCATCGGTCTGTCATGGTGAAAAAGGAGCTGAGCCGAAAGGCAAAGCTCTCAATTTACCAGTCAATCTACGTTCCTACCCTCACCTATGGTCATGAGCTATGGGTAGTGACCGAGAACGAGAATACAAGTGGCTGAAATGAGTTTCCTCTGCAGGGTGTCTGGGCTTTCCCTTAAAGATAGGGTGAGAAGCTCAGTCATCTGGGAGGGGCTCAGGGTAGAGCCACTGCTCCTCCGCATCGAGAGGAGTCAGATGAGGTGGCTCGGGCATCTGATCAGGATGCCTCCTGGACTCCTCCCTGGTGAGGTGTTCCGGGTATGTGTAACCGGGAGGAGGCCCCGGGGAAGACCCAGGACACGCTGGAGGGACTATGTTTCTTGGCTGGCCTGGGAATGCCTCAGAATTTCCCCGAAAGAGCTAGTAAAAGTGGCCAGGGAGAGGGAAGTCTGGGCATCTCTGTTCAAGCTGCTGCCCCTGCGACCCGATCTCAGATAAGCAGAAGAGGATGGATGAATGAAATTAACCTAACTAACGAACTGCTCTGTTGGGACTAATTAGCCTTGCCATAGAGGACTCGGCTATTCACATGGCGTGGCTCCACTGGCCAAGTGTAATAAGGAAAATCAAAACTGATGTTCTGAATAAAATTCAAGTTAATTAAAATGAAAGTAAAAGCAGTCTGTTCCATTTAAGATAGTAACTGGCTACTAACTAAGAAAGTGGTTGGAATGAAGACCTGCGGCCACTGGGGCTTTGCAAGATCTGACTTTGACACCCTGCTCTAGTGTTTTTTTGCCGTGATCCTGGCTCTGCAGGTCACTATCTGGGCAATTCCATCTCCAGACGGTGTTTTCATAGCATACTGACTAATAAAGGTAGCAGAGTGAAATGAATGTGGCTTTTTACTCTTAATTATGAAAAAAATTTGGCCAAAACATTTGAAGCTTGAACTTTAAGCATGGGATAGTCCTAGCATTCAGATATAGTGATGGCAGGGGACACCGAAGTGTTTGATAAACTCCTTCCATATATTTTTGTTTCCATTTGTTTTTTATTGTTAGAAAAACAAATCTAAAATATGCTTGGTAGTATCCTATGCGGGGTGGCATGGTGGCGCAGTGGTAGCACTGCTGCCTCGCAGTAAGGAGATCTGGGTTTGCTTCCCGGGTCCTCCCTGCGTGGAGTTTGCTTGTTCTCCTCGTGTCTGCGTGGGTTTCCTCTGGGTGCTCTGGTTTCCTCCCATAGTCCAAAGACATGCAGGTTAGGTCAGGGTTGGGCAGATTCAGTCCTGGAGGGCTGCAGTGGCTGCAGGTTTTTGCTCCAACCCAATTGCTTAATAAGAAGCACTTATTGCTCAAGTAACCTTGTACTTGTGAAGTACTTGTGCTTCACTTTAGTTGTCTCACTCGTTACGATTCTGAACCCTTATTGCTTGTTTTAGTCTTAAACAGCTGTTCTCTTGTTTTTTAATGACTTTTTATTAGCAATAAGATTCAAATGACAAAAGAAAGCAGCTTTTCTCCATTTAGCTTGTTACCTTTTAAAACTGTGTGTTTTTATCATGCACTATTGGCTTTAATTAAATACTTGGAAGGAACGTGAAGGGAAAAAAGTGAAAGATTGAGTATTACTCCATTTTAGCCTTCAAATCATTTAGATGATATCCTTACAAAGAGGAAGAACATCTAGGATGTGAGAATGGCCTGATATGGCAGAGTTAAAGCACTAACAAGCCATCAAATTAAATTATTGGCATGGATTGTTTTCTAATTAACCAACTGGGTTGGAGCAAAAACATTGCAGCCTCTGCGGCCCTCCAGGACTGAATTTGCCCACCCCTGGGTTAGGTGCATTGGTGATCCTAAATTGTCCCTAGTGTGTGCTTGGTGTGTGGGTGTTTTATAGTGTGTCTGTGTGTGTGGCCTGTGGTGGGCTGGCGCCCTGCCCAGGGTTTGTTCCTGCCTTGCGCCCTATGTTGGCTGGGATTGGCTCCAGCAGACCCCAGTGACCCTGTGTTAGGATATAGTGGGTTGGACAATCACTGACTGACTGATCCTATGCTAAGACCTTATTGAAATAAAATTTCTACCTATCTTTCTGATAGTTTTGGGTGCAGAATAATGCTAGGCCTTTAACAACACACTTAAAACTAAAACCTGATTTCACTGCTTGAAGAATGGTGTATTGTAGTAATGTACCCACTTTACTATTGTATAGTTAGAAAAGGGTGTCCTATTACAATTTAGAAAAAAAGCAATTTAATTTAAGAGAAACTGTCCAAATCTTTTTTTATAAGATGTCAGGACTTTATTAATGTTGCTCTAACCTAAGCATGATGAATCTCTGCTAACCTTAGAGTGGCCTCAATATCATTAAATAATTACTTCATATCAAATCCTCTAGTTTGCTGTTCCCTGGATGGGTAGGGAGGTACATCATATCTGAATTAAATGACTAATCAACGTAATTTGTAATTCAGTAAAACAGTAAAACAGTAACACATTTTTAAAGACATGATTCTTAGATGTAGAGTAAGTGCAGAAGTGCAAGAATCATGCTTACCCAACACAGAAACAAGAATCGATGCTTGAGTCGTTCCTTCGATATCAGGTACATTCATCACCTCACAAACATAAGTGCCAGAATCAGATGGCTGCATGTTGGTGATGTTTATGGTTGCAGAATTTGGTGCTGAAGCGAAGACTCTTCCTTCATAGTTGGGTGAGGTGCTTCCCTTTCCATTGATGTACGCATACACCTAAAGATAAACATTACAGGTACTCAAAAAACCTTTGTTTTGTGTTCCTTTCTTTTTTTATTATTCCACCCAGCATCATGGCTGAGCTGGACTGTATTGAAACACAGCTAAGAAAGAATGCCGGTTCATTGCATTGTACACACAAAAACATTCACATGGACAGTACGTTCAGGTGGGCAAAGACAGCATCAGCGTTGCCAGTTAACACGAACGTATTCAAACTTCTAAAATCAACTGAGATTCCAACATTAAAGAACATTACAGGGTTATGAGGAGCCAGAGCCTTTCTCAATGTCACTGGATGCAAGGCAGGAAGCAACGCTGGCCGGGGTGCCAGTCCATTGCAGGGCTTATCCATGCAAACATTCACACTTACTAACTCCAGATCTAAAAAAAGTTTAGGATGAAGGAGTCTTATATTATTTAAGGAAACTGCAAAAGTTTAGTTCTAAGAAAGCTTTATTGCAAATGATAGTTCTTTGGCCTGATCGCTAAATGTTTAGTCTTTTGCTTTTTCACATGTGGTTAAGTGCTTACTCTTTACTTTATTACTATCATCTGCTTGGGCAAGCCATTCTACTCGACCTATTAGGTTTGTTGCTTAAAGATGACATGTAACCTTTCTCTTGATTTTTTTTCTTTGTTGATTACCAAGTATATATCAAAGGATTGCTTCAAGAATGAGCAAGGGCATAATTTGGAAGAAAATATTGTCTATAATGAATACAACACCACTATCTACAACCTGGCAGAACAAAACTGTTAAAGCAACAAGGTGCCATTACAAGTGCTACTACATTCACTTTTACAGGAGAGTTGAGCCACTTCAGATGCCTCCTAGAATTTCCCCTTACGCTCCCCACTTTCAGAACCACTGAGTTAGGCTACAAGCTCCAGATGTTTTATTAGTTCTTTAAATAGAAGTGTTACAATTTTTTTTATTATTTTAGGCACTCTGAAATACATTGCAAAAGTTAAAAGAAATCATGATTTAGTTTATGTCATAGCCAAGTGCACCTCCATCCACCTCATACATTAATCCAGATCCAGTTAAAGAGATGCGTCTTTAAGATATGTCCAAACATTTATATATCAGATGGCCATGAGAAGCTCATTCAATAGGATTGGAGTAACAAACTAAAAATCATTGTTTTGGCACATTTAAGTCCCAGTACATTTCTGTTATTTAAATATTATTTTGTATTTGCCTCTGAATCAATGTTGTGTTTTAATTGGGCCTTGTATTGCACTAAATTTTAGTTTAATTTGTTTACATAAAATGTAAAGACTTTTTGATAATCATTATAAATTCAATATATTAGCCTAGTATATTGTGAGATTGTGATATATTTTTATAGCATGCAGTGTTTTTTTTTTAGTTTTACATTGACTCCAGGTCAATAATCTCTTACCTTGTATTCCCAGCTACATCTCCCTCGATTATCTGTCCAAAATACCATCTTGGAACAAAGATTCTGGGAAGATTCATCTTGATTCTGAGATTTGGGGCACAGGGAAGGCTGCATTGGGCAAAGATGTGCTAGTTGGAAACTTTACTTGAATGTTTTGATTAAAAGATACATGATTGCTATATACTGTAAGGTTAGATAAAATTCTTAATTACTTTTTTTAAATGAACATTTTTACCTGTTTGTATTCATGGTTTGCATTCCCTGTTTTAATGTATCCCATAGGATGGAATTAGTCATTTTCCTAAAGTAATATTTTCTCTTCTATCACTTGGGGATGGTATAAGAGGTGCACTATCACTGCTGCACTGCTTGGGTTTCAGATTCAGTTTGGAGATTGCATGCTCTATTTCTGTTCACGTAGGCAGCAGTAGGATGAGCTGGTGATGGGAACTGAGGAATGGAGACAGAACAGCAAGTGGGATAGGTGTCAGACCTTTTAAAGAACCCACTGACCCAAATCAGAGGAGGACATTTTAAAGAACCAAGCTTTTCAAGGAACTGTTTATTTATTGCTTGTTTTAGTGTCCGTTTTTAAAGTTCTGAATCTTTTAATGTCCTGGTTTTGCAAGGGGGCTTGGGTTGATTTTAGTGTGGGGTTTTTAGTGCTTTTATTTTAGTGAAGTGTCAGGGCCAAGCCGTGGACCTCGGCCACCAGTTGCACTGGGTTGATAGAGGCATGGAGCCTTCCTGTACAACTGGCAGTTTAAGTGGGGAGGAGTGTGATATACTGGGTCTGTGGCTCTGAATGAATGTGTAGTTTTTAAAACATAATCCATTTGGCTGTGTCAGTCTTTGTGGGCGTGGGCACACTCATGCAAGTGCAGGGAGTTGATGAGGTAATTGGGGCGAGACGCATCTGCATGTGAAGGTGCTATTGTTCTTAATTACTTCATTGGCTTCCTGTGGTGCGTGATTGAGACGCTGCGCCCATGGAGCTGTATATGTACGGGCCGAAACAAGAGGCGTAAAAAAAGGAAAAAATAAAGAAATGAAATGGAGGTTACTGAGAGGGAGTCGGAAGTGAGAGAGCAGGTGTGAGAGAGAGGAAGCAGACAGCCTGGAGAAGAAGAGCACCTGGGGTCGTGCGTGCAGCCGACACTCAGGGCTGCAGTGTTGGGTTGCTGTAGCTGAGCATTTGCAGAGAGCTAGAGTGACCTGGAGTTGGGCCGCTCGCTATTTAAGTTCAAGAAGGCAGCGGAAGCTGGTAACAGAGGTTTGGAAAGGGAGCTTTTCCGTGTCCATGGATGGGGAGGACCCAAGTCTGGGTCCAGATTGGGAGCCCTACCGTAAACCATGGCTGTGCGTGTCGAGGAGGTGTCTCCTCAGTTACTAGGTCCCATTGTGGTTAAGCTGAGGAGACAGCAATTTTGAAGGGTTGCGCCAAGGTTCATTTTTAATGAATAGATTCTTGATTCTAGATTAACCTCGCTTTTATAAAAAATATTTATTGGCAGTTTTACACCTTGTTTTTATGGATTAATTACTTATGAAGTTGGAGAACTGCACTTTGGACACTTTTGATTTTTATTGCTCAATAAAAGCACCCCTAATGGGAGCAACTGAAAGAAGAAGAAGAAAAATAAGAGCACTGCACACTTTACACCTTCCCCTTGCTCCATGTGTGATTTGTCCTCATCTGCCAGTCGATTCGGTTACGTTATCATTGGTGTCGGGTTCCAAAGTCTGGAATAGGGAGCATGGAGCAGATGCGCACCATCACATTGTCCTCTGGGTACTCCAGTTTCCTTCCTTCTATCATTGTCATATGATGGTGGGTAGGTGGTGATACTAGAATGTTGTAATGGCAGTGTATTTGTAGATATGCTTGGACGTTTTCAGTGATAATCTGTACTTTAGTTGAAAAGGAGTTGCAATCTGGCAGTTCCCCTGCTTTTCAAAGTATGATCGGGTAGGTTCAAGGTTGCTATCATGTGTTCAAAATGATTTTTTTTTATCTACTTAAGAATAATGACAGAAATGTATTACAAGTTGCGGACAATGAATATAACACCATATAGCACATAAAAAAACCTACAAAATAACATATAGTATGCAAGGACACAGTTACCTGTTCAAGTAGTAGTCAGAATGAGCAGCAGCTGAGGGGTCCATTGGTAAAAACTGACCATGAATGTGGTGGTGAGTGTCCTAATGGATTTGTACCATTTTTACCTTAATGGAAGAGGGGGTGAAAAGTGTCTGTGCAGGAAGCCTCAAGTGTATAGTGATACTGTTTACATGTCCAGGGTAGCATGTGTTGCATGTGTCTTGATAAAAAGGGAGCTGAGAAGCAGGTAAAAAATCGGGTACATAGAAAGCATAATTCATGATTTGAAACTATTTAAACATAGGTTATTAAAATGATTGTTATTGCTTAATTATGTAAAACTAGCAATTTGATATTTCTTTTAAGATACTACTTTTTAGGCACTGATTTTCTAAACCTGCAGCATTATATTGTACATTTTTATATTCTTCAGCTTTAACTAAATCCATCTTATTATTTAATCATTAAAAGAACACATGAAATAGCTTATGCCTCCACTAAAAGAGAACATCTATTTGAAATAATAAACTGTTGGCAAGTCCATTATGTTTTATCAGTGATTATATTGTAAAATATTTTGTTTTAGCTAGTAATACCTGCTAACTAGGGCCCAACTGATAACATTAAGGTGCCGATATTTATAGCTCTCCACCAATGCATTGGTATTGGTGATACGGATAACGGATACTCTGCCTAATATGATGCTGAACTTCAAACTACATTTATTCGGTTAACCCACTCCTCCTGACTAATACACACCATGAAAGTGATGAGAGTTGAGAGTTAACCGAGTACAGTATGTTCTAGGGGCTTTAAAATTCAGCTGGCATTCACCGGTCCATGAGACTAACACTAAGTAAGATTTTTACAGAAGATGCATAAAATAATTTGTTAACTTACAGTTATACTTAAACTTCACTCCTTTATTTTCTATTAAAATGTCATATACCATAATTTCATATGTTCCCTATTGTCTTAATGGTCTGTTAAAATGTCTGCTGCACATCCTACTCTGAGTTTGTAGGGTCACTTTTCACTGGAAAAAACAAGATCGTTTTGGCCTATAAAGTCAGCATTTATCCAATAAAAAAGAGCAGAATTTTAAGTTTGAAACAGTTGTACATTTGTCTCTGTAGACTTTGGGGACTGCTTGATAGAACCCTTGTTCTATGAGCATTTGGAGATGCATTTCTGTTAATAAATGCAAGTGAAATGCAGGCCATTATCCGATCTGATTTCTGAAATCCTGAATTTATACGTTTTCAAAAGAAAGGAAACTTACCTTTCTAAGGCACACAGCTTCTCCTCCATTAGTAAGAACATTATATTTGTCAATAAATCCCTGTCAATCTGTGCTGCTTGTCGATTTGACAGCATATTCTCCTAGCAAAGGGATGAGCAATTCTTTATCCAATAAGATAATTGAAATCCTTTTTCTATCTGCTTTTTATTCAGATAAGCCTTCCTATGATGCTTGTCATCCTGAGAATTTAGTTGGAGTTGCTAAACTAAGGGGATTTTCTTTGTGTACATGTTTCACTTTACAAAGCAGAGATTCTTTAATTTTACATATCGCTGTAATGATAATACATTTTGTATATTTTTTTAGTCACACTCGCAAAGCAATAACGTGCTAATTCCTGCGAGAAAAACTCTTAAACCAGTTATGTGACTGACCTGCCAGTGTGTTTAAAGTTCATACAAGCTGACAGTTGCAACAATAAGAAGCTGTGCTTTCTCGGCCTTTAAGATGAACTTTCTCTAAACCAGAAGCCTTAGTAAATAAGGCGGCACAGTGTTTAGCAGTGTGACTTCACAGGTCCAGCATCTGGGGTGCAGATGCTGCACCTGGTCATGTGCCGCTTTGGAATCTGCACAGTTTGCTTTGCCTTCATACATTTTTTCCAGATCCTCAGATTCCAAATGAGCTCCAGTGTGAGTGTGTCCAGGGCTGTTTCCTGTCCACATTCAATACTTCTGGATAGGCTCTGCACTCCTGTAATGTTGAATGAAATTAGGCAGGTTTGACAATATATGCACGTGGTTTATGTTTACCTACATGTTATATTATTCTAACTTGTAATTACAATTCTACTGGTTTTTGAAAAATGGATGTTATTATATTTTTTTCCATCTTTCTACAACTGAAGTTTTTTTATTTTAGAACAAGCTTTGTTTCTGTACTACTTTTTGCCAAAATCTGCAGTTATTTCTGTTTTAACTTACTTAAACTGTTAATGATTTAATAGGACAAGCCCTGGGTAGCATGCAACACCCACTGGATGTGCCAGAAAGGTCTGATAAAACCAAAGTGTCTGGATTGTAGTCATAAGTGGAAGAAATATTTTACAGAACAATGAACAGCCTGAGCGTAAGAGTTGTAAGCATAAGGGTTGTAAATGTGAGGTCCTTTGTGAGGTGAGATTATCCTCACATTGCTGTGCTAATGCAGGCAAACTGCCTGAAAGAGCTTATATGAGGTTAGATATCACAGTCTCACTGTGGGCTTAGTAGGTGTTAAGTCAGCACAATTCATTAACTCAAAGCTAATTGGCCACCCTGCAGGACAGAGTTGGCTTTTCTGTAGCAATTCAAGAATACCAACTACAAGACAGTGGCTGAAGTGACACCCAATTCAAGGCTTACAGGTAAATCGAACACCTAGAGAGCTGAAGCACACACTTGGAAAACAGCAAAAGAACTGTGCTGTCTTTTGGAATATTCCTGAAACAATTCCAGAACAGTCTGATCTATTTGGAACACCACATTTTGACTTACTGGGTCTTTTGCAGGAGTTTCACCTCGGACATTAGTCCGATTAACTGTTTTCCTTTTATTCTCTACCTTTTTCAAGTATTTCCTTTATTAGTAGTAGCTTTTTAAACTTTTTGTTAATTAATATTAATTATTGCATGTTTGCTTTAGTTTAGTTAATTACTATTTATTAAATTGCATTACTGTGTTTGTTAACATTGGGCATTTAGAAGCTTCAGGTGCTGCAATCATTAAAGGTGCATATAAGGAAACTTTGTCGCTTTTGGCGCTTTTCCACTGCATAGTACGGCACAGCACGGTTCAGTACAGCTCACCTTGGTTCGGCTCAGTTCGGCTCGGTTTGCGTTTCGACTGCAGTTTAGTACCGCTTTAGAGTGGGCGGGATTATTCACGTGTCGTTATAGTTGTGCTGCCTCTACTGCCGTGACATTTTTTTTAACTTGTCCCTACACTGTTTGTAAGTCCGATGGTAACCGTGTGCGCCCAAGAGCTTAGCGACCTCCTTTTTCATTCCGCGTCGCCCCATCCAGCTCTTGCTGGATCCGCTCCTCGGCTACCAACGAGAGGAACGTCTGTACTTCCTCAATAGACCACGAAACAGCCATTTTTGGTTAAAACAAAAATGGTGCGTCCGAACCTTCGCTGGCTGTGCTAAAAATCTAGCGGGTCTGTTGTGTCTCGTGTCGCAAGTTCAGCGACGCAGTAATGACGATTTCCTCCGGCCAATCAGTGACCAGCAGAGTTTACACGTCACGTTTTGGTAATGGTTCGGCGCGCTTGGAACCTCGGCTGAGGTGGTACTAAAAAAAGGACCAGGTACCAGGTACTGTTCCCAGTGGAAAACCCCCCAAAAGTGAGCTGAACTGAACCGTGTCGTGCCGTACTATGCAGTGGAAAAACGCCTTTTGTAATTGCATTAGCCTGCTTTATACAGCAGTGTGATTCTGCTCCACCTTGTTCTTCCCTGTTTTGTGTAGTTTGACAGTGTTTTGACTATTTTCTCTTTTTTTGGATTTTAATGACTTTGAATTATAGTTTAGTATTTTGGGATTTGGCATGGTTTACCTCAGTTTAATGTATTAGATAATTTGTTGTGCAGAATTTCCTCTGCAGTTTTTTATTTTTGTTGCCGTATTTTGAGAGATTTTCTTTTCTTTAAGTTTTTTGTATTTTCAATAATTAAAATTGTTAGTTAATTTATTTTTGAATTCAAACAATTATTATTATTATTATTATTATTATTACTGGGATATTTCTGAATTGTGAGTTGAAATATTTAGTTGGCAAGGTGTTTTTATGGTATTGACCCTCCCATTTGGGCTCCGATCATAACACTGATTGATTGAAAGTTGATTGGAACTCGGTAAGTTACTGTTGTCTGCACACTTGGACTGGAAACCACATCCTCAAAGTGACAACTGACCAGCAAAAGGAGCATTACTTTTAAAAGTAACTTTTTTACGTTATTCGTCATCCCAAAAATAGTAACTAAATATGTTATATACAGTACTTGCTTATTATAAAATATTATACATTACAAGCAGTGGGTTACTTTTGCATTACTTTTTGTTCTTTTTCATGAAAAACTGCACGTTTCACTGGCCAAATTCAGCTTGTGTCAATATCTGTGTATGCAAGCAAAAAATATTGCATTTTCATAGAAGGATAAATTGTTTTTTTTTTTTTTTTTACATTGCCAAGGGATAAACCACAAGAAGCTGACATTCCCTTAGGCAAATAAGTAGTTTCCCTGCCAATTAAAATGATGAGCCTGCAAAGTAACATAAGAATTCCAATTGGTGCAGCAATGGTAAGTAACCACGCTACCTAAAGAGTGATGTAAAAGAGCAATAATTCATTGGATCTTAGTGCTGGCAAGTGGTGTCCATGGGTGGCAGATCTTCAATTTTAAATTGTTGATGCTTATATTTTATTTTTTGCTCAAATAAACAAGAGGAACTGAAATACAGGACACTTGCAGGGGCAAATAACATCATACCATCTTCTTTTCTTGAATTGTACCAGTAATCAATCATGTTAAACATCTGTGTAAATGAAACAGAAGCCCAGGAAATGGCTGTGATGACTCGGCTATATTGACTACTTTATAACCTGCAAATATATGGACGGCATAGGACTAGGAATTACCAAATTAGTTTGTAGCTTTGGAAAGGAAGGAGTTCAGAGGAACTTAAACAGATCGAAAACTGCGAGCGAAGTCATCCATCATACGGACAACCAGCCAATCAAATATGTGTAATATTATATTTCCTAAAGCCTCACATTAAATTTTAAAATAAATATGGCTTGTCTGAGAGATCAAAACAAAAAAAGAAACAGTAACAACAAAAAAGACATCAAAAAAGGGTGAAGGCAATGTCAGAAAAATAGACTAAGTAATGTGCAACCGTTTCATCAGAATGTCAGTGAAAACATCTTATGATTAACATCGATCACTAGATCAAAAGCTGCCCCAGGACAACGCCCAATCCTTGACATTCTTTGTAAGCTTTTTCTAAAGACTATATATATGTAGAATTTGCTATGTATATTTCCTTTTATGCTTTCTTCTACTGGTAATATTATTCTTTAATAAATACAATGTTGCTTTTAAATTTCTATACTTTGTCTTTTTATCTAGAGTGAAATAATATTGTAAATATTAAGAGCACCTGGAGCTGTAGGAAGTTGCTGTATATTCTGATCTGCTGGGCTTATCCAATAGAAGGAACAGTACAATAAAAGTAAGACATCATTGATTGATAAATTGCCTATAGCCAAGGATGTTGAGCCTTTGTATATTTAAATATATTCTTGGAGACCAAAGTAATATTTATGTCTGAGATATATCTAAAACTTTGTACGTTGTTAGTGCCAGTGATGAATACATTTCTTAAAGTGCTAGGGGGTGATGGGCTATGCATGCATCATTGATATGGCATTTATGTGGCTAGGGTCTGTGTGTATGTCCAAATCTATGTATGTGTGTGTTAATCTTAATATGCAAGAGTAGGTCAATCTGGTGAGTTTATTTACATGTCGAAAATACATCTAGGCCCAACAAAAAAAGCAAGTAAGGGAAATTTGCGGGTAATAGCATGATAATATTGGCTTACTGCTACAATATGAAACAAGCAAATCTTGATGATTGTGATTTTTTGATGATGCTTAAAAAATAGATGGTATTATGATTTCGGAACAGTTTAACTAAGAGCTGCACATAAATTTAAGTTGTACTGTAACAAAATAATGAATTTAATAAAATAGTAAGTCCTTCTGTTTTTTCGTGGACCAGTGGTGCTGGTCTGCCAACCGGTGTCTTTTACTCCCCTCTAGCCTTTTCATTTAGAGGGGAGATTCAAGCTACCCCCGTCCCCCTTCAAACTCCACCTATATCTTCAACCTATTTATTATTATTATCAAGCTGACACTTTGATATCATAAATATCCAAAAACATCTAGTATGTGTAAAAAATGTAGTATTAATTAAAATGTCCAAAATGTTAAAAATGAATTCACCTTTTTCAGTTTACACAACAACTGTGTTCCAAACAACTTTCTCATCCATCACGAGCTGGCCCAGCCTAAGCCCATATATGACCCTTCATGAAACTGACCAGAAACAGCC
>JANRMT010062789.1:40899272-40961667 GCA_026402145.1 Polypterus bichir lapradei | reverse complement strand
GAAACCAATACTTACAATAAAAAGAAATCTATTTCTTTTGAACAAAGAGAAAAATAAAACTTCAACATTCATTACTAGTCCATTCCAGGTCAGGATTACTGTATAACATAAATGGTATTCATTTTATTATACAGATTTTAGTGCTCCTTATTCTAAACCAAAATAATCTGAATACTTCCACCTGTTCAAAGCAGTGATTTGAGCTGTGCCGGCATTCACCTTTCAGTGCTGCTCACTTAGTCACATACAGTTTGTCAGAAGGCATGGAATGGAAAGGTCTTTTAATGTAAAACAAAAAAAAAAGAATAGCACAGTACTGTTTTAACGCAGATATTTTTACTTTAATAAAATAAGAACTGTGTTACATTATTCGTGACTTAAAAAAGTAATCTGAATGTGTAACACGCATTACTTTAAACGAGTTACCACCTACACTGTAACTGACACATTATCAATTCCTATTGTCATCCTATGCCTGTTTAAAATAGTCCAAAGGACAGAAACTACTTTGATCAGGCTGATGACTGCAATGGGTAAGACAACCACTGGGGAGAATGATGTGAGTGACCGGAAAGGAATTTGAAATGTACTCTTTCACTAAAGCACACGGGTGCCAGCAGCAGGTAAGTGTGCCATTATCAGTTATTATTGTCTAGTCGTCTACAGAACAGAAACAGAAATTCACAGCTGGGAATCAACATTCAACAATACCAAAAATGGCACTTGTTGATGACTTTCTAGAGGTTACTCCACACCCCTGGATCCAAGTACCTCCTCTATGTTCTGTAGGGTGCAACGTGGACAGTCTCCCTGGGGCTGAAACAGTGCCATGGAGGAAGACAAATGGAGTATTTGGTGAAGGTAAGTGAACAGCCATTCTCTTTTTAAAATGGCCAAATCTCACAACAATAGTTTGTTTTTTTGCTTTTTTTTCCTTCTTAAAACAACATGGGTATGCTGTTTTGCAATATTTGTGTATTCTCAGGAGGTAGGTCAAGACTCAGTAACATCTTTGGCTTAAAAATGGATATATTCAAAGACTCTTCTTTATCCATATCTGGTGTTCTTTATCTCGTATTGATAAGCTATAAAATGCAAAAGCAGGCTAGTTGGTTTTTTTTTACTTATAAAGTATGCTTCACTTTAGAGCATGATTTCAGCTGAAAAATTAATGATATGCCATGATTGTGAAGAAATAACTTCAACTTGAAAAAGATCAAACCAATCATTTAACTTGTTGGTGTGTGCTTTGCTTCATCTTTGACCTTAAATAACAGACCTCTATGCTTTGTTTTTCTTACCAAAATTTTTATTTAATGTTTTGGTTTTTGGTAAATGGTAGCATTGATTTTGGGCTTAAACTTTAAACTTTGCATAATGAATTTGTATTTTCTCCTGGTCCCTTCATAAAAAATCACATCAGGCATTTTTAGAAGGCAGAGTGTTTTCATTCTGATCAGAAATTTTATGACTGCTTTTCCCCTAGTGTTTTCTTTTACTGACTTTTTGTCCTTTCATGCTGAATACCATGTCTCTTCAGTTTTGTAGAACAGACTCAAAGAATAAGCAGCCACTTGCTCTATCTAATTCTGGTCTTAAATGTAGCTAGCGTAGATGATAGAGGAAGCTGATGTCTGCTATATAAAGTCTTTCGCAATGTGAAGCAGCCTTCACGCAAGACGCAACTTGAGACACACTTTAGATTTTTCCATAAACGGTAGCATAAAAATTGGAAATCTGGCTCCAAGAATACCCTTCAGTTCTGCACACCTTCCCTAGTACTAAAGGGTATGTTTAACATTTAATATAAGACTTGAACCTCAAATTTGAGACAATCGTCAGTTATAAAAGGTGGAAGATGTTGGAAGTCGGGCATAAATAAATATGACAGCATTAACAAAGACGTTCGAAATAAATGAGAGCAATAAAATAAAGAAATGGGCCAAATCAAAATGTAAATACAAGTAGACCAATCTGTGAATTTAATTTTGTACAATGGATCTCATGTTTGGTCATTCTTAATGGGCAGCAAGACCTAATGGCCTATATGAAATAGTTTACAACTTTGCTATTTGTTATTTGCAAAACATGTATGCTGTTATATGACTTTCTTTAAATTTGAAAAGATCTCGGTCAACTCTGACTTTAAATAGCTCACTGTTGTATGTCATTGACACTCAGACTGACAGAATTATCACGGTCAAAAACACAATTGAGGGCTTGAAAGGAAAAATGTTTTTATATGGTGGAATTGTTAAAGACATATTATTAAGTTAATCATCTACACTTGACTTTTGAAATTCTGACAAGGGAACAAATTTAGCTATATTGATGGAACAGATGAAGGGGTGCTCCATAAAGATGGACAACCCTGACTGAGCCCATGTCAGATGGCACATCAAACTGGGGATCTTGTTTAGGACTGATTGACCCCATAGAGGGTGGCATCCCCTTCCCATGAGACTCAACAATGGTCATATTACATACTCATACAAGGCAGAGCTCTTTCTCCAAGTCTGCTTGAAGCGTGTCTCCAGCTTTTCAGAAAAGTGCCACCTATATTGCTTATTCAACACTGCAAAAAATGAAATCTAAGCAAGTGAAAGGTATTTATATACAGGTAATGCATTAAATCTTATTTTACTTATTGAAAGAAATATCGACTTATCCAAAAATATTGTATTTATGATTTTTTAGCTTACTTTAAGAATTCTTGTCAAGTAAATTTTCCTTACCCCATTGGCAGATATTTTGCTAAATAAAAGCTTTTTGTCTAGTTTTTGTATATGTATTTTCTGTAGGGAAGAAGGTCATCAGAGTACTGTCTATTTAGAAGAATTAAAAGCCTTTATTTACCTTTAATGCATTTTCCAACTTATTTATCTCTGTGGGCATTACAGTGTGCAGATGTTCCCTGAAATAATATATACTGTCCTTTTTATTTAATACATTGATTCACCTACACAGTTCAGGTTTTTTGTAACACGTGTGTGCTCAAACATTCTCCATAATTTAGGTACAAGAGAGAATATGGAAAGTTGTGAAAATGAGTGATTTGAAAGACCCAAAAAAGCTCGACAAGTTCACATCAACACCAAGTCAATGCTCATTTGCTTCTTTGATGTGAAGGGTGTCATCCACAAGGAATTTGTGCCACAAGGACAGACGGTGAATGGAGCATTCTACAGGGATGTTCTAAGGCGTTTGTGAGATCGAATTCGCCAAACACGTCCTCAGATGTGGGCTGACAAGTCATTTCTTTTGCATCACGACAATGCACCAGCTCACACATCTCTGATTGTGCGCGAATTTTTGGCTTCTACAAAGTTTACTGCCATTCCCCACCCTCCATACTCCCCTGATTTAGCGCCGTCTGAATTTTTTTTTTATTTCCTAAGGTGAAGATGAGGCTCAAGGGATGCAGATTTGAGACGGTGGAGGAGATCCAAGTGGTAACAACCAACGTTTTGAACACACTGACAAAAAACGATTTCCACAGGTGCTTTGAAAAGTTGAAATCTCGCTGGGATAGGTGTATCAACTCAGCAGGTGACTATTTTGAAGGAACTGTTCACTGTTCACAATTAATTGTTATTTGGTGTGTATGCTTTTAAATAAATGCATTCCGGGAACTTTTGGATCGCACCTCGTATATACTGTATATAATCCAATTGTCTATATGTCTGTCCGTTTTCCATGAGATGACTACTTAACGGATTTAGATCGTTTTTTTCTATCATTTGCTTGAACATTCCGGTTGATTTTGCGACTTCTCTCATTGTGCTATGTATCATAGTTCGCATGAGGTAGTGATTTATTTGCACAGATCCGAGAAAGACGCAACGGGCCATAGGGGCCTCCTCACTCACTCTCTTGTCTCAGGGTGTATCTTACATCCATTTAGCTACCGAATGAGAGAACTACTTAATGGATTTAGATCGTTTTTTTTCTATAATTTGCTTGAACATTCTGGTTGATTTTGTGACTTCTATCATCGTCCTAAGAATCATAGTTTGCTTGCAGGAGTGATAACTTCACATTAATCCGAGACAGAGGCTGTGGGGAGGGGGAATCATGATGTCAGGAGTGGGGAGCTGGGAGGGGCCCTCCTTACTGTACTGTTTCACTAATACGCATGCGGAGCCACCGGGGATGGCTATTATATTATATAAAGGGTTCTCTAAAGAAAAGCACATCTTGTAAGTCACTGAGACATTTATTGAAGGGTTTTGCAGTAAATAAGTATAAGAGATCTGTCTGCCTTTTCAAAAAAATGTCAGAAAAGTTATATGATAAAAAGAATTTCCGTCACCGACTTTAGACCTTCATGGCATCAGGAGAGAACATGTCTGTGCTTCTTTTTGAAAATATTTCACTTTCTTTCTGTCATATTTTCTATGATTTCTCTTTAACATATCTCTTACAAAGCCTACAAATCCTTATAAAAAATATATTCAATGCCCTATCTGTATGTCTTTCAGTTGTTTGAAGGGCCTTATCTCATTTTTATGATCAGAGATTATCCCACAGGGACCAACCATGGAAGAGGCGGGCATCCACTACAGGGCACACGCACACACACCTGATACTTACAGTACAGGCCAAAAGTTTGGACACACCTCCTCATTTAATGTGTTTTCTTTATTTTCATGACCATTTACAGCACTCCATCACTCTCCTTCTTGGTCAAATAGCCCTTACACAGCCTGGAGGTGTGTTTGGGGTCATTGTCCTGTTGAAAAATAAATGATCGTCCAACTAACCTGACTTCTGCACAACACAACTGCTGGTCCCAACCCCATTGATAAAGCAAGAAATTCCACTAAATAACCCTGATAAGGCACACCTGTGAAGTGAAAACCATTTCAGGTGACTACCTGTTGAAGCTCATCGAGAGAATGCCAAGAGTGTGCAAAGCAGTAATCAGAGCAAAGGGTGGCTATTTTGAAGAAACTAGAATATAAAACATGTTTTCAGTTATTTCACCTTTTTTTGTTAAGTACATAACTCCACATGTGTTCATTCATAGTTTTGATGCCTTCAGTCATGAAAATAAAGAAAACGCATTGAATGAGGAGGTGTGTCCAAACTTTTGGCCTGTACTGTATGTGCACTGTGAAGAATGAGCATGACCAATTAAATTATTTACAATTATTAATTAGATTTAAAAAAAATTCAGGTTTTTGCTGCAATGAAATGTTTATTTCACAGGTAAATGTATGCACTTTCTGTGGCTATTGGAAGAAAAAAATCCAAACTGGGAATCACAAAATGATGCTGTAATTACCAAAATGGGATTTAATTTCAAAATGTTTTTTAAAGTCAGAGACTGCATCATAAAAAGATCCAATCACATACCGAGTTATGCTGTAATCTTGAGTCCGTAAATTGCCACTGAATGAAGAGATTGGTCAATGACGCTGATGTTTGGAAGTTGCACTGGAGAGTGACACTTCCTCCTGCCGTCGTGTTGATGCGTGGAGATGGAGTACTTACTTGCATGGCATTAAGAACCCCTGTAAGAAAAAAAAGAAGAAAGTAAAATGTTAAAATACAAATTTAGTGTCAGCACAGACAGTGCGTGATTGTAACAACTTTCATTTAACTGTTGTTGAATTTCACTCCTGGGGCCCCCGAGGTTCATTCCACAATGGCCCTTCCACAACCAGGAGACACATGTAGAGCAAGATGTGCACTGGCTCCGCACCTGGCTTTCTGAGCTGGTTACGGCTGGTGTGCAGATGAATATACCGATGTGACAATACACAGATAGTGACTTTGTGAGCCCCTTCGATTGCCTGGATCTCTTGTTGTCGAGACACTTGAATGTTAATCCATTTGGCTCAGACTCGCCCCCCAATATAACACTCTATAATACATTACTCATGTACTGTAGATACCAGAGGGACAGATAAACTGGAGGATCTCCAGAACATCAGGTAATTTTTGTCTTTTGACATTTCTAAGCAGTTTTTATTAGAAGGGATGCACAGTTTATTCTTGAAGATGAGTTTCCCATCCTAAAGATGGCGTAGTATCACCAAATACAACATTGCATTTGTATACCCACTGAATTTGGTTCAGGGTTTGGGGACAGAGTCTCAGCATCATTGGGCGCAAGGCAGGAACAAGCCCTGGATGGGGTGCCAGTTCATCTCAGGGCCCAATCCTGCACATATCCTGATGGTTCAATTGAGGAATGCCAGTTCACCTAACATGCATGTCTTATTCATGAGGTGAGAGGAAATCTCATACAGACACAGGGAAAATGTGCAAACTCCATGTGGACAACAACTGACTGTGGGATTAGAACTTTCGATCCTGGATACATGAGGCAACAGCACCATCCACTGGTCCATCCAACCTTTACTTCTAATGTGTCTTTTTATAGTTAAAACTGTTCAAGATTTTACCCAGGTCAAGAGCTAATTTCAATTGTTTACATGTATTTTTGATATATGAAGCAAATTTACAATTGTGGCTAAAAGTTTTGCAAATGGTGCAAGTATTGGTTTTCACAAAGTTTGCTGCTTCAGTGTTTTTAGATCTTTTTGTCAGATGTTTCTATGGTATACTGAAGTATAATTACAGGCATTTCATAATTTTCAAAGGCTTTTATTAACAATTAGATTAAGTTTATGCAAAGAATCAATATTGTGTTGGCCCTTCTTTTTCATGCTGTCAATCAACTTCTGGGCTAAATTCTGACTGATGGCAGCCCATTCTTGCACAATCAATGCTTGGAGTTTGTCAGAATTTGTGGGATTTTGTTTGACCACCTGCCTCTTGAGGACTGACCACAAGTTCTCAATGGGATTATGGTCTGGGGAGTTTCCTGGCCATGGACCCAAAATTTCGATGTTTTGTTCTCTGAGCCACTTAGTTATCACTTTTGCCTTATGGCACAGTGCTCCATCATGCTGGAAAAGGCATTGTTTTTCACTAAGCTGTTCTTGGATGGTTGGGAGAAGTTGCTCTCTGAGGATGTTTTGGTACCATTCTTTATTCATGGCTGTGTTCTTAGGCAAAATTTTGAGTAAGCCCACTGCCTTGGCTGAGAAGCAACCCCACACATTAATGGTCTCAGGATGCTGTACTGTTGGCATGACAGAGGACTGATGGCAGCGCTCACGTTTTCTTTTTTTCCAGATGCCCCAAAGAATTGGAAAGGGGATTCATCAGAGAACATGACTTTACCTCAGCAGTCCAATCCCTGTACCTTTTGCAGAATATCAGTCTGTCCCTAATGTTTTTCTTGGAGAGAAGTGCTGCTCTTCTTGACACCAGCCCATCCTCCAAAAGTCTTCACCTCACTGTGCGTACAGATGCATTCACACCTGCCTGCTGCCATTCCTGAGTAAACTTGCAGTGGTGGTGCCCCAATCCCAAGCCATGAATAAAGAATGACACCAAAACATTCTCTGAGAGCAACTTCTCCCATCCATCCAAGAACAGTTTGGTGATGATGAACAATGCCTTTTCCAGCATGATGGAGCACCGTGCTATAAGGCAAACGTCATAATTAAGTGCCTTGGAGAGCAAAACATCGAAATTTTGGGTCCATGGCCAGTAAACTCCCCAGACTTTAATCCCATTGAGAACTTGTGATCAATCCTCAAGAGGTGGATGGACAAACTCCAAGCATTGATTAGGCAAGAATGGGCTGCCGTCAGTCAGGATTTAGCCCAGAAGTTGACTGACAGCATGCCAGGGCAAATTGCAGAGGTCTTGAAAAATAAAGGCCAACACTGCAAATATTGATTCTTTGCATAAACGTAATATAATTGTCAGTAAAAGCCTTTGAAACTTATGAAATGCTTGCAATTATACTGCAGTATACCATAGAAACATCTTATATCTAAAAACACTGAAGCAGCAGACTTTGTGAAAACCAATACTTGTATCATTCTCAGAACTTTTGGCCACAACTGTACTTTGTTGAAGATCACACAGTTAAATAAATGCTGGGGAATGAAATGGCAACATACAGAAAGATGCATCGCCAGAAGTTGTCACCTTTGAAAGGACTCTTCTTTTAGTAAGTGTGTGGCTAGTGGTAGCTTCATGCTGTGCTCTTTGTGGGGATGTGTTTGCAGGTTGAGGAGCTGACTGGTTGGTGGTTTTCCTGGCTAGTTTGTGGGATACATGTGGAATGTGCCCAATGGCAACTGGAATGAGTAGAGTAAGGAATTTAGTGTGTGTGATTACATGTGACATGGGCTTTGGAGTTCAGTCCTGCATCAGTTGATGCACTGGGAAATATGTTGTGTTTTTGAGGTAGGTAATTCAATAGGTGGAAGGAGAAGACAGAGGCAAATATGACAGACCCAGCTGGCGCTCCAGGCTTTTATTTCTCTACCCGTTCTTCTCTTATTTCTTGGTGTTATCCATGTAATAATCTGTTGTGTTTTGTGTTATAAAATAACACTGTGTTTCATAACTTTCAATCTTTATTCTGAGTTTGAGACACACTGTACTTAGGAGGGGCACTTGCCTATTAAACTACATATAGTCCGAAATTTCATTGTAAAGGTGTTGTTGTTTGGTTTTTTGTTCAGATTGCAGCTGCTCTACCATTGCTCCTTTCAATTTGTCTTAGGCTGTCTGAATTTACCTTTTAGGAAATAAGCCATTGAAACTTTAGAAAGATACACTTTGTACTTAAATTAAAAGCATACTAAGGATATGGTAGATCCATCCTTTATTAAGACTCTTATTCCATTTCTCAATTATGGAAACAGAGCCTGTGCCAGTTTGTGTAAACTAGACATCTAAGAAAATTTTGAAATTGTTAACAATTGCATTTTTCATAATTGCAAACAGTCTTACACAGTAAGCATTAGTAATTGAATATTGAATATAAATACATTTGTTATCGCTAATGTTATTAGAGTGTGTTTGGCTCATACTGTTGTACTTGCTACTTGTTTATTAAATAAATAAATATAAATAATATATTTGAAAAATATATGTTGAAAAGGATACTCGGAAAAGGTGATATGTATTTATTTTTCTAAATCAGGGATTGCTGCTCTGATTATTCTGGCACATAAAACAAATCAGCCACACGATGGCAGCAAAGAACTTTCATTTCTGTTTTCACATTAAAAAGAGTTTATTTTTTCCTAAAGTGATATACAGTATTAATCCATCAGTGCTATTACAATATGGATTTGGTCTAGTAAACGGATAACTGTAATTATTTATATATAGAATATGAATTATAATTGTGATAAATAATTGTTTCTCTTACAAGAGAAAAATTATTAATGATCAGCCCACACTTTCCATGACTGAATGATGGTGAGCTGAGCCCTGGCAGCAGTAGCTGCAAAGCAGAAACCAACCTTGAATGGAAGGTCAGCATGTGGCAGGGAAAATTCACATACTCATCGGCAATCATTCATACCAGGTGGGCATTCATCCTGCCACCTACAGAATTTTATGAACCCCTAACCCTAACCCTTGGTTCATTGCATGGTCTTCAGGAGCCCGAAATGATTCAGGCAGGAGCAAACCCTGGATTTGGACAGCAGTCCATCACTGGACACACTCACTCACTCATTCAGGAATAATTAAGGACACATATTAACTTTGCCTGCTCCTCCTTGGGACACCAGAAAAGCAAACTTCCAATCTCTGGGAGAACATCTGCAAACTCTATGCAGACATTGGGAGAGCAACAAACTAAAGTCTTTGGTCTTGTCCAGCTGCAGTGCTAACCCTAGAGCCACAGTGCTGCCCTATTGTTCATTTTTATACTCAATATTATTTCTTACATAGGGTTTTAACTGGAGGTTTGTACTACATTTAAGGGTGTCCTCATAATGTTAATATTCCTAAAATAAGTGAACCCAAGAATATTGGACTTTTTGTATTTACTCATTCCATGCTTTGAAGCACTTGGCAAGGCATACAAAGAAATACAGAAGATTCAATAAATACTAATCAGGTGCAGCAAGTAACAATAATGAATGGTTATTAGGTGCCTTTTAGCAACAAAATCAAAATGTCAGATGTGCATATTCATAATTTCCAAATCAGAAATCATTCTTTTAGGGCATAACATGACATTTTTTAGAGCTTGTTTTACAGTTACCGAGTTCTACAACAGCAATTGTCATAAGACTGATTATAAATCATCCATCCATTTTTCCAACCAGCTTATCCATTGCAGGGGCACAAAGCAACTGAAGCCTGTCTCTGCAATCACTGGGCGTAAGGTAGGTACAAAACCCGGACACGGTGCCAGCCCACCTCAGGTAAATCGTCATTTTAACAAATTATATGATTTTCAGCCTGAAAGAATTTTTTACTAAAGCTGATAAATAAAAGTGATTTTTTTATAACATTTACACCTTCTACTGTAAACTGTACTTAAGAATTAACCTGTTTGTAATAATGCATGTATGCTTGTTTACAAAATGGCAGAATAATGTTATTTTATGCTATGTACTTCTAAAAATAAGCATGAGGAGATCATGGTTCAGATTATAGTATTGTCATGCTATATGAATATTGAATATTCTGCTTAAGTGCCTTATAATGTCTGCCTGTCTTTGTTGTGTCCTCTGGTTCATTTCAGTGGACAATATGGAACTTGTTACTGGGCAGCTTCTTACGTGTTCCACCTGGCCACAGCCTCACTGACAAAATGGGCATCAGAACAATACTGGGCTAACAATGTCAACATTCTAACAACATTCATCCGTCTTATTGAAGTGATTTCATATTTACATTAGGGAGTGTAAGAAGGCAGGGAGCAGCTTTGGACAAATCACGAGACTCGGCCAAAAACTTACTCATGCTCAGACATGGCCACTGATTGCTTTGTTGGACTGAATGGCCTGCTCTTATCTATAGATTTTCTGTTCTTCTTATTTGCTGGAATTCTGTGATGAAGCAGCAAAAGGATATGATCAATTTGTTATATTATTTATCTCAAACAGAAAGCATTTGATAAGGTACTACATTAGAGGTTGGGCATCAAACTAAAAGAATTGGAAGGTCAGGGTGGAGTTTGTAGATGGGTGCAAATTTGGCTAAAACACAGGAAGCACAGGGTGATGGTACGAGGAACCCTGTCAGAATTGGCTGATGTTAAGAGTGGTGTCCCTCAGGGGTCGATGTCTTTTAATATACAGTAATCCCTCCTCCATCGCGGGGGTTGCGTTCTAGACCCCCCCCGCGATAGGTGAAAATCCGCGAAGTAGAAACCATATGTTTGTATGGTTATTTTTATATATTTTAAGCCCTTATAAACTCTCCCACACTGTTAACATTATTAGAGCCCTCTAGACATGAAATAACACCCTTTAGTCAGAAGTTTAAACTGTGCTCCATGACAAGACAGAGATGACAGTTCTTTCTCACAATTAAAAGAATGCAAATATATCTTTTCTTCAAATGAGTCTCTGCATCAGGAGCAGAGAATTTAAGAGAGAGAGCGCGCGCTCGCAAAGAAAAGCAAACAATCAAAAAATCAATACGTGTGCTTTTAAGTAAAGCGGCACTTTTCAGAGGAGCGTCAGTATCTTCTAAGCAAACAGCCTCTGTTGAAACAGCCCCTCTGCTCAAATCTCCTCCGTCAGGCGCAGAGAACGTCAGAGAGAGAGCGCGAGATTAAAGCAAACAATCAAAAAATCAATACGTGTGCTTTTGTGCTTTTAAATATGCCGAGATAAAGCGGCATTTTTTAGAGGAGCGTCAGTATCTTTTAAGCAAACAGCTTCTGTGCAAACAGCACCTCTGCTCATACTCCCTCCGTCAGGCGCAGAGAATTTCAGAGAGGGTGAGATAGAGGCAGAGACAAGCAAACAAACACCGCGCGGGATGCATATCTTATAGCATTCAGGAGTTTTAGTTAATATGTAATACATGCTCTGATTGGGTAGCTTCTAAGCCATCTGCCAATAGCGTCCCTTGTATGAAATCAACTGGGCAAACAAACTGAGGAAGCATGTACCATAAATTAAAAGACCCATTGTCCGCAGAAATCCGCGAACCAGTGAAAAATCCGTGATATATATTTAGATATGCTTACATTTAAAATCCGCGATAGAGTGAAGCCGCGAAAGTCGAAGCGCGATATAGCGAGGGATTACTGTACATTAAAGATTTTGGTAGTAATGTAAACAACAAGATGCTAAAGTTTGCAGATGATACCAAGCTAGGTGGATTGGCAGTCTAGAATCCATTGAAACATTACAGGGAGACTTGGACAGCATACATAAAGGCTTGGGCAGATTTGTGGCAGATGCAATTTAATGTAAGGAAATGTAAAGTATTACATATAGAAAGTAAAAATGTTAGGTTTGAATACTCAATGGGAGGTCTAACTTGAAAACTGCTGTTTAAAAAAACAGTTAAGAGTTATAGTGAACTCATCTTTGTGAGCTTCAAGACAGAATTCAGAAGCCATTCATGACACAGCCATACCACATACATTTGCAGCACTTATTTATTGCCTTATTATCACTTTCTACTATGGCCTGCAGCCATGGCAACTGCACTTCAGAACAAGTCATCCACTTCAAGCTAAGCATGTTTGGGCCCGGCCAGCACGTAGATGGGAGAACATCTGGGAAAAGTTTGGAAGAGTTGTTGGTGAGGCCAGCAGGGGATTCTCACCCTCTCATTTGAGTGTGGATCCCAAGTGCCCCAGTGCAGTGAATAAGGACACTGTGCTGTTAAAATGGTGCTGAGGTCCTGACTCTCTGTGGTCATAAAAGATCCCTGGGCATCCTTAATAAAGAGTAGGGTGCATCCTGACGTCCAGGTTCAAATTGCCCACAATGGCCTAGTCATTCTGGCCCCCTAATCATCCCCTGTCTCTAATGGACTATCTCTCTCATCACTTTACCGCCTAACAGCTAATGTATGGTGAGTGTACTAACATAAAAATGGGTGCAATCGCATCATCCTGATGGATGCTACACATTAGTAGTGGTTGAAGTGGTTCTCCAGTCACTGAAGTGCGTTGAGTAGTGAGAAAAGCGCTATATAAATGCAAAGAATTAATTATTAATCTATACTAATAAAAGGCAAAGCCCTCACTGACTGACTGACTGACTCATCACTAATTCTCCAACTTCCCGTGTAGGTAGAAGGCTGAAATTTGGCAGGCTCATTCCTTACAGCTTACTTACAAAAGTTAAGCAGGTTTCATTTCAAAATTTTACGCATAACGGTCAACAGCGTCCGCCATGTTGAACTTTCTTATTCATGACCCCATCTTCACGAAATTTGGTAGGCGGCTCCCCTGCGCTAACCGAAACCAATGTACATACTTATTTCAGTGGTATGACGCCACTGTCAGCCACCATATTGAACTTTCCAACGTCACTAATTCTCCAACTTCCCATGTAGGTAAAAGGCTGAAATTTGGCAGGCTCATTCCTTACAGCATACTTACAAAAGTTAAGCAGGTTTCATTTCGAAATTCTATGCGTAACGGTCATAACGGTTGACAATGTTCGCCATGTTCAACTTTCTTATTTATGGCCCCATCTTCACGAAATTTGGTAGGTGGCTTCCCTGCGGTAACCAAAACCGATGTACGTACTTATTTCAGTGGTATGATGCCACTGTCGGCCGCCATATTGAAGTTTCCAACGTCACTAATTCTCCAACTTCCCGTGTAGGTAGAAGGCTGAAATTTGGCAGGCTCATTCCTTACAGCTTACTTACAAAAGTTAAGCAGGTTTCATTTCGAAATTCTACGCATAATGGTCATAATGGTCAACAACGTCCGCCATGTTGAACTTTCTTATTTATGGCCCGATCTTTTCGAAATTTTATAGGCGGCTTCCCTGCACTAACCGAAACCAATGTACGTACTTATTTCGGTGGTATGATGCCACTGTCGGCCGCCATATTGAACTTTTCAACGGTCTTTGTTACTTATCGGCCCATCTTCAAGAAATTTGGTACGCGGGTTCCCAACGCTAAGTAAATCCTACTTACGTACATATATACGTCCATAGCCTGCAGCTCGGTCACCGTGTGAGGCGGCGTTGGGTCCCCCGTCCCAACGCCTCCCACGTTGTTGGCTGTCTGCCTATATAAGGCCATCTGTCGCTCCAGTCTCTACATTCCCTTCCTTGCTTCGTCACGGTATTCACGTCTCCCTGCTGATAACTACAGCCTTTTTATTTAATCCACGGCTTCTCTGCTGTTTTATTGTTCATTTATTATGATTATAGTTATTGTATAGGTATTTTAGACTTACTTTACATTGTTCAGGTACCCATTTCCTTTATCATTCCAACCGTACCCCCATTAACATGTCTATCGAGGTGATCACCATCGATCAAAGAACTGTCACTTACCAAGTGGTTTCCATGCCCGGAGATGGCACCTGCCTTTTCCATTCTCTTTGTTACATATTGCACAGCCATATCAGGCTCACTCTTGATATCCGGAAGAACATTGTGTCTTATGTATTGAATGACTGGGACAGGTTCAAGGTGTGGACTGATGACGGTACAGGAGATAATTATACTACACAGGAGCACTAGAAGAGTGAAATGTTTAAGTGTACCGAAATGGCCAAATATTTTACACCTTTGGACAACCGCCAATACCTCTTAAACATCTTAGATTCACAGGTGACGATTTCAGTAATGGACACTTTGATGTTTAGAAATGTTTAAACTCTCAAAAGCTGGATGTGAAGTTATCAATGAAACTGGTTGTATACTTACAACGCTTGACAGATGCCGAATGTCTCTTCAACACAAGTCCTACAAATACTGTCGTAATTGAAACAAACCATGAAACTCAAACCGATTATGACAGCAGCAATCCAAGCTGTGAGATTTGAAACAAGATTACTGTTCACATGGCCAACTGTACGTTGCATGCTCAAGAGTAAGCTCAGCGCACAGCTACAGCTTGGTCATATTACAACTGGAGGGCCGAACTGACAACGTGGCATACAAAGAGATCCTTAACAAATAATTATTGGCATATTTTCCCTCAGTTTAAAAAGTTTAATTTTCTTCTTAATAAAAATTTTAAGGCAGTACTTCACCGCTGCGAAGCGCAGGTATTTTGCTAGTTCATTATATAAATGTAAAGAATTATTATGATTGTTATTATTATTATTATTATTATAAAGCAAACAGAATGTCAGGTTATGTAGCACAATGTGTGGAGTACAAGTCCAACGAGGTTCTGCTCAAGTTTTATAATGTGCTGGTTAGGCCTCACCTGGAGTCCTGTGTGCAGTTTTCTTCTCCAGGCTACAAAAAGGACATAGCAGCACAAAAAAAGGTCCAGAGAAGAGTGACTGGGCTGATTCCAGCGCTACAGGAGATGAATTATAAAGAAGGATGAAAAGATCTGAGCCTTTTTAGCTTAAGCAAAAGGAGATGAAGAGGTGATATGATTGAAGTGTTCAAAGTTTATGAAAGGCATTAGTACAGTGGATTGAGACTGTTACTTTAAAATGAGTTCAACAAGAACACAGGGACATGGTTGGAAACTTGTTAAGAGTAAATTTCCACAGAAATGTTAAGGAGGTTTTTCTTCACACAAAGAACCACAGACACACATAATAAATTATGAAATAGTGTGTTAGACGGTAGGGCTCTGGGGACATTCGAAAGTCAACTTGATGTTTTATAGGAATTAGATGGGTAGGTTTGATGAGCTTTTTTGGGCTAAATGGCCTGTTCTTGTCAAATGTTTTTCTAATGTTTCTAATGATCAACCTAGCTAACATGTATATCCCTGGGATGTTGGAGGAAAATGGAGTATGTAAAACAAAACACACCAAAATGAAAAGCAACACGTAACATACACACCAGTATTTTATTTTCTATTGTATTCTGACAGGCTTGTATGCAAAAGTGACTCTATGCATCTTAGTTGTACCATACAGAATTAAATCTGAACTACAAATCACAAGTCTGTATGATGACAAATATTTCATGATGTATATAAGCGCCTCCGGGGGTCTTTTCTGCCCAGTTCTACCAGGTATTTCAATACTTCCTTCCGAGACACTCAATAAGGTTATTTTGAAAGAGCTAAGCAATATACTGCACATTTAAATATTTATTATTTTATTTATTTATTTTTACATATCGATTGATTGGCTGTAGTTTTTGTACTGTGAGTCTGTATACTTGTTTTTATGTTTGTTGTGCTGTATGCATGTGAATTTCCATCAATCCATCCATCCATTATCCAACCCACTATAGCCTAACTACAGGGTCACGGGGGTCTGCTGGAGCCAATCCCAGCCAACACAGGGTGCAAGGCAGGAAACAAGCCCCGGGCAGGGCGCGTGCACACACACACACACCAAGCACACACTAGGGACAATTTAGAATCGCCAATGCACCTAACCCGCATGTCTTTGGACTGTGGGAGGAAACTGGAGCACCCGGAGGAAACCCATGCAGACACGGGAAGAACATGCAAACTCCATGCAGGGAGGACCTGGGAAGCGAACCTGGGTCTCCTAACAGCGAGGCAGCAGTGCTACCCACTGCGCCACCCCATGTGAATTTCCCCTTGGGATTAATAAAGTTGATTTGATCTAATCTAATCTAATCTAATCTAATCTAATCTAATCTAATCTAATATTTTTAAACAAGGAACTAGCAGGTTAAAAGATCAATGCAATGTCTGATGAAAAACATGAAGCACAAAGAAAGAGAGACGTATGGGCTAGCATATCTGGTGATCAGAGGTTCGTAAATGCATGTCATGATCAAAACAGATGGACTTGCCATGTTACCACTAGTATACATATACCGTAATTAGCCTAGTGAATTATAATAGGAAATGTAAACTGAGAGGATGTCAAACTGATTTATTTAGGTATCCATTCTTTTAAAAGGTTGAACTGATTATAAAGTACAGATTCTTTATCTTGAAAACTCAAAATTGAGAAAACTGTGATGGAGTGGAAAAACAGACATTACAATTACAGCCAATTGTACATTTTCACAGATGGTGTGAGGGACAGCCCACGCTCTTACCCAGCCAGGATGTCCTTGAGGAGGAACGACAGGGGGAGACAGCTTACACATGGCTTTATCTCCCTGAGAATGCTAGATGGTAGCAAGCCCAGGCTTGGATCCATGCATCTGAGCCCACAAGGCATGCCTGGTATTGTAGTCCCGGGGGACAGGCTTGTTGGGTCCCATGGGGGCTGCTGAGGGAGATGCAGGATTTGGAAGTCAGTGCTCCATAGGACTCCAAACCTCACCCAGAAGTGCTTTAGATATGCAATGTCATGTCAAGCACTCCCTGAGATTAGATAAAAGGAGCTGCCTGCCTCACATGGATGAACCAAATTTGGGAGGAAGGTGGGCAAGGCTTACGAGGAGGAGTGGAGGAGGCAGTGACAGAGAGAAGGAACAAAAGAGTGCTTTTATTGTGCTATAGTTTGCTTAATTGTACTTGTGTCTGTGGGAAACAGTTTTCCACAATAAGACTCTTTGCCTTTTAAACTTGTGCCCATGTCTGTTTGTGTTGGGTGTTTGGGGAGCTGAAATGGCCCCTGGTGTCCACAGTGGCATAGCATATATTTTGTTGGTTTAATGTTTTACTTAAAATGTATTCTTTCTTTTTTTTATCTTGTGTGTTATTTATTTTTTTGGCTTTATTGTAATAAATGTGTATTTTGGTGTCCCAGGATGCATGCCATTAATTTTTGTGGCTGTTTATATTTTTATTCATATTATGGTTGATACTATTTTGGGACATTTTGCTTACAGTCCCAACACCCATTGCCAGGTACTGTACAGTATATGGCTTGAGGATCACACATTGTCTTGCACAATCACATACTATCAACTTAAGATGGTGGCAGGTTATACATAACATGCTAATATTGCATTTGTTTGCACATTTCGCTCTTGTTCTGTAAAGCAGTGGAATCTAAAAGGTGTTTCAGAGAAAACGTTAGTGTTAAGACCATTTTCCTGCATTCTCCAGACTTTGACTTTGGTTTCTGTTTAGGTTCTGGTGATTGTTTTTGTCTGCTTCTTTTGTTTTTTTGTTTTTTTTTTGCCCCATCTAGCTTTTTGCCCCACCACTTCTTTCATTTCCTATTTGTTCCTTCTACATTCTGGTCATTTCTCTTTATTCTTATGCAGTGTTTCATAATACTCAAGTTGTTCTATGAATCCAAGAAGGCCAAAGCACAATGATATTACTGGGTGTGCTTTTAGTGAACAGCATCTAATGTCATGTGGGTACGGTCCTGTGGTCTTGATGCTCATTTTTCTACACTTTAAGAACAGTGGTAAGATGGACAGCTCTTTCAATCTTAATAGGAAAAGCAGACTCTTTTCTTTAGACAAATAATTTCCCTTTCATTTTATTTACACCTGTTAATGTGTGTGCGTTTTTAACAATTCTTTGTTGTTTGCTTTGCTTGTGTTTTGTTCTAAGTCTGTTTTGCGTTTCTGCTGTGATGTGTAATTTTGTTCTGCTCTATATGAGCCAGTTTAATGTTAGGCAGGTACTCATTTCTCTAAGTAAGGAGCTTGACAGAGTCTTTAATGCCACATTCCCTATTCTTAATTTTGACCCGTGTGTTGTGAGCAGTGGTCCAGGCTCATCCTGCAGGACTAATATTAACTGCGAGGAACAGGACACGAAAGCACCGATAAACAGCAAGGCAAAGAGTAGTTGAGGAAAACCAAAAACAACAACAAGAACAAAATAATACAAAAAAACCAAATAAACAAACTGAAATACATCAAGAAAAGCCTGAATCCCTGAAAAGATTCTTACTACTACGTAACACAAAAATAGATTTCTTTTAGAATCCAAAACATCATTGGTGGCATGCCACCATCCTAAATAGCTGTACATTGATGACTTCATGCAACACAATAGCAGTCACCATGTGGTAGCATTAGGCTTTGTGGCCAACAACAAAATGCCACAGAATGGCAGCACCCACAAGATTATAAGAAAATAAGTAAATAAATAAATAAAAACTTTGATTTGGAAATATAAAAAGAAAAAGAAAAGATAAAAATAAAAACAAAATGAAAGGAAATTTGCAAAATACATACAAAAGGAAAGTTTGAGTGTACCAAAATTAAATAAATCGCAGCATAAGCCCACCACTCCCAAAGCCATAAAGTTTGAGGGCACCCATCAGTCTTTTAATTTGAGGTAAAATTGGTGTAATAACTGAAGAGCTTGAATGAATGAAAAAGCACCCAGCAGCAATACTCTGCCCTGAACCCCTGTCAATGACACATATAATACACACTGGAACCACAATGTTGAGAATGTAAAATCTTTTGTATTTCAAATTCTAGCTCACTATCAATCTGAATTGAGGTGGAGCGTTTAATCTCCTGTTATAAGGACTTGTTGGCACAAGTTTCAATTGAGAATCATGAAAAGAAGGGGGAATCGTAGAACAAGATGAAACAGACTTATCTCTGTGACTATATGGAGACCTTTTACCTTAGAGTCAGTTTCTGGGACGCTACCCTCAGGCAGATGTGTCATGTAGTGAGCCACACCTTTTGCCCTATTTCATTATCAGTTTTCTGTTTGCGATCTGTGAGTCACTTTTGGCAGACGGTCCCACCATCAAAAATGCCTCTGGACCAATCACCATGTATTCCGCAATCTAGACAGCTGCTCTGTCACAATAGGTAAAAAGTATAAAAGAATGGAATGTTCAAAAGTTGGGCGGCACGGTGGCGCAGTGGGTAGCGCTGCTGCCTCACAGTAAGGAGACCTGGGTTTGCTTCCCGGGTCCTCCCTGCGTGGAGTTTGCATGTTTTCCCCGTGTCTGCATGGGTTTCCTCCGGGTGCTCTGGTTTCCTCCCACAGTCCAAAGACATGCAAGTTAGGTGCATTGGCTGTCCTAAATTGTCCCTAATGTACTTGGTGTGTATGTGTGTGTGTGCCCTGCGGTGGGCTGGTACCCTGCCCAGAGTTTGTTTCCTGCCTTGCGCCCTGTGTTGGCTGCGATTGGCTCCAGCAGACCCCTATGACCCTGTTGTTAGTATATAGCGGGTTGGATAAACGATGGATGGATGGATGTTCAAAAGGGCCAGTTTAAACCTGTATAGACACTCAAGTATTGATATATTATGGCTGTACTGTAGACAGTATTACAAGAAAATTCTGCTTGATGCAACACTTCTCTCCAGTTGGTGCAAATTCACTATACATTTTATGAATTTCTCTAGATTGCAGTTCACTTGCCCCCATCTGACCATTACTTTCTGGATGACAACCAAATTATAAATTTATTTTACAACCAACATTCTTACAGAAAAACTGCCAATGAATTAAGTTACCATATCACAAATTATTGACCTAGCACAACCATGTAACTGAAAAATTTCTTTAATAAAAATATTCAACAAATTCTTTGAAGGTAGTCAACTTTTTATGGAGAATGTCGTCTGCACTTTTACAAAACATATCTACAATTAAAATCATAGTGAAACTTAGAAAGGATGGCAGATTGGTAATAAAATCCACTGGCATCCCATAGATGACTATAAGGCAAAATAGACTGCAATAACTCCACAGGGTAGGACTGGTTTCACATGCCAAAATAATATGTAATATCTTGCTGCAAATTGTATAACCAAAAATATCTTTAAATAAGTACTGCATTACTACCAGATGATTAAATAAAGCTGAAGAGTGGACCAGATTGAAAATATCCCTGCTAGTCAGGACAGAAACCCCCTAAAGTTTTGAAAAGGACGGCTTGAGAAGATGGACTTCCAACAACTCTAGGAATTAAATCTTCAGGGCATTCAAAAGTAGTGGACACCAAAAATGTATCGAAGTGTAGCATATTCTCAGGATCAGTAACTGATTTGTCTTCATCACATTCCATGGAAAGGGTCTCCACTTTCTAATTCTTCTCTACAGTGCAATATCAAATCACAAGATCAAAGTGGCTTAAAAATAACATCCTTCAACCTTGACAAGAGTTTAGATGTCTTTAAATATACCAAACTCTTGTGATTGATATAAATTATAAAGCGATGCTCACTTCCCAGAATCCAATGACTCCATTCTTCTAATGCCAGTTTAATGACTAAGAATTGTCTATCACCCACATCATAGTTTTGTTCTCTATGAGTTAATTTATTTGAATAAAAACACTTTGGTGTAGTTTGTCAATATCTGGTAAGCATTATGAAAATATAGCTTTTATAGCAATACTAGAAAGATCTACAATACTACAACTTCAAACTCAATGAAGGTACCAACATGTGGATAAACAGGGGTTAGGGTGTGAAATACAGGTTGTGCTTCTGGTATCCACATACATTTGAAAGAGGATTTCCTTGTCAATTATATGATGGGGAAATGACTGGAGTAAAGTTTTAATGCACTGTCAGTAACTGTTGGCAAAGCCCACAAAATTCTGTACATGTTTTAAAGGGACCTTCCAGTTGTACATTGCAGTAACTTTGAATTGTAGACCATGCTAAGGAATTACATACTTAAGAAATATTCCAGAAGATTTGTGAAATTCACATTTCCTAACATTATCTGTGTAGACCAGGAAATGAAGACACTGAGAAGTGCTATAACAAACAATAGTCAAGGAATATAGTCTGAGGTTGAAATTAAAAATAAAAAAATAAAAAAAAAACAATGAGACTCCTTAATAACAAAACCCAATATGCAAAAAAAAAAGTTAAAAAAAAAATACAGAAATCTTGATTCTCTGAAAAGATACTACCAGCTACTGCACCTCTTGACCTAACGACTACAGACCAGTGGTTCTTAAATCTCACCAGATGGTCCTGGACCATATGAGTCATCTTGTGAAAGACCAATTGGACACACTGCAGTTTGCCTATTGGACAAAATTTGGAGTGGAAGATGTAATTAGCTGTCTGGTCCACAATGCTTATTCTCATCTGGATAAAGCTGGCAGCACTGTGTTTTTTATTTCTCCAGTGCCTTCAGTACCTTCCAGCCATCTTTATTAAGGGTTAAACTTAGGGATATGCATGTGGATAAGCCTATGGTGTTCTGGATAATGGAGTATCTGTCTGGCAGAGAGAAGTTTGTGAGACTCAAGGGTGGTGTCTCTGATACGGATGTGAGCAACACTGGAGCACCACAAGGAACAGTCCTGTCTCATTTTCTCTTTACTCTTGACACCTCAGACTATGAATATGACACCAGGTCAAGGCACTCGTAGAAATTCTCAGATGATTATTCTCTCATGGGGTGTATTGATGAGGGGAATGAGTGGATGGAGGAGCTGTGTGGAGAACTTTGTATCTTAGGGCAAAAATAACTGTCAGCAATTCAACATCAGCAAACCCAAGAAAGTGGTTATTGACTTTCACCACAGCAAAGGGCATCTATGTCCAGTCACTAATTCAGGGAGCACAGGTGGAGGTGGTGGATTGCTACAAGTTTTTGGGGGCCCACATCAATGATAAAACTACATTGATGTTGTAACACAGAGGAACTATATATATTTCTTAGAAGACTGCATTCCTTTAATTTTGGTAGTAACATCCTTTACATGTTCTTAAACTGTGTGATGGCTGATGTGATTTTCTGGGCTCTGGTGTGCTGGGCTGGTAACATCACCTCAGGAGAGGCCCACCAAATCTACAAACCAAATAAAAGGGCAGGCTTGGTTATGGGACACACTCTTGACCCACTGGAGGTAGTAGAGGAGGAGAGAATGACAGTAAAAATAATGGCCTTTATAAACAATGCTGCACATCTTCTTTCTTCCATACTTGCACTGAGGACGTTTAGCTAATGAATTATTCAGCAGAATGTGTCATGAAACACTACTGGGGTTCCTTCATACCTTTACCAATACACCTTTATAATGCCTCACTGTGACTGCTCTTTTTATTTTTAGCCAAGTCAGATGTTTTCTTTCTTTGCAGTAATTTGCTTGTGCATTTGAGGGGGTTTCCTGCTGTTTATTTACTTTATTTATTGATTATTCTTCTGTCAAAGCTGAATTTCCCCCTGTGACAAATAAAGAACTATCTGTTTTTTTACTAGTGGTGGTCTGATAATGTCACATATTGTAACTTCTCTCTGCCATGTGGTAGCAATAGGCTTTGTTGCTAACAACAAAGCAGCACAGAATGGTACAGTGAATGGGAGGATGAGCCAAAGTATAAAACAGCAACATTAAAACACAAAAATATAATGAAAATAAATAATAACTATATACAAACATAAAGGAAAATGACAAAATATGCACAAAACCAAATCTGCACATGTAAAAATCACAAAAAAACATAACCTTCTGTCACTGCTAAAAACTTAAGGACCCAGCTGCAATCTTAAATAAATTATTTTTATATACCAGATATTCACTACAATAATAAACTAATGTAGAAGGCAAAAATCTTTGGCTGTAGTGCCCCAAACACTGAAATAATTTACCTGCCAACTGAATCTCCTTGGCATTAAAATCAAGGCTGAAGTCATAATAGTATCTGGTATGGCCAACTGCCGTAGGTTTAAATGGGTTCTTACTAATCCCAGCAATCAATGTGATTGGCTGTTACTATAATAAATCTTTCTCAAGCTCTTTGCCTTCATAGTGTCCAGATGTGACATATGTCACATTATGCCAGGCCTTTTATAAGATATATGTGTGACATGTTAGCTAATTAAAACAAGTCTGACAGACTTAGATGGTTTTTCCTCTTAAATTGTGCACTGTTACGTTCACAGGGAGTGACAAGGTGGCTAGCTGGACTCGACTACATAGTGCTTGACTTTCCTTTCTGTACAGGTTATACAGTTTATTTGTTTCCCTTTGTCACTGCCAAGAAGTACATTAGTATTTACTTAAAAATTGTAATTGGTCAATCCATTAAGAGTTTATATATTTAAATATATTTTGTTTGACTATGTATGATATCACTTCCATCATTCACCTGCAGCTGGATACTGGACTTCCTGTCTGGTCGCTCCCAGAGGGTTAGGCTGGGTCCCCACACCT
Organism: Polypterus bichir lapradei; assembly: GCA_026402145.1. Classification (NCBI taxonomy): domain Eukaryota; kingdom Metazoa; phylum Chordata; class Cladistia; order Polypteriformes; family Polypteridae; genus Polypterus; species Polypterus bichir. The sequence continues at coordinate 40,937,702 of JANRMT010062789.1, read as the reverse complement.
CCACTGGTCTCAGCCTCAACACCGGGATGCCACAGGGTTGTGTGCTCAGCCCGCTCCTCCCCACTCACCATAGCAACAAGATCATAAAGTGGTCGGACTCATCTCGGGCAAGGAGGGTGAGCTGGCATACAGGGACGAGGTGGAGCGGCTGTCAGTTGCTCCTCAACACCACAAAAACGAAGGTGCTTGTTATTGACTTTAGAAAAAACAAAACTGACATCCAGCCACTCATCATTGGTGGGGCCTGTGTGGAGAGGGTCCCGGTGTTCAGGTTTCTGGGCATTGAGCTGGAGGATGACCTGACCTGGTGCGCCAACACCAAGAAGATGCTGAAGAAGGCACAGCAGAGACTATATTTTCTGAGAATCCTCAGAAAGAACCATCTCCCCCAAAATCTGCTCCTTGCCTTTTATTACTGTTCCATCGCGATTGTGCTTACGTACGGACTGTGTGTGTGGTACGGCAGCTGCACTTCCTCAGAAAGGAAAGTGCTCCACAGGGTCATCACGACAGCGGAGAGAACAATTGGTTGTACCCTCCCCACTCTGGAACAAATCTATACCTCCCAATGCTGCAAAAAAGCAATAGACATTTCACAGGATTCATTACATCCCGGTCATTGCCTCATCCAGCTTTTGCCATCGGGCAAGAGATACAGGGCAATGAAAACCAGGACAAACCGCCTTAAAAACAGCTTTTATCAAAAAGCAATCATGGCCCTGAACTCAGAATTAAACTGCTCCATATCATTCTCCCAATGTGCAATATAGACCTTAAATCAACCAGTGCAAGTATATATCACTTGTGTTTTACTGATAACTGCCATGTTGCAATCTGAATTTGGCTCTAGTCTTCTGTTCGATACTAGAGCCCCTGCAGTACATGCCTGAAATATATCAAGTGAAATAAATGATGTATAAAATATAGTTAGAGATGGCTTGTGTAACTGTGATACTAGAAAAACAAAAGGGTACAGACACAATGTTTTATCAGACTTGCTGCCTCCGAAACATGTCTGTACCATTCTTTTCAGTGTTAAAACAATATTTTTTCCAAATGCTGTATATATGTATATACAATATAACAAACAGCGTAATGTACTATATATGTAAAATTTTGAAAGAGTGGAGTAGCTATAGTATGATAAAACTGAAAAAACTGCATGAATGTTCTGAGAAACCTGTAAAGGAAAGTGTGTGTGCATTTTTGTAAACGAATGTATACAAAGGACTCATCATATAGAGATTTTCGTCGACTTTTTACTTGATTGTGTTTTCAAATATTTACATATTAATGTGTTAGAATTCATCTTCTCTGCGGCCCCACCCTGGGTAAATGGGTTAAGAAAATGAATAGATGGAATACCTTAAAGGATAAGATGTCAATTTACTTTTTTTGATTGCAAGTGTTTCTTTTTTCAGTTACTATTTCCAGTAGTTTACAAAGTGTTGAGAATGTAATGCTATAGTATTAATAAACTAAATGACTGTCAATCAAAAATCATCTAACAAACCAGAATGCTTAGTTTCAATTGATAGGGAAATAATCTTCAGCAGATAAACACATTTATTGACAATTTATGTACTATTATTTGGAAAAAAGTTATACGTATTAAATATGTGGTAAACAAAATTGATATTTATATGTGCATTTTTGGGTCACACCCTGGGTTCTCCCTGCGTGGAGTTTGAAAATTCTACCCCCATCTGAGGAGGGTTTCCTCCCAATGTCCAAAGAACTGGCAATGCGAAATAGGCTTGTATGTGTGTGTCCAGGGTTTGCTCCTGCCTTGCACCCTGTGCTGGGGGGATCAGCTCCACAACAAAGCCGCTGATCTGCATTGAGTGGGTTAGAAAATGACATCACACGACATGTTTATTTTTGTATTAATTGCATGATGTCTGGGCTTTGTAAAGAAAAAAGAGTTACAGTAGTTTGAAAAAAATAAAACAAAATAAAGGTGTTGACATTAATTGTATGCAGTAAGAAATATTTTTTTTACATATCATCACCTCCCATTAAATCTGTTCATTATTATCTTTTTATTTAAATTATTTTTTGAATTAATCTATATTTAGTTACCATCATGCACAATACATAATTTAATTCATGTGAGATGCTTAAAGTTTTCTCATTCTTGCCCAAATCTCATTTATGTATAATCTTTATATGTTATCTTTATTTACATCATTTCTGTTCAATGCAATATCATATTGAATTCCTTAAAACTGGAGTTTTTGTTAATGACAACAGCTGAATTACTGGAACCTAATTTGAGCACTTTTAATAATTAGCAAATTTTTTTTTTTTAATTTGAAATGGAAAAAAATGCTTTTGGTAAAAACAATTTGGCTGACCAGGAGTTTATTTCTGATTAAAAATGTTTTTTTATTCATTCATATATTAGTGATTCAAATACTCCAGTGCACTAATGTTGCATGTATTTCTTCGAGCTTGTGATTAAAGTAAGTAGCTATACCAAAAATCAAACAACAGTAAGACACCAGCTAAAATTGTTTTATTATCATTATTATTCATTTATTTAGAAGCTGTCGTTCTCCAAGGTGACTTACAAGCAAGTTATAATACATACAGGAATGACTGCAAGGCGCAAGCAACAAAAGAAACAGGGGACGGGATAAAAAACCAGGCAAGAGTCAATCGTGCTACTGCGACATACGGTAATTCTACCTGCGACTCGACTAAGACCCTCCTCAGTATCCTGAACTCTATGTCAGTGCAGCAGCAGCCATCCTGTACAAGAGACCCTGAGCAGTTCCAAAATATTGAAAGCGTTTTCAAATGATAACTAAACAGGAGTAAATCAGGTGTAGTTTGAATAGACAATAACCAAGACATTAAATAGAAAATAAACATTTTCCTTATATAATACAAAATCATTTGAAGTCTATTTGTTTTAGAAAATCCACATAGTTCTTGGATTACAGTTTTACATTTAAATGTCAATTAAATAGCCCCTGAGTGTTAGACTGGAACAACATTTTCAGCATTTCTTGTGAAAATTAATAAAAAATTAACCCTCAACAATCAAATATTCTGTATAAAGTACTTACGAAAAATAAAGTGTGAAACCTGTTTAAAAGTTTATTACTCTGGAAAAGACAAATAGTAGAGTGGCACAGTGGTCACTGCACCTGCCTCCCAGCTCCAGAGTCTGCGATCAAATCCCAGTCATGCTGGTCTACTTGTTTGGACGTTTTCTTTGTGGCTGCTGGGTTTTTGTTTCTCATCACAAAGACTTTGGGGACACTAAATCTGAGCCGGATTTCTGATCAGATAGTCTGTGCCTACTGCTGCCTTGAACAGAATTAAGCAGTTTTAATAATAGATGGAGATGCTGAGTAAGACATACCGGTGAGGCTTTTCAAATGAGTTTCCCAAGTCAAAGGTTTAGTACAATTAATTTAAAACACTTGAATTTTCTATTAACGCATTTAAGAATAAAGATGTTTCAACTTAATAGGATATCACTTCAATCCACCTCCCTTTATCCAATGCCAATGACAAAAATTACAGCACTTCTGTTTTTCCCAGTCTGCAGACTCGCGGTGAGCAAATACACAAAATGTATTTTCGAATCCAGATTAGTAAAGAGCATCATAATCTCCTAAAAGCACCCCTCAAAGAAGTGAAATTCAGCAAAGAATGTATGGATTATGAACTGGAGGCCTTCTATTATTCTTTAGAAGCTTCATTTTGACTGATTTATCAGCCAATGCTCCTTGCATTTTAATTATGAATTAGTTTTCAATTGATATTTGCCAAATTACCTGATGTGTTCAACAAAGTCATTCTTTCACTGGACGTCTTTCATTCATTTTAGCTACTTTTTATTATTAAAGTATTACGGAGGCTGGTAAGATGAAGCCACACCCTGAGGACAGGCTTGATGCTAACTCAAAAAAAGCTGTTTGCTAAAATCACATAAAATAACAAATTAGATTTTATATAAATTGGTCATAAAAATTGGCTGCTTACCTATCATGCAAGACAGAACGATTACAGTTTTCAGTACTTCGGGTGTCATTTTGGATGCGAGTCTGAAGAGTTCGTATTCCAATTGTGCTCTTTCTCCACTGTAACCGTTTTAACTTGGAAAAAAAAGAGAGAAGGAAAAAGTTTCCTTATCAAATGAAACCTGAAAGGGTAAACACCTCAGCAAAACCAGTGATTAATTTCAATACATTATCATTTCATCGTTGACGCAGCCCTGTTTTTCTTCAAAAGATATGGATGCTTAATATTTGCTCAGTTTTATTTGTTTAAGCTATGAGGCAGGGTGTAAATTCTCTGTTGCTTTGTTATTTCAAATTGAATATTGGACTATTTTTTCTTTCAACTTTAATTACAGCATTTATTCTAAAAATAGTATGGACTCTTCCTATGCTCTAACAAACATTGAACCATGAAAATCATTTTTAATAAATAGACCTATGAAAGAATTTATAATGTATAAATAAATTTGTCTTTTTAAAATAATGTACCAAGAATACATTTGAATGTGTATTCTACAAATATATAAATAAACTTTTGACTCTAAACTGGACTGGAGTGAATTAGTTTGCTCCATAAAGTACTTGAGTCCTGCCCAGCGCTCATGAATGACAGGATTCAGTTCACCCCAACCTACCCCATATTGAATCAAGTGACTACAGAAAACTAATATTCTCCTTTTAGACAAATTTTAGTACTACTGGAATATATAAATAAACTGGGAACACTTCACTGACTCAGTGCTAAGTTGGGGCAAGAGTACTTGAAGAGGAGCATAAATGATGACACCAGTGCAAAATCTAAAGTCTTGCTTTCCAAATGAAGTTAAAGCTCTCATTCGGAACAGAAGCTAAACAATAATTACTTCGTACATCAATCAGCACTCTTTGTCAAATCTATAATACATATTTAATCTAAATTATGGTTCATCAGTAGCATAAAAACATCTTAAATGTATATAGTTTTGTGGTTTTCTGACATGATTTCAGCTTATAGGATCTATGTTTCATTTTTAGTTCATTTGAAAGAGTTTAACTTTAAAGTTTTGACTTATGTGATGCAGTTAGGACATGTCATGTGACTGCCTTAATCGTAATTGTGATGTCACAGAAATTATAAATTTGTGATGGCTTTACTAGGTGCTATCCCTCGGTGGATAAACTATGTATTGATTCTCTTTAGTATAGTATAGCCTTTTAATCAATTAGGTCCTAGTGGTAGGTTGTTTTATTTTTTCATGTTTCTGACTTTGTTTTTTCTTTGTAACATTTTGACATGTGATTTTTGGTTTCCTGCTTAGTTTTGATCTGCTGTTATTAACCAGTTGGTATTTCTGACTACATTTTGTCTAATCAAGCATTTTTTACCTGCATTTTTATTACTCTTTAATTTAATATTGTTTTTTTTATCAGTATGCTGCTGCTGGATTATGTGAATTTCCCCTTGGGATTAATAAAGTATCTATCTATCTATCTCCTCATTTTCTGATTCTCACAATAATCTTTGGATATTCCTCGTCTCCTAATTTACAGCCGAAAGCTCTGAGGTCTCACTGTCTCTGGATGAGGAGCAGCACACCACAGATTTCAGTGAGGCTATAGTGCCTACTTGCCACTGACTTACGTTTAGTCTTGCTATTCCCATATACAGGGCTGGCTTTAGGCTAAGGGGCAACGTGACTTTCTAGGTGGTAAAGCTCATTAAAGCTCCCCCCGCTTCTATCAAATGTTAATATAGAATGTACGTTTGAGCTGGCACGGCCCATACTGATTAATTCATTACTCTATAATCATAAATGCTCAGTTTTGATAAACATTATAAACTCTGACATACTTGCTTTAGGACATGCTAAGGACAGCTAAAGTCACTTCAGTACACATGTACTTTGTCAGCATGCCTGTATTGATCAAACAGAGGAAGCTCTGCAGTCTACTTGTGACTTTACACTGTAGGAAGATAAGTAAATAAATCAAGGTCAATAACTTTTGATCTGGCTTTTATATAAATAACGTAGACATGCTTTTTTATATAAAGACCATCACAAAACATAATCACATAATGCATGATACCTTGACAAGCTCTGTAAGCCGTGCTTTTTCTTTGATGGATATGCTTGTGGCAGATTGACTGGCAGAATGACACTTGACCTCTTGCTGCATCCAAACAGTGCCATCTTTCACTTTTACGCGTGGTGCAGCTGTGTTGTTCTTACAGTATGTGTGAGTGGACGTTTCTTGCGGGGTGGGTTTCTGTTTTCTTTCTCTGATGTATAACCCTCATCCTCATCTGAGTTCACCTCTGTTATAGCACATCTTTATTTGAAAACAGCAGTGTCAGATCGGGGCAAGTGTGAACGTGACTGAGAGAATAAAACTGAATAATAAAAAAATGCTAACCTTTACAAGTACCATAAATTTACATCGGTTGTTACACACTCAAATCACATGTATGTTTTTATTCTATAATCATAAGAATAAAAGCAGCTCATTACTCAAAATGGAAGTGTCCAGGATCGAACCCCGAACATCTTGGTTACAAGTCAGCAGCTTGACGCTGTCTCAGCATGCTATAAAGGTGGCTTGCATACACCGATCCTGCTCATTTGGTTTATATAGATAGTCAGTGTGTATGAATAGTATCAGTATAGTAAAGTATAGTATCTGTAGCAATATAACAGTAAGTAAGCTTGATGCTATAGATGTTTTGGTGTCGAGCGATATGTCTCGTCAATGTCGTAACAGCCGTGATACATTCTGCTATATCTGTGGCGAACATACACTTGCGTATTTCGGCTGCAAAATTGGTGATCAAGACAAGGAATGGATGCCTCACATTTGCTGTGTGACATGTGCTGTCAGTCTGAGAGCCTGGCTCAGAGGCACTCGAAAGACGATACCGTATGGTGTTCCAATGATATGGCAAGAATAGAAAGACCATGTGAAGGACTGTTACTTCCATTTGACTAATGTTACAGAGCCCCAAACTACATTCATCTGGTAGACAAACTTCTCAAAGCATACAAGACAATGAAGTGCAACATGTTACTCAAGATTCATTTCCTCCACTCACACTTGGACTTCTTCCCCGCAAATCTCGGTGCTGTCAGTGATGAACACGGTGAAAGGTTTCACCAGGACATTGCTACGATGGAGAAACGATACCAGGGCAACTGGAATCTTTCAATGCTTGCTGACTACTGTTGGACACTGCAACGTGATGCACCAGAAATTGAATACAAAAGAAAATCAGGAGCAAAACACTTTTAATTCTGTTGAATTTAATAGCTAATGCGAAACATAAACGTTACTAAATATGTTATTGTCAGTAAACATATAAATGTCTATTTCTCAGAGTTCCTATGTGATGCAGTAAAACCAAAACTATATTTGTGCATACCCAGTAGGTACCTGCCATAATCATCAAAATTTTTCAGGAAGCAAGACTTTTAAAAAAAAATTGTTGTGCAGGTGATAAGTGTTCAAAAGAGAGCAACACACTGCAACATCCAGCTTCCTCAGCCCAGCATGCAGTTGCTGGTTAATAAACTAGATGGTGTTTAAGCAAGACATCAGAAATTGTTTTTTTTTTCTCTGAAATGTGGCTAACTACTGTGACACCAAACAATGCTAAAAGGCTTAACTGTCTTCTGTGGAGATTGGACTGAACTGTCAGGTAAAAGCAAAACCTTCAGTGTTATTCTGGAAAATCTAGATGATAGATTTGACACATTTGCTTGCCTGAATTCTTGTTAAAACTATTGTAATTATCTCATTCTATTTACATATTTTTTTCTAAAATAACATCATGTCAAATTTTGAAGCTCTCCAAAGTCCAATAAAGACCACACTACTTAGTAATTTATTCTACATATCTCTGGGTTAAGAGAAACTTTCCAAAGTCCGTGTGAAGTCTACCCTTAACATGCTTCCTTCTGTGCCTCTAAGCTCTAGTTAAAGATCTTAATTTAAAGTAATAACTGGGATGCGCTGTGTTAATTCCCTTTATTGTTTTAAACACTTTGAGCATGTCATCAGAACCTGGAGGCGTACCCAGGCTATCCACCTCTATTTCACAGGCTAAGGTGTAAGAAATATGGACGCACTGGTGACCTTAGGGCCTTTAAGGTACACCCTGCAGTTCCAGATCTCTGCCAATAAAGCCTGGTGTTGAGACTTTTACAGGTTATTTTGTCTGTTGCAGACAGTCCTGAATTTAACATTTCTAACCCTGCTGAGGCCTTCAATGAAACCCCTAAGTTGACACTTCCACATCTGAACGTCTGAGACCAGAAAAATGTAAGAATCTAGACCAAATTAATATTAAAACAGTATAACTTATTTATTAAAGCACTCTGGACTTCCCCTTCTGAGATGGTGGAAAGCTTCTTTTGAAATTAGGTTTCTTTTCTTTTCATGTCTAACATCCCTGAGCACATGATTAAAATATTAATTTCTTTGAATAAGTAATATTTCCTTTTTTCTAATTCCATTTCCACTTCCGTTTCTCTTATATACCACACTTACTATTATTTAAAAACATTATTATGATTAAATATTCAGTTAATTATTTCAAAATGTAATATCTCAAAAGATCAGCTTCCTGTGCTGTGTTTGACAGAGGATCCAAACTAAAAAATCACATTAGTTCAAAAGGTCAGTTTTTCTGAGAAGCTCTTGATAGGACCTCATTTCTGTGGTTGCTTAAGTCACATTATAACCCTCATGCTCAGCTCAGTGCTCAGTTTTTTTTTTAATTTTCAAAAATAAACCACAATTTTCTCTGGCAAATTTCAGTATTTTGTTATCTGAGTTTCTTGTCTGATTTGGTTCTTAGGCCGAGTTTTTTCTGATGGCCAAGGTGGTCTGGTTTCTTGACACACATTTTGATCTCTATTTACTCAGAGTAAAAAAGTTCAGCTCTTTCAGCCTTTCCTCATAGCTCATACCTACCTCTCAGTCCTAGAATCAGCTTAGTCTCTCTTTTCTGAAATCAAAATAAATCAAATCAAATCACACTTTATTTGTCACATGCAACTATATACACAATACAAACTGTAGTGAAATGCTCTGTTACAGAAGCTCTGGAAAAGTATCTTTATATATAATACGTTACCATGGCAGTTCATTTGTCTGTCCGAGATTTTAAATCACCTGTAGCTCACAAACCATTTGACCTATAGACCTGAAATTTGGTACACATATACTACGTGACGTCTACTATCGTCTTTCAGGGTGATTATTTATTTCCAAGGTTCTTCCTCTTTTTATTTTTATTTTATTTTATTGTAGAATCAACTCACGGCAGCAGCCAGCAGGGCGGCTGTGTGGCGAATGTGTATGGGCGCCGTTCTCATCCCTACCACCTTCGCCGTCACTTCCCATACCTCTTCATATCTTAAATCATTCTTAAGGCAGATTGAAGTGCCAGCTTAAGTTAAAAATGAAGGAAAACGTACTAAGTAATTGCAACACAAACACTAAACTTAATCAGTTTTATCACGAAAAGATGCTGACGAAAGAAGAGAAGAAGCGGGTGGAGAAAAGAAGAGCTACTCAGGAAGCAGCAAGCGCATCAACCTCTGAGCAAATGAATGGTAAATGTACAGAGAAAGAGTATGAAAACTATGAATGCTCAAGTGAAGTGTATTCACTGCATGTTATCGTGCAGTGAGCTGTTACTGGTAATATTATAATAAACAACAACCACACCCCTCCAAACAAATGCATTTCCATTAACCTCCTTAATGCGTATTTTGAAATTGCAAAACAAAAAAACAGTAAGGGAAAACATGAATTTTGATAAAACTCAAAATTAGCAAAAAGGTTTATATGCTTACTTGAGGTGGTGTTTCAGACAATTCAACAAAGCAATAGTTCGCAAAACTGCAAACACTTTTTCCGCATTTGGGTCGCATGACATGATGTAAATTTTCAAATACCTGTGCAAATGTGATGTGGAGAATACAGCAGCATCATGAGCTTCACCGAGTGACCCAACACAAATGTCCCTGATCATTAATCTGTCGTCAACTACCACCTGCAGAACAATGTCCGCCTTTCCTGTTAACATAAGCCTGATACTTGGTGCACAAATAGGGATATGTGAGCCGTCAAGTGCACCGTGCCCCTGAGGCATTTTGTGTGCCTCGTAATTGCACTGTGAAAGATGCTGTGCCTCTTCCACATCAGGTAAAGTAATGTATTGCCTCATTAGTTTGGAGCATATGGTCTGACACACTCCAAATACACACCTGTGAACGGTGGTTTTGTTCACACCAAAAATCTCGGGAACAATCTTGTACTCCACACCGGTAGCCAGTTTATAAAGCGTGATGGCTATGTGCTTCTCAGTGAGGACTGGTTTCCCCATGTATGCTACGGCAGGGGACACAAGAGGGCGTATTGCATTGCATAATTCCATGAATGTTGAGCTGCTCATCCTAAAATTTTGTAACCTCAGCTCCTCAGTAAAATTACTGTGGACGATTTCAAAGAAATTCCTAATACGTGGCCTCTGTCAAGTATAAGGAGTTTACCTCCGATTAAAAATGAATATGGCGATTGTAGATGCAACTGAAATAACAGGACCAACACTCATCATATTGTTTGTTGTTTTTAATTTCAGGTGATGAAGCAAACTTTATTTGCATAAAAGCACTCTGTCGAAACACATACAATTCGCATTTGTGCGTTGTCGATTTTCTGAAGTATCACTTCTATTTTGCAGAAAATTACAATGGAAACTTGGCTATTAACAGGCTTGTAGCTGGCAGTAAGATTGGGTCACACCTGCCCAGAAATGCCTTGTAAATTATAATAAATCTTTCACTATTATTATTATTTTACAGTGTTTAAGGTTTGCTTTGACTCTGTGTTTTGTTGCGCCCCTTTACATTACACGGACCAGGCACACACCCGCCAGAACTCTGTAATTGATTTGTGCTACTCACTTCATGGCAAGGCCAATCTGTGCCCTGAAGGTTGAAACTCTGTGAGAGTAATGATATATTTTTTGTTTTCTTATTACTAGCTTGTGGCCGTTTGTTGCATTTTGTTTGTGGTTTCAGTTTCATTTGCGTCTTTTGTTGTTTGAGGCAGGAGAACACAGTGGTTACTTACCGCTGCTGCTTCATAGCTCAGGTTACATTTTTGACAACAATAATCGACCCAGCATGTTAGACAGGTGCTTCTGTAGCTCTCTGGGACACTTATTGCACCATTATATTTAACTCAAAATTAATTCAGTTTCTTCTTCTTCCCTATTGACATCAATGCATTTCACCAAAGTGGCAAACCTCACGAACATTTTTGCGTGGTCCTCTCATCACTTTGTTTTAATAACAAATATGAATACTTTTAATAATTATATCTCTAATCTCACATTTTTATAAGTTGATAGGGTTCTTATTGTCTCTTGTATAGAATACAATTAAATTCTTATTTGCATATGCTAATCAATATGCAACATGTTACCTCTCTCCTACCCTGATTAGTAAGTATAACAACCATAAATTAAAAAATTCTGTCTTAACCACTCGCAAAAAAATAAACTACACACCACACTTGTCATGATCTGAATGCTATCCCCATAGTGAAAGGGTAAGAGACCTCAAAAAGAGACAGACAAACCAGGCCAGGTTCTTCCCTAGTATGCCTAGAATAGGCCTCACCGCTGACAGCTTGACCTACCATCTCCCCAGATAGGCTATGACCTAACTAGACCCAAAAAATAGAGAGAGCACATACTGAAACAGCGTATTACTGCACCCACCACACGACAAACCAACTCAGGATCCCAGATTAGGTCCCGAGTGCAGCCATGCAACAAGTGACACCTCAGCACCACACTAGTTCAGAAGGAATAGAACAGTGTGACTTATTTTATGGTGGCTGGAGTACCACTTCTGCCACCAGATTTTTCACTGCAGGTTGGAGGGCCTACATGGAGGGCTGTATGCAGATTAATGTCATACCCAGGCTGGAGCAATTGTAGGTTAAGGGCCTTGCTCAAGGGTTCAGCAAAGTAGAGTCAATTTAAGTATTTACGGGATTCGAAGCGACAACCTTCCAATTGCCACTGCAAATCCCTACCTCCGAGCCACCACTCCGCCCCAAAAAATAGAGAACATGCTTTTAAAGTTCAAAATAACCCAAATGTACACTTTACGTGAGAGGAAAAATATAAATGGCAAAGGATAATCTTTATAAATAAAGAAATGCATTTGTAAATCACAAAAGAAGGACAAAACGGTAAAAAGGAAATTAAATAAGGTAAAGAATTTACCTAAAAGGCAATATAGAGAAAACGAGTCTCAATGTAAAATCCAATGATCTGAATCCACAAAAACAGGAACAAAATTCAAAAATCAGAAAATCAATTCTTAAAGTTAATGAAGGCTCCGCTTCCAGCTTTTGAGTATAAAGGCTGAGGGCGGTCCTTTAGCACTGACATCATTAGGGAAACTCCGCTTCTTGGGGATTCCACCAACAGAACACAAAGAATGCTTTCAAAGAGCATACAAGCACAATGCTTAATTAATTAATGAAAGAATAAAACCTAATTTTAGTTAGGATATAGCAGGTTGGATAATGGTTGGTTAGTTGGTTGACAATAAAAAACAGAGTTACCAAAGATGGAAACTTAATAAATAGAAAGAATATTCATAATAAACTTATGCCAGTGCAGTAACCCTGGTTGAACCCTAACAACTCTGTATTCTTAGCATTATACTGAACTGTTCATTCCATATAAAGAACCTTTATTAACACTAAAACTTGGTTCCTTATTTCAGAATATGGGAATGGGTTAAAATGTTAAGAGATTAATCAATTTTCTGTTCCCAGTGCCTCTCATGAAAATATACAGCAGTATTGTTTAACAAGAGTCAGCTTATTAAGTTGAGGAAGTCATATCTTTGCATCCCAAGGTGATGCCAGGTTTGAATACCCATATCATCAATTGGGTCTCATGGTGTCACAGTGGGTAGCACAGTCATGTTAAGGATCTAACATCCTGAGTTCAAGTCCTAAGTCTGGTCAATATTTAGGTGGTATTTGCTTGTTCTCCCCTCATTGTTATGGTCTTTTCCTGGTTCTGCCTGTTCCTCCCTTAAGGATGTGCTGTTTACGTTAGCTGATGATTCCTCTCTTGTTACAGACATAATTAAAATACCTAAAAATGACAGACTTTAACAGATCCAATTGCTGTCAAGTTCAGAGATGTACAAGGCAGGGTTGTGTGCCTTTCTCATTTCCATCACAGCTTTGTTGATTTATGAAAATTTTTATATTATTCAAATTAAAGGTGAGATTGTTGTCCTGGTACCCCTGTCTCAAATGGTAAAGCTCTTCTCTATAATCTACGTGATGGCTGTTGATATCAGGCCAACTATTGTGGTGTAATATGCAAATTTAACGATACAGTTGGGGCTGAGTTTGTCCACATTGTCATTGGTGAACCATAAGTACAGTGTTGGGCTTAGCACAATGCCCTGGGAGTGTCCATGCTGAAGATCTGTGTGAAGGAGGTTATGTTGTCAATCCGCACATACTGGGGTCTGCCAATTAGTAAGTCCTAAATTCAGTTGTAGAGGGTGGCAAGTCTAACAGCTTGGTGATCAGCTTTGACAGTTCCATAGTGCCAAAGACTGAGTTGTTGTCTGTTCTCAGAACTTTGGCATAGTAGTCCAGATGTTCCAGGATGGTATGCAGTATAAGGAATATTGCATTCTCACTACCCTTGGGAAGAGTTTCAAGAATTCTTTACGTCTAAAATCTTGTCCAGTTGTTTTTCTTAGCAGCCTATTTTGATCTCACATTTGTTATTCACAATAACTATGATGGAGTCTTACTTAAAAATGTATCAGCAGACTATAGCATTGCAATTCTCTGCTCGTTCACGAGAAGGTCATGACTTGCCGCGTTTTGTTTTGGTGTCATTTCTCTGACAGTGTGATCGCAGAGGGATTCACACGGTTTAAGCCAGTGCTTTAAAAAGTGCTGACACTGACAAGTATGTCACTGTGGACTTTATTTAGAAGTTCATTAATGTCAACAGTACTTTAGCTTTCAATTAGCACTCTTTGCCTTCTATGCAGATGACCATCAGAAGTCACTTTTTCCTCACAGCGGTGGCTAGAATGAAAGTCAAGAGCTGCCACACCAGTTTTTTCTGCCACTGACAACAATTTATAATGAGAAAAATATGAGCATTTTGTTTTCTGATAACATTTCCAATAATAGAGCAATTGTATCTGTAGTTTGTTAACTTTTGTAAGTGCTTTTTTGAAAAATGAAAAACAAAAAACATTTTTATTGCTTTTGCTAGTTTTACCTTTTTTTTGTTTTGTTAAGAAAAAAATGTGTTGGTCCTGATGATAGTTTTCATGCAGTAGCCGAGACCATCATTCTGGACATACTGTCAAGACATGACGGACCTGCCAAGGCTGTACACTTGGAGTGGTCCTAAATAAAGCACAGGCCCAGAGGAAACCAAATAATGAAAGTATCAAAGAGAAAAAAAGAAAGAAAACTAAGGCTTTATGAGATGACAACTATTGCAAAAAACAGCAGAGTATATTGAAAACAAATAAAATGGAAAACACTTAACAAAGCAGACAATACATTTGAGCTATACAGCTTCTAGTATTGAGCCCTCAGGTTTCTCATTGTGCTTTTGTGGTCATAAAAGTGCAAGTTGTTATTCTAAATATATTAATTTAAACAACTGAAGGGTAATTTTAACAAGGAACTGAATCCGAAAAAATGACCACTCATTAACATCTAATCAAGTCTTCTTTGGCTGGCACATTTTTACAGAGTATCCTTATTTGAGGTTGTTACATGATGTTTTTGTATGGTTCAAACTGTGACATTAGGAAATTGTTATACTGTATTAGGACATTAATTTGTAGAAATGGCCTCAAATGCCTTAACGAATTTAATTGATCTGAAGAGGATAATATTATTAGATGGCCTTAATGAAGCTGGGAATAAACAGCACCCGAGCCACAAATCAAACAGACAGTTTAAGACTGAAGATACTTTGAGGATATCCATGGTGAAGTTTTATCTTAATACTGTAAGGAATCCTCTTGATCAATTTTACTGCAATTTACATCTGTAGATAAAAGTGGAAACAAGGTGATTAGATTATTTATTATCTTTAAAGGATGTTTGCCTAAATTGGACCTAAATAAGTTGTGAAGACCCTATCTACCATCATTTCCAACCCTCTGAAAATAACCAGACCATGCGCTTCCTTTTGGTGAACACTGTAGGAGCACCACTCTTTATTATTTACCAGTTAAATAACAATCAGAAATGCCAACTACTGTATGTACACAACAGATCTAGAGCAGTGGCTCCCAAACTCGATCCTGGCAACCCACTGTGGCTGTAGGTTTTTGTTCAAACCAGATTTACAATTGATGATAATAATCGATAACAACTGATCTCATTTAATTAGCTGGTCTTTTTACTTTTCTCAATATTCTGCATTCAGAAAAACA
This sequence comes from Polypterus bichir lapradei, assembly GCA_026402145.1. Lineage (NCBI taxonomy): Eukaryota > Metazoa > Chordata > Cladistia > Polypteriformes > Polypteridae > Polypterus > Polypterus bichir. The sequence goes on along the minus strand of JANRMT010062789.1, from coordinate 40,922,179 downwards.
GTATGGTTTTTACATTTATAAGACATTTACAAATATTTCTATTTTTTTTCTAAAGCTATAAATACTTAACTCTTTTCTTGTTTTCCTATTATTTTCCTCTTTTCCTGTGTAGTTTGCTCCCTTCATTTAACACTAATAGTGCACAAAAGAAGCCCAGACACAGACAGACACAGAGACAGCCAGATGTCCAATTCACACATGGTATTTATTTTCAGTTCTTTTCCTTGCACAAAACAATGCACAAAACAGCCACAAATTACTCAGCTCAGTCTTTTCTTTGCATTTTCCTTCTGTCGCCTTCACTCCTCTCTCGCAAGCTCCAAAAAAAGAAACGTCCCTTTTTCAGGACTGTGTATTTCAACAATAATGTTTTAAAAATCCAAATAACTTTAGAGATCTTCATTGTAAATTGTTTAAACAATGTTTTCCATGCATGTTCAATTAACCATAATCAATTAATTAACATGCACCTGTGGAATGGTCGTTAAGACCTTAACAGCTTACAGAAAGTAAGCATTTAAGGTCACAGTTCTAAAAACGCAGGACACTAAAGAGACTTGTCTACCGACTGTGAAAAACACCCAAAGAAAGATGCCCAGGGTCCCTGCTCATCTGCGTGAACGTGCATTAGGCATGCTGCAGGGAGGCATGAGGACTGCTGATGTGGCTAGGGCAATAAATTGCCATGTCCACACTGTGAGACGCCTAAGACAGCGCTACAGGGAGACAGGAAGGACAGCTGATCATCCTCGCAGTGGAAGACCATGTGTAACAACACCTGCACAGGATCGGTACATCCGAATATCACACCTGCGTGACAGGTACAGGATGGCCACAACAACTGCCCGAGTCACACCAGGAACACACAATCCCTCCATCAGTGCTCAGACTGTCCGCAATAGGCTGAGAGAGAGAGGCTGGACTGAGGGCTTGCAGGCCTGTTGTAAGGCAGGTCCTTACCAGACATCACCAGCAACAATGCCGCCTATGGGCACAAACCCACCTTCGCTGGACCAGACAGGAGTGGCAAAAAGTGCGTGAGTTTCTGCATGACAGCAATGTCAGTGTTCTGCCATGGCCAGCGAAGAGCCCAGATCTCAATCCCATTGAGCACGTCTGGGACCTGTTGGATTGCAGGGTGAGGGCTAGGGCCATTCCCCCCAGAAATGTCCAGGAACTTGCAGGTGCCTTGGTGGAAGAGTGGGGTAACATCTCACAGCAAGAACTGACAAATCTGGTCCAGTCCATGAGGAGGAGATGCACTGCAGTACTTCAAGCAGCTGGTGGCCACACCAGATACTGACTGGTACTTTTGATTTTGAGCCTCCCTTCATTCAGGGACACATTGTGAAACATTTTTAGTTGATGTCTTATGGTGTTGACTCTTTTAGTGTTCATACAAATATTTACACATTAAGTTTACTGAAAGTAAAAACAGTTGAAAGTCAGAGGACGTTTCTTTTTTTGCTGAGTATATATATTAAAATGTACTAAGCAGTTATATGAGAATAATGTATTTTTTTCTTTTTAACAATATTTTCATTTTGACTCATTGTGCATTTCCAGGTGTTCTAATTGTTTAATTAATTCTTTATTTACTAATTACTAGTGGGTCTGACGCTAAAGTACTGGCAGCCTTTGATTATTCAGTGTTGTTTGCCTGGGTGTCTGTTCTGCTCATTTTTAATTGTCATTAATAAGATACAACAAAAGGGAAAAACTGCACAGAGAAAGGGCGAAATAGAATAGAATAGAATTCTATAGAAATAGAATAGAAATAGAATGAGATCTACAAAAGAGAGTTAAGTATATAAATCCATAGCAAAAGCAGAAATATTTCTAAATATCTTATAAATGTAAAAATAATGCTGCTGTGCTTTTCTGAAAAAATAATACCAGCTAATTAAACAAATGTTATTAGGTGTTGTCACTGAGTAGAAATCTGGTTGGAACAAAAATCTGCAGCCACAGTGTGCCGCCAGGACCGAGGTTGGGAAACACTAGGCTAGGTCATTGCCTCCTGCATGCTTTTCATTAATGGAGGGTGAAGCCAACTTCATAGTTGCTTCCTTAGCAGCTGCGACATTTCCGCCCATTTTAATCCTCTCTTTCCCAGCCAATGTACCTCCCCTGCTTCAGCTGGCAGTCCCATTCATGATGCACTCGGCCTCCCTGTAGCCCTTCTGGCCCTGAAGAAGGAAAACAAATTCTGAAATATGTTGGCCAAAGCAGACTTGAATGGATTTCAATGACTGGACACTTTTTCAGATTCAGTTCCCTGTTAAAATCTGCCTTCAGATTTTTCAGTTAATATATTTTAAATTCCATCTTGCTTTGTTACGATCTCAAAACAGTGCTTGAAGTGGGCACATCTACCAGCTTCAACATAGGCTAATGACATCTTTCCTTAGCATAGTAGCAAGTGTTGGCACCACTTCGAGAATCTTCAAGGTGGACATTCTCCCACCTTTTTGATCAATTTTCACTCTCTTACAATAGTCGATTGAAGTCTCACCGTATCAGCATCAGGTTTTGGAGTAGCGGTGAGCACCGTAACTTCTTTGAGAAAGTTCAGGGCATACCATGGCATTTGAATGTCACTGTATCACAATAAAAAGAGGACCATCAGGAATTTGTTTCCACGTTAAGCACTGCTGCAAAACAGAAGAAGAAGCCCGAGGGCTCAATATTGGAAGCTGTGCAGCTCAAATGTATTGTTTGTTTTGGTGTTTTTCTGACAAATGTGTTTCAGTTTACTTGTTTTAAATATACTCTTCTTTTATTTTGTGATTGCTATTAATACTTCAGGGAGTTTCTTTAATGAGATGGATAGTGCTATATTTTAGAAATGACACACATCCTTTGGCACATCTCCACTTGGTCCATATATTTTGAGATTAGAAGAAGATGAAATGCTTAACAATGTAAGAAGCCCTCATGTGCTTCAGGCTGCAGATACTTCTTGTGCAGATGCCTTACGCATTATCACTCATACCGGGCCTGTTAAACATTTCCAGCCAAGCCCATCTTTGGGGAAAAATCCAGTGGGACATGGAGAGAGCATACACAGAAGTAAAAATGATACTGTGCCACCATATCATTTTTGTGTAGCTTTCTAACACATTTTCTTATAAATGTTGCATATTTTCTTTTCTTTTTTGCATTGGAGGTAAAACTTTGTTTCAGCTTCCTATTGCACTTTTTGAAAATTATTTCTAAAAATGATTTTGGTTACCTTTCTAACCTGTCTTAATTCGTACCTTATCCTTTGTTTTAGACAATGCAGCTCTTATCACTGACGTTCACCGGTTCATATTTGTGGTAGGACCTTGATGGCAGACATTTGTCTTTAGAAGTCCTTCAGGGAGTAAACAGAATAAAAAAATGGAATAGACATAAATAAAGATAAAAAATGAAGTAACAAATCGAAATGTGGTGCTAATATTAATATATTTAAGATGTTAAACATTTCCAGAATACTAGTACTAGCTTTTGCCTCACATATCTCTTATCATTACATTCAAGTTAAACACAAATCCAATTCAAACAGTCAGTATAATGTTTGAATATGAATGAAGGCAATACGGTTATTCATAAGTAAAACAAAGAAAGATATTGTAAAAAGGGTTCATTGCATTGGGCCCTCAGATGACTCGCATTCAACAACTTCAGAAATAATTTGGGTCAAGAGTTAAAATCATTGTTAAGAGTCTACAAGTGAGCCCTTCCCATATGATGATGCAGAGGTAAACTACATCAACAAAAATGACTGTGCAAAATACATACAGTATGTTACAAACTCTTACCCTGCATATACATGCCTGCAGGTATAGGCAGAACAGAAAAAAATGAAGATACATCATGCAAATGGTGACTTTAAAATCCATAGCATACCATTCTCATACACAATCAATCCAGTTCAGGTTCACTGGGAGGCCAGAGCAGCTTCAGACGCAAGACAGAATTCAACCCTGCATGGCGTACCAGTCTGTGGCAGGACCCACTCATGCATACAGCAATCACCAATCAGCATCGCCAGAGGAAGGAAAAATACACACAAATAAAAATTGGGCATTACAGTATATTTAAACCCAAAATGCTGGATTTCTGACGCAGCAATTCCACTATAAGTGATGAGATATAAAGTGGGAATTAATTTTAAATTCAGCAATTATGGTTTTAAAACCTATTTCAGAGTTAATGCACTAGAGGGCATAGTAGACAGGGATACCCGCAGTAACCGAGTTCATACACCAGGGAAGATGTAGTCAGTTATACTATCAGAAACAGAGTTCAGACACCAGAAGGCGATGTAGTCAGGGATGCCATCAATAACAGGGTTAAGACACCAGAGGGTGATGTAGTCAGGGATGCCATCATTTTAAAGTAATGTTTTAATTTCCGATATGAACACGCAAGTTTCGAGGTGAAGTAGTTCTACTCACTAATCATGACGTGGGAGAGTGGTAACGTGTTACATGTCGATTGGCACATACAGTACAAATCTCACTGTATTCTGTACACATGACAATTATAAAAAACTACGTATACAACTATAAAAAAACGAGTGAACTTTTGACATACCAAGCAGGCCACCATCGGAGATATGTGGTATCACACCAGTGTTTCCGAAGTTTGTGAGTTACTATTAGGGTGCTGAAGTTGATTCCAACCTTTAAGAGTAAAGCATCAACGTTTTCTGTGTGAAATGTAATCCTAAGTATAATGTAGCGTACCTTGATCCTGCTGCTGTGTATTTCATTGGTGTCATATAGTCATTATACACTCACTCAATATTTTTATTATGAATTAGTCAGTGGTACATTTTATTCATGGCTTAAGACAAATGTAAAGAAATGCTGTGGCATGCATACCTTTAAAAATTGACATTTTGAAATGCGGCAATAGCAGTTTTGAAATGATGAATGATTAAACCTTTGACATACTAAGCAACCCACCATTAGGAGATGTCAGGTGTCTCTGCACCTGTGCTTTACATTTTTTCAGTTACTATTACAATGCTGATGCTGATTTAAAAACTGTAAGATAATGAGGTGTAACTTTTAAAATAGCCATAAATTCAGGAACCCCACAAGGATGTATTCTGAGTCCATTGCTTTACATTCTCTTCACTCGTGACTGTGTTGCTTCCCAGCATAACACCAGCCTTATGAAATGGTGTGGATGATACCACTGTCATTGGACTGATTAGTGGTGTTGCCAAGTCAGCATACAGGAGGGTGGTGGCTGGCCTTGTGAAATGGTGGCAGGACAGTAATCCCTTTCTTAATACCAGCAAAATGAAAGAGATAATTATTTACACACAGAGGGAGAGAGGACAGCACCCAACAACAACAACAACAACATTTATTTATATAGCACATTTTCATACAAAAAAATGTAGCTCAAAGTGCTTTACATAATGAAGAATAGAAAAATAAGAGACACAGTAAGAAAATAAAATAAGTCAGCATTAATTAAAATAGAATAAGTGTAAGGTCCAATGGCCAGGGGGGACAGAAAAAACAAAAAAAAAACTCCAGACGGCCGGAGAAAAAAAATAAAATCTGCAGGGATTCCAGGCCATGAGACCGCCCAGTCCCCTCTGGGCAATCTACCTAGCATAAATGAAACAGTCCTCTTTGTATTTATGGTTTTCACGGAAGGACTTGATGATGATGATGATGATCACGTGGACTTCTGGCTTTTAGTCCATCAATGCTGGGACATCATGGTGCTTTGAGTAAGTTGGTGGTGGCGCAGGCCGCCACCACAGAAAAACCGGAAAAAGAAACAGAAGAGAGAGTAGGGGTCAGTACGGATTTTAGTGCCACCATGAATAGTTATTATGATGAATTGAACATACAGAGTATCAGGATTAAGATAAAGTGAAGTTATGAGAAGGCCATGTTAAAGTAATGTGTTTTCAGCAGTGTTTTAAAGTGCTCCACTGTATTAGCCTGGCGAATTCCTATCGGCAGGCTATTCCAGATTTTAGGTGCCTAACAGCAGAAGGCCGCCTCACCACTTCTTTTAAGTTTAGCTTTTGGAATTGTAAGGAGACACTCATTTGATGATCTAAGATTACGATTTGGAATATAGGGTGTCAGACATTCCGATATATAAGATGGAGCGAGATTATTTAAGGCTTTGTAAACTATAAGCAGAATTTTAAAGTCAATTCTGAAAGACACAGGTAACCAGTGTAGTGACATTAAAACTGGAGAGATGTGTTCAGATTTTCTTTTCCGAGTTAGGATTCTAGCAGCTGCATTCTGCACTCGTTGCAAATGATTTATGTCTTTTTTGGGTAGTCCTGAGAGGAGTGCGTTACAGTAATCTAATCGACTAAAAACAAAAGCGTGAATTAATTTCTCAGCATCTTTCAAGGATATAAGAGGTCTAACTTTTGCTATATTTCTTAAGTGAAAAAATGCTGCCCTAGTGGTCTGAAGAATATGTGATTTAAAATTCAGGTTACAGTCAACGGTTACCCCTAAGTTTTTTACTTCTGTCTTAACTTCTAATCCTAATGCGTCAAGATTATTTTTGATAACCTCACTTAATCCGTTTTTGCCAATCAATACAATTTCAGTTTTCTCTTTATTTAACTTGAGAAAATTACTATTCATCCATTCAGAAATACCAGTAAGACATTGTGTTATTGATTTGAGAGAGTCGGTGTCATCAGGTGCTACTGATAAGTACAGCTGTGTGTCATCAGCATAGCTGTCGTAGCTCACGTTGTAACTTGAGATAATCTGACCTAATGGAAGCATATAGATTGAGAAAAGAAGCGGACCCAGGATAGAGCCTTGTGGAACCCCATATAGAATATCATGCGTCTTTGAGTTGTGATTACCACAATTAACAAAGAATTTTCTCCCTGCCAGGTAGGATTCAAACCAATTTAAGACATTACCAGAGAGGCCCACCCATTGACTAAGGCGATTTCTAAGAATATTGTGATCAATGGTATCAAACGCAGCACTCAGATCGAGGAGGATGAGAACAGATAAATGGCCTCTGTCTGCATTTAATCGCAAGTCATTTACTACTTTACACCCAGCACTGTAGAGAGAATGGCCACATTTAAATTTCTTAGCATTAACTAAGATCTCTGAGGATGTCATTTGGACCTACAACATCATAGACCTGGTAGGGAAAGCCTGGCAGTGTTTGCATTTTCTGAGAAAGTTTGGCATGCCAAGTGCTATCCTAAGCAACTTCGACAGATGCATGATTGATAGTATTCTCACCTACTCCATCACAGTCTGGTTTGAGAACAGTACAGCATGGGAGCAGAAGGCTCTACAATATCTGGTAAAATCAGCACAAAATATCATTGGAACAGAAGGCCCTGCACTGGAGGACACATATTAACACCAGAGTTCTTAGGGGGTCCCAAAACATTATTAAGGACACAACCACCCACTGCATGAACTGTTAATACTGCTGTCATCAAGGAGACGCTATAAGAGCATAGCAGCAAGAACACCAAGGCTGAAGGACAGCATTCTCACTTACGCCGTCAACACTGCAGGCTGGTGTGTGTCTGGAGGATGGAAGGTCATCTTGAGACCACATACCTGCAGAGCTTACACTGAATCATTTAATTATTTGTACATGCACTCTTACTTCTGTTTGTTTTTGGCTTTTTTTGCACCTGAGGTGTTTTTTGTTTATTGTTGTGTATTCTTGTTTGTTGTTGTGTATTCTTATTTACTGCTGGGGGACTCGCAGAATATAATTTTTATTGTACTGAGTACATATGACAATAAAATTGAAGTTGAAGCTGAAGGTGATCTGTCAGCTTACTGCCTTCTTTCTCTTTCCTTCTTCTCCATTTGGCTGATACACTTTATTCTGTTTTGGGACCACTGCTATTAAATTGAGCTCTTCAATGAGCTCGACTATGACCATTACTATAAATACAGTATGCTATAAGCAACAGAATCCCTAAAGGAAAGGTCCAATGTTGTCAGTAAAATGACAGGCTGTCAGCTCTGCTACTTTTGACTACTTGTCTGAAGTTGTGAATGTTACATCTTTTTACATTTTTGTTCCGTATTTGTCTTTATTTTATACCTCCTAATTTTTTGGGGGGTGACACAGTGTACCAGATTGTTTCCTGCTCTTCTCCTAGTGCTGCTGGGATAGGCACCAGTCCTTGGTGACCCATACTTGGATTAAAAGAGTCTGAGAATGTTATTTGATCTGTGGTCTCCAAACATGTACCTGTTTGACTTGCAGCATGTTACTGTAATTCCAGTCATCCATTCGTATTTTGAACTTTTCTCATTACAAGGTCATGAACGGTTGAATCTCCCTCCAGCATCGCCGGAGCAGCAACCCAATGGCATGTATTCACACATAAACTCACTTGTAATAGAGCAGTTTAGACTCATTAACACACACACAGCCATGACAAGTATGCAGGCCCTACAGGAATTCTGTCCATGCATGGTTAAAAATGGGCAATCCAGTTCAGGATCAGAGGAACCAAAGCCCTACAAACAGCATCATATACAAGGCTGGAATGGGCCCAGAATGGAGCCCGAGCCACTGCTCATCACTGGTCACATTCATGCACACAAACACACGCACACATATTTTGGAGTGTGGAAATTTGGGGAAGAGATTGTGTCACCCTACACACACGTCCTGGGGCCAAAATTCAGAATCTGAGTTCATGGATATGAGTGCTTACTGCTGTGCCACAATGCCATTCGTACAGAGAATCCCAGCAATGACAAGTGGACTAGTAGTGTTTATATCTCATGTGTTGTTTTTTCCTTAGGTATCAGATGTTAAAGCCTTTATGTGTGAAGCATCAATGTCATCTGATGTGTGAAATGTAATCTTATGTGTAGTGCGGTGCACATTGGGCCTCCTGCTGTTTCTTTCATTCAGCATGCTCTTTGAGGTCATGTAGTCACTGCACACTTGCTCAGTATTTTTGTTACAAATTAGTCAACGGTAGATTTTATTCTTGGCCTAAGACAAATGTAAAGAGAAGGTGTGGCGAGTAAATCATTTAAAACAATTGCCACTTTGATGTCTGGGAAGTCTGATTTGGAAAATTCTTATCACATCATATTGCTAAAAACACATAAAGAGAGAAACCTGTACCAAGCTCCATTTATTAAAGGAGTGGCCAATGATCACTAATCTCTAAAACCGACGAGGCCGCTCCTTATAGGAGGCACAGGGCTGCATTTAACCCATTGAAGGCTTCATGTCACAGTATAGGAAAAGTGACTGTGTGAACAGAATACTTTAATTTTCAATGTGGTGTGTCAAAGTAGTGCAGAGATTAAAAACAACATAGTAAACACGGCACACATAAACAAATACTAGCAAATGCACATTTAAAATATTGTATATAAATTGTCACGGTTCAGGCAGTACTTTCCATGTCTAGGACTGGTTCAGGTACAAAAAACACACCTTCATACAGCTTATAATTTAGACCTGCAGGACCAACTGCAGACAGCACATAAACTTATATACCTCACAGTGATAGGAGGCTCTAAAGTTGGATTACTTACACAGTATTATTATGTTCTTTGTCCTATTTAGATGGTTTGCAACCCAGCTTAAACTTGATGTTTCATTTAATGTGAAGAATCCACCATTTGAGTAGAACAAGTGATGAAGTTATCCCATTTGCTGTATGTTTAATAAAGGCTCCCATTCTGTTTCTCCATGTTCAACAATAATGTCTGTTTGCACACACTCAACTCAGAAGCCCAAACGTGACAATATGTTGCAGTCTTTTTTTGAGAAAGTGAGCGTTTTTGTTGGTGTTGGATTATTGTCATTACTGCTTCAAGGAGACACACATTTTGAATATGTTTGGAGACTTGAGCACAGTTTATAGAAACATTACTTCTTCATAAAAAACAACCCCCCTCCTTCTATTATTAATACTTTTTAAATAACTAATAATTTCTAATTTTGCAAATACTTTTCATGTTTAATTTTTTATATAATGTGAAACTTTGGAAAAAATAATAAGTGGTGTAATAAGTGCTTAATCTGTGTTATTATTTTGGGCTTATTAACTGATTGCATATTACAGTATGGCTAGTAAAATGTGCATTAGACTTTGAGATAAACATCTGTTCTTTAATTAAATTGTGGCTCTAGCGTTTACAACATAACTAACATCCTTTATTATATACTATCTTAAACTATCTTGCATTGCCCAGACTTTTAATATCTGTAACGTGGAAAAGTGAAAATAAAGCAATAACATATTCAAATTAATTCAGTCATATTTAATTTACAAATTCATGTAGTATCAAGGGCGGCACAGTGGCACAGTGGGTAGCGCTGCTGCCTAGCAGTAAGGAGACTTAGGTTCACTTCCTGGGTCCTCCCTGCGTGGAGTTTGCATGTTCTCCCCGTGTCTGCGTGGGTTTCCTCTCACAGTCCAAAGGCACGTAGGTTAGGTGCATTGGTGATCCTAAATTGTCCCTGGTGTGTGGATGTGTGTGTGTGGGCCCTGCAGTGGGCTGGCACCCTGCCCGGGGTTTGTTTCCTGCCTTGCACCCTGTGTTAGCTGGGATTGGCTCCAGCAGACCCCTGTGACCCTGTGTTAGGATAGAGCAGGTTGGATAATGGATGGATGGATGGATGTAGTGTACCAATTTGTAATTGCAGTCAAATTGTAATTGTAATCAAATTGTAATTGTAATCAAAGTGCTTATATAAGAGTCATTATAGTTACAGTATATTCTGTTTTATAGATAGAGATAGTTCCTTTTCTGTGGTGAACAACACCCAAGGATGCTTTACTAAATTACAGTTGATTTTACATTTTTATTGTAAGGTTGTATGATAGTAGTGTGCATTGCTCAGGTCACACAGAGAAGCAAAGACAGGTATTGAATGTTTTACCACTAGACCACAATACTTGCTGTCTATCCCTGTATTCATCCATGCTATTGCTTCATCTCAGTCAAGGTGATGTTATTAACCTGCAGTAATATATCAGCCACTGCTGCAAGAAACTTTATCAGGCAATCAATCCATTTGAATATACAAACAGTGGAATGAAACTGAGTTCCAGTATGAAACAGTCATGAACATACAGAAAAGATGCCATTCTTCAAGTGCAAAGTCTCAGGCTGTCTTAGTTAGGTGTTAGTTTCAGCAAGCAACCTTTATTTTATATATTACCCTTTACAGCAAACACCATCCCAGATTTTTCAAACAGAGGCACTCTGTTCACCTCTTTACAACTGGAGTACAGGCAGTTTAAGTGGCACATTCAGAGAAACACAATAATTTAGAAGTGTGGATTGAACTGACAACCTGGAGGTTTAGTGTCCAAATCAATATCCACTACACCTCCCTGCATTGCAGCTATAAGTAAAAATAAGTTAGAAAGAGGAATCATCCATCCATTATCCAACCCGCTATATCCTAACTACAGGGTCACGGAGGTCTGCTGGAGCCAATCCCAGGGCGCAAGGGAGGAAACAAACCCCAGGCAGGGTGCCAGCCCACACCCAGTACACACTAGGGACAATTTAGGATCGCCAATGCGCCTAACCTGCATGTCTTTGGACTGTGGGAGAAAACCCACACGTACACGGGGAGAACATGCAAACTCCATGCAGGGAAGACCCGGGAAGCGAGCCCAAGCCTCCTTACTGTGAGGCAGCAGCACTACCACTGCGCCACCATGCCACCCCAAGAGGAATCAGGAAAAATTATGATTAAACTCAAATTCTAATAAAATTTAACAAGCAGACAAAACATCAGACACCTGAAGGACTCTGAGATGGTGAGAAATAAGATTCTCTGTCTGATGAGACCAAGATAGAACTTTTTGGCCTTAATTCTAAGCGGTGTGTGTGGAGACAACCAGGCACTGCTCATCACTTGTCCAATACAGTCCCCACAGTGAAGCATGGCGGTGGCAGCATCATGCTGTGGGGGTGTTTTTCAGCTGCAGGGACAGGACGACTGGTTGCAATCGAGGGAAAGATGAATGCGGCTAAGTACAGGGATATCCTGGACAAAAACCTTCTCCAGAGTGCTAAGGACCTCAGAGTGGGCCGAAGGTTTACCTTCCAACAAGACAATGACCCTAAGCACACAGCTAAAATAACGAAGGAGTGGCTTCACAACAACTCTGTGACTGTTCTTGAATGGCCCAGCCAGAGCCCTGACTTAAACCCAATTGAGCATCTCTGGAGAGACCTAAAAATGGCTGTCCACCAACGTTTACCATCCAACCTGACAGAACTGGAGAGGATCTGCAAGGAGGAATGGCAGAGGATCCAAAAATCCAGGTGTGAAAAACTTGTTGCATCTTTCCCAAGAAGACTCATGGCTGTATTAGCTCAAAAGGGTGCTTCTACTAAATACTGAGCAAAGGGTCTGAATACTTAGGACCATGTGATATTTCAGTTTTTCTTTTTTAATAAATCTGCAACAATTTCAAAAATTCTTTTTTTGTCTGACAATATGGGGTGCTGTGTGTACATTAATGAGGGAAAAAATTAATTTAAATGATTTTAGCAAATGGCTGCAATATAACAAAGAGTGAAAAATTGAAGGGGGTCTGAATACTTTCCGTACCCACTGTATATAACTATATTTGAAGTATAACGTGATACTGAATCAAATATATTTAACTAAACGCTGCAGAAAAACACAAGTGATGCATTGAAATATTTATATTGTGTAATAAAAGAAATAGAAAAATATGGATCAACATACAATACATTTAACCATTAATTTTCAGTACAAAGACATAGAGTCAGTGTTCCTAATTAAGAAATTATTCAGCCACCAGTTCAGAGAGTGCCCATTGAAAGATACTGACAATTTTTTACATGTGGTATTCCTTCGGAGTGTTGTAGGGTTATCTTTGCAGGATTCCTCCAAACTGGATATGACATCTCTCACAATATGTATGATATATTCTTTATGAGTATTGTCTAGCCTCTGACTAGATATTTTATAAGCCTTAGTTACTATTGGATTAATTCAGTTACTAGGAACAGCTGGGTGCAAACTGAATGACAAGTATCAACTTTTCTACATATTCTACGTAATTGGAAAATGAGTTACAGAAAGACCAGATTAAGACCCCTACAGGCCCCAGGGTGTCACACACATATATTTACACTTTATTAACATCAGATATGAGAGGGAGGTCAGTGGAATGGTGAGGATGCAAGTAGAGTTGGCAAAAGTGGATGAGTTTAAATACTTGGAATCAACAGTACAGAGTAACAAGGATTCCGGAAGAGAGGTGAAAAAGAGAGTGCAGGCAGGGTGGAATGGGTGGAGAAGAGTGTCAGTAGTAATTTGTGACAGATGGGTATCAGCAAGAGTGAAAGGGAAGATCTACAGGATGGTAGTAAGATGAGCTATGTTATATAGGTTGGAGATCCAGATGCTAAGATTCTAAGATTTGCATTGGGTGAGATGAGGGTCGACAGGATTAGAAATGAGTACATTAGAGGGACAGTTCAAGTTGGATGGCTGGAAGACAAAGTCAGAGAGGTGAGATTGCGTTGGTTTGGACATGTGCAGAGGAGAGATGCTAAGTATATTGTGAAAAGGATGTTAAGGATAGAGCTGCCAGGTAAGAGGAAAAGAGGAAGGCCTAAGAGAAGGTTTATGGATGTGGTGAGAGAGGACATGCAGGTTATAGGTGTAACAGAACAAGATGCAGAGGACAGAAAGATATGAAAGAAGATGATCTGCTGTGGCAACCCCTAACGAGAGCAGCCAAAAGAAGAAGAACATCACATATAAACATGAAGCAAGAGTGGTTGCCCTCAGAGATTTAAGCCAGCAGTCCCTCATGCATTAAATTGAAAGGACTGTGATATAATGTATGAGTAACCACGTAAGTATGTTGCATGGAAGAGTGCAAGGTTAAATATGCCAAGGCCCCAGAGTGCGCACCCATGTCACCCTAATAGTAGATCTGGCCAAGAGATACAGAGTGATGATTGTGCTTCAGATTTGATTCTATTAACATTTACCTTTCATCGTCATTGTTTCCTAAACAAAGTCTGACTTCAGGGCCTTTACGTATGATCAACATAAATAACATTTACAATAACGACAAAGACACTAATTTTGATCTAATGTAGCTTAATGATTTCAATTAAGTTATTAGAAGGTTTACAAGAGGACAAACTTTCTCCCTGCTGTCTCTCCCTTTAAATCGAGAGAAATGTGTAGTGGTTTGTCATTAAATGAGAGGGGGTGAGACTTTGGTTAATAGCAAGTCACTGTTAACTGTCAATTAGACAGCCAGCTGAGTAAGCCAGGGAGAAACACAAAAAACAAAACAGGACTAGCTGCAGATTAGTTAATCTTGGTATTGAGATTGTTCTGCTGTTCACTGGTACAGCACTTAGACCTGAAGATTGTATCCTTTTAGCACCATACTACATAGCCTGGTCTTGATCTGCAGCTAGTATGGTGCTATATCAGGTGCACTACAGATGACCCACAGTGATTTCCTACAATATGGTTATAGCACTTCGACTAATCTTGGTTACATTTCTGCTAAGTTCATGGATGTACAGGGTGAGTCAAAATGAAGTACCATATTTCTCAAGGTCATTGTGTGAGGTAGTGGCAGCCGAGTTGGTTGGGGTGGGGTCCTTTGATAGGTGATCCCTTGTAGTTTTCAGTTGGCAACACGCCTTGGTTCAATGTCGAAGCATTCTTCAAAAACAACTAAATCATCATCACTATGCAATGCGCCATCCAAACGCACAACATTGAACAGAAAATCTCCAGGCCGTCCTCTGACTGTACAAATGCCTGAAAACATCCTAGCTGTAAGGGCATCAATTTTGCAGTCTCCTAGACGTTCAGCACGCAAACATGCTTCTATCTTAAAAATTTCCAACACATCTTTGAGGAGGATTTTACATGAGGACCTTAATTTCCATCCATTCAAAATGATGGTAGTGCAGGAACCCACTGAGAGAGCCGTAGAGAGTTGTACATGAACATTCTACAAACCGTTATTCAAGATGCCATCATCATGTGAAGCAACAAGGTACATTTCCATTTGAATGGTTGCGTAAATAAGCAAAACTTTCTCTATTGGGCCAAAACCAACTCTCATGAACTTCATCAGAGGCCCCTGCACAGTGAGCGTGTTACAGTTTGGTGCACCATTGCAGAATTTGGTATTGTAGGCCCTTACTGTTTTGAGGAGGGAAGAGCAACGGTCACCGTCACTGCAGAACTTTACATTGAAATGCTAGAGAACTTTTTGTGGCCCCAACTGGAAGAAATGGATATGGTGGATACCTGGTTTCAACAGGATGGAGCAACAGCTCATACTGCGTGGAGATCCACGCATGTTTTGCAGGAGATGTTTCAGGGAAAGCTGATTTCCCTGCGCGGCGATATTGGGTGGCCTTCATGTTTGCCTTATCTCGCTCTGTTCAATTTCTTCTTGTGGGGCTATCTCAAGTCGAAGGTATGCACACACCAACCTCAAAATCTTGAAGCCCTCAAGGACACTATTCGCCACAAAATCGCTGCTATGCCCCTTGAAATGGCCAAACAAGTCATGCGAGCGTCTGAAAATCGTTTCGAAGAGTGTATCGCTAATGATGGCCACCATCTTGAAAAAACATCATTTTTAAAACACAGTGAAAATAATCTATTTTGTATACCCTTTCTTGTGTCGTAATGAAATTTATTTTATCTTGTAGCATTTTTGTAGAATAAAGATTTGAAATTTGGTACTTCTTTTTGGCTCACCCTGTATAGCTCTTTTTCTACTTTTCTTTCAATAATTAGTTCTTTGTTCTGCTTAAGGAAGGCTTTTTGTAGTGTGGTTTAAGCTTAGCAAGTTTTAAGTCATTCTGCAATTAATACGATTATTTCTTTTGTTTTCATTTTATTTCATTTTTACAGTAATCTGTGCTTAACTGTTATAACATTTATCTTCTAATGCTTATTTTTAAAAGTTAATAAAGAAGTAAAAATATACCTTCTGTCGCAGTTTTAGGAGAAAGGGTCTCAATCCCAGCTGTATTAAGAGTTTGCACATGCTCCCTGTCCATATGTAGTTTTTCATTTATGCCAAAATATTTTCCCCACTTCTCCAACACTTGTAAACTGGCCTTGTATCAGTGAGGATAGGCTTATGCATGAGACAGTCTGCCATCCCGTCTGGTGTTTACTTCTGTGTTACGCTCATTGCTGCTGCCGCCATAAGCTCTACAAACCCTTGACCCCTAAAACTGGGTTAATGAGTCAGAAGTGCATGAGTAGATATATCACCAGATAATGCTCATTCTTCAATTCAAAATGTCTTTTTTAAGGATTGACGCCTTGTCCAGCATTTTAATTGTGGGGACCAAGCTGTGTAAATGCATCTTTCATTAAATACAAAACATTTAAATGTTTTCCAAATATGCTGAAATGTAGGCATTGTGAAAGCAAAATAGCTGAGCCACTAAAGATTGGAAGGTGGATGGGGTGCTTACTGAATTCCGGTGGAAGAATTCCTTACTAATAATAGCTACTCGGTGTGGACAAAAGTGCTCACTAAAGTACAAGCAACGTGATTAATTTGACGTGTTCATTGGTATCGGGCACAGCCAAGGTTAAAACCAAGCTTTCATTTTGGGTGTTCTGTTTCAGGTGGTATAGTTTGCCACCAGTATTAACAACTCCCATCCACATTTGTTGTGTTTAGCATTTGGGGCATCTCGATCAATTTATTTAGAGATAGAACAGTATTTTCAGCCAATTATCATTCAATTTAAAACATTGCACACTATGTGCTGTTTTTTTCATTCTGGGATTCTATTTGAGGGAAAAATATACCTTTTAGGTACATACAGGTATATCAGGAAAGATAACACATTGCACTTCACCAGTCCAAATGTTTATTTTTCTTTGTATTTCTCATTTTAGTTTTGTACAGAACATTCTTTCTTCTGAAAAAGGTTTTGCTGTCAGACAGGAGATTGGATTCATCAAGGGTGACATCAGTCACCGCAGAGAAAAACAAGCATGTTTTTGGTTTCTCTTCGAAAGGAGTAGATTGAAATGCCACTGGAAAATTGATTTTTTTTACTTAAATGCTGGAAGATTTCAAGCCCTGAAACTTATGGTACAACAGCATGATCTACTGGCAGGAGGTGGAGCAACTTTGCTTAAAGACTAGGATCTAACAATTTAAATGAAACTTAGATACAGTAAGTTAAAAAGTAGGCAGTCATCTAAGAATTTAAAAACAAAAACAATTTGAGACATTGTAAGAGTTTGAAAGAACTGCTTTTTGTGCCTATGAAAACATCACGTACAGCTGTCACCTCCCTGTGTGGAATGAGCAGTCGGAAGAACAGAGCAAATCACCGGAGGGAGGAAAGAGTGAGAAATGCTGATGTATTTAAATCTATTCTACTTCACTTTCAGGAAGGACCTGGAAGTGTGTTTGTCTGGACGCATCCAGGAGGAACCCCAGACATACTAGGCGGTCAGCTTAACTCATGAATGTTAAAAGGGGGCACCTCCTTCCATCCACTTGAGGACAGTAAAGGGAATGGGAGAGTTTGAGAGACTACTCTGGGAAAAGTAATCTGAAGAGGAACTACTCTGACAAGATGGAAAGGACATTCACCACTAAAAGGAAGAGGCCGTTATTTTCAAGAGTTACTTCATTCTGCAAGTACTAACTAAGATTATGAGGACTTGTGCTACTGAACCAGAATTTAGATGTCAATAAGGCACTCAACATGTCTGATATCAAAATAATTCTTAACAATCTCATCTCTTAGTTTGCTGAATGTTCCCTAAGGCTCACTATAAATGTATATTTTATACTGGAATGTATAATATAAACAGTATAATACATCTCATAATATTCTACGTAGCATAAATCTAAGCAAAAAAAAATATACAATAGCATTCAATAAAAAATACTGTTTATTGTCACAGTTCTCTGTGTTTTCTCGCAAGATAGAAGATGGGTACACAGGGAAACCTTTAGGTGTCTACAGAAAAACTTTGTATGTTATGATTTACTCCAATGAAGAAATCCAAAGCTCTTTTAACACCTTATTCAAGGGAAAAGCTTTAAATGTTTCATGTCTTAAAGTAAATGAACAATTTCTGAATATAGCAAAACACTAAAAAAAATCCAGAAACACAAGATTAAACATTTTAAGGCAAAATTACCAAAATAGAAATATTAGAAATATTAAAATCTTCTAAGATACTTTAAAATACCATTAATGCTACTCTAAAAACAACCTGATGGCTGCTTTAACTGCAGATTCTTTCTCTTCTTCTTCTTCCTCTTCATAATTTCCCACTTCTATGTGTGCTTGATGAACCTTCTCCAAACAGCGCAGTCCTGCACCTTCTGGCCATTCAGGCCCTTTTCCTTCAAATCTTCTTTTCATTTATCGATCCACCTCCGCTTTGGCCTCCCTTATTTTCTCTTCCCCTGTACTTCCATTCCAATCACTCTTTTGCCCACAAATTCATTGTCTCTCCTCATCACATGTCCATACCACTTCAATCTACTTTCCTATACTTTTTTAGATGTCTCTCCCACTTTTATTGTACCTCTGATTGCCTCATTTCTTATTCTGTCCCTTTTTGTAACTCCACACATCCATCTCAGCCTTCTCATTTCTGCCACATTTAACTTTCTCTCCTTTGCTCCCTTTACTGCCCACATCTCAGCTCCATGCATCATTGCTGGTCTTACCACTGTCTTGAGTACCTTACTTGTAATGTTCCTTTAATCACACAATACCCCGATACTTTCTTCTAATTGTTTCATCCACACTGCACTCTATGGGTTATCTCTGCATGTAGTTTCCTATCTTGGGCTACCACTGACTTATTTCAATTTATCCACTCTTTTCAATAGCTCTCCCTGGGGGGTAATTTCTGAATCCTGATAATGATTAAACCTCAACTTTCTATTTATCTTCAGTCCTCTATCTTTCAAAGCCCTTCACCATTCTTCCCACTTCCTCTCCACTCGCGCTTTTCTGGTGCTACACAACACAATGTCATCAGCAAACACCATGAACCCGGCGGATTAGTCTCTCATCCTATGAGTCGACACATCCATAACCAGATCAAAAAGGGAAGGACTTAAAGAAGATCCTTGGTGCAGACCTCCTTTAACTATGATCTTGTCTCTTACCCCAACACTGCTTTTAACCCGAGTCCCCACTCCCTCATGCATATCCTGGACACTCCTCACATACTTCTCTAGTACTCCTTTGTTTCTCATTCACCTCCAGACCTCTGGATGTGACACTCTGTCATAAGCCTTCTCCAACTCAATAAACACCACATGCAGTCCTTTCTAGTTTTCTCAATGCTTCTCTATCAGCTGTCTCAAAGAAAAGACTGCATCAGTTGTCCCTCTCCATGCCATAAAACCAAAATACTCCCCCTGCTTTGGTGGTCTTCTCCCTAAGCCTTCTCTTTAAAACCTTTCCTGAAATTTTCATTTTGTATGACATCAGCTTTTTTCCACTGCAGTTTCCACAATCCAGCATATCCTTATACAGTAAATCACACTGTTCTTCCTCTTCTCTAGGGTTCTTTCCTGTTCACGGATCTTCTTAATTAGATACCAAAACTCATCTACTCCCTCTTCTCCTGAAGAAATCTATCTGCAGATTGCAACAGTTTAATGTTTTTCAGGCTTTACTTTTATATGTTTTTTAATCGGCTGTATTTCAAGTTTGCACAATGTTATGATTTGCACTTCCTAAATTTACAAGTACTCTTAGACTGATTATTACTGTTGTTGTTATTATTATCTTTATTTTTATTATTCTTAGTTAGCAGTATTTTATCCAGAATGTTTTTAGTTAAAAAAAAATAAAACGGGTATGTATACTGCAAAAAGTATAAATGTATAAAAGGATATTTAATTTATTAAAACAGATAACCATGGATATTTGATCTAAGGTAAAATCTGTATCCAGCACAGTCCTATTAACTTATGAAACATGTCCCTCACCCTAGAAATTAGGAATAGTCAACAAGTAATGAACGGCAAGAAGCTTGTATGTGGTCTCAACTTCTTCACTGTTCTCCTCTGGTCAAATAGTGTAGAGTATGTGATATCCAAACAGAAAAGTCTGTGACCTTATGTTGCTAAATGCTGTCTCTCCATCCCTTTGGTAAATGTAAAATAATCCATTCCAACAATTCTCACATAAGGATCACTATCTTGAAAGATAAATTGCCATGCAGCAGAGTACAACCTTAACATCTCATTTCCTTCATATCACACTAATTTGTATGTATCTTAGCATGAAAGGGCACTTTATACATCAGTACTGTTGCTGAAATTGTTAGTCTTCACAAGATTTTCTGCCGTGTATTGTTAGTCACAAAGTGTACCAGTAACATTCTGAGCATACTGCACTCACGATTTGCAAGATCATTTGTATAAATGCGTCCTTTTGTCTTTGAGTCATAAAGAGACTCCTTTTCCAAGAAACACTGAATACAAAGTTTTAGAAGCACTATTGCTATTGTTTAGAGGCTCAAAAAACAAAGCCATTCTGTTGCATTTAACACAAAAAAACAGCACTCCACCTTTTATCTAAGACGACCTGTCTGATCGCTTAACAAGAGATTTAGCAGTGCAGCAGAATGTTTGTCATCTTTATGTCTCACTATATGCCTGTATCCTGGGGTCAGTCCTGCACTGTGACTGATGAAGGACTTTAATGAAAAGAAGCTTTAAATAAACACCTGAAAAAGAAACCCAGGTGGTGGAAGGAAAAAAGCTGGCAATTTAAGCAAAGCCTATCTGATATATTAACATATTGTTATATTTGTATTTTTGTGCATTTTCTGTTTCTGTGCTTTGCTTTATTTTAACTTAAGATGACAAAGTTTGTTTTTTTATTTGTCTGATTTGCTTATGCCACACCCTTTGAAGTGATCTCATGACTAGAATTGTTCCACTGATGACATCACATAAGTCACATTATACAAATGTATTGGCCACTTCATGCATTATTCCTTGATTTATACATTTTTTTACTAAATGTTCTTTAGTATAGTTTTCTGAATTCAAGCAGGCCCAAAGTTCTGGGTTTGTGCTTCTGGTTTTGACCTCTTTTTGTTCCCAACTTCTGATCAACATCTTGTTTTGGTTTTGATTATTCATTTTATTTATTCAATTAGTATTTATCATTTATGTTTTGACCCCTTGCTTTTCCTGACCACTTCTGTGTTTTTTAAAACACATAAAATTGACTTGAGTTGACTTAATCACGTCTTGTTCTTAGGTAGCCATTTCCTGGTTAATTTCTATTTTACAATTATCCTCAGACACTCCTTATATTCGTACACTAGCAATATATTTAGGAAAGATTTCTAGGCTATTCACTTCGCCTCCCTGTGACATCTGGCACCACAGTAGAGGAAAAACCCTAGGGACAGGTAGAGGGGCTTCTACATACCTTAAGGTGTGTTGTCTCTTTTACTTAGGTAGGAATTGGAAAATGACTAGAAAAGCTTGTTGGGACGTCCATAGGCAGAGACCCACACCATAAGGTCTCACAGAAAGACCACCATCCCTTCTAGCCCCATGATTGAGAATGTCTGGATAAAAGACGAGAGCAAGAAGAAAGCTGTGTAGTTCACTTCCTTATATGGTGTTACACGCACGCACGTGAGAGGCTGTAATTGGGCTCGCCTAAATGTGTGATTACACCAAACCAAGGGTAGGCATTGCATTCTAACACCTTTTTTCCTTCCTCTACAAATCCACAGAAGAAAAGACACCTAATGCCACTTCCAGTTCCTGCACAGACCTCCCAGCCAATCCTCTGAGTGCAGCCCAAACGATATGCCTCTTCCTGCCTGCCCCCTATAAATCCACATACCCTCTATATCTCATTTAGTGCCATTAAACTTTGTAAAGGAATGAGTTTCAACACATGAGAAAGGTTTGGGGCAGCCAACGTTATATTGTGCTTGGCTGCAAAAGGGTATTCAAAAAAGCACAGATGTGCTCTGTTTGAGCTCCAAGACTGAACTAATTTAATATAGGAAATGACGGCGGATTTAAAGGTATTGTCTTACTAACAACAGAGCTTTTATTTAAACTTGGAACTGTGTCAGATGCAATTGTGTCTGGAATTTGGCGCTCGGTGGCACCCCATTGTGGTCACTATATATATATATATACTCACCCTCATATATATATATGAGGGTGAGTCAAACATTATCCGCACTCCAGCTGTAGAATTTATTTCAAACTTTCAGAAAAGACAAATGCATCATTTTTCGACCCAATCTCCCTGCTTTTGAATACACTTTGTCCATCTGTCAACAAGCTTTCGTATTCCCTCATTAAAAATGTTTTAGGCTAAGCTGCAAGCCACAAATGCACCTCTGTCTTCACCTCTTCATCAGATGTGAATCTTCGTCCCCGTAGGGCTTCTTTCGGAGCCCAAGTCTGTCATAGATTATTGCATAGGCAGAGTTATAACTGATTTGCAAATGATTTGCCACATCATCTACTGTCACTCGTCTATTCAACAGAATCACTTGTGTGACATTCCTTGAACTTCTCTATCCATTCATACACATTTCTTTGCGACATGTGCACAAATTCTTCGATAAATTCTTCAGGCACACCCTCAGACCACAAAAAACAAATTACTTCATGTTACTTTTCTTTCGTGCAAATTACAAGTTGGGAAGCCATTATTTCTCACACCTCAGTTACAAATGATCTGACGTAACCTGCTCACACCTGCACAGCAATGACTGGGGAGACAGGGACCTCATATGGAAAGCGCTGATAAGACAGTGTTGCCAACAGAAGTTTTAATATAACCAGAGTGTGGATAATTTTTGACTCACCCTCATATATATATATATATATA
>JANRMT010062789.1:40864097-40896031 GCA_026402145.1 Polypterus bichir lapradei | reverse complement strand
AAATTAATCATTAAGTTTAGGGATTGAGCTCTTGAATTGATTTTAGCCTTCTATTTTTTCTCAGTTGTCAAGTCTTTTGTTCAGTTTTCTTTTTTTTTTTAATAGTTCTTTTACATAGTTGTCTAATGCACAGTATGTGTAGAAATGGGACACTGCAACCCTGAACATTTAAATTGCACAGAAGTGAAGGAATCATGGTTTTATTGCTATTCACTACAACGTTTTTGTTGAGTTGTCCCCAGGCGTGTGTTGTCATTCGAGAATGACATCTGTCCTCATAAGACTAGTCAGTACCTGGCTCTAATTGCCTCCTTAATCGATATGGAGGCGGTAAGGGTATGCTTGCTTTTTCAATCCCAGTCTTCTGCATATTGGGTGAGCTTTGACAAAGTTGCCGCTGTTACCAGAGGTTACATGTATTTTATTTTAGGATTTGATGAATACAAGATGATTTTGAATTATCTCCTGATATACAGAGATTGTGTTGCAATGGACTTAGGGGTCATAAGCCAAAACCATCACATAGTCCCTAGCCAGTAGTTGTAATATTATTAGACTACTAGAACAGCAATAGAGGTTTGTTTTTTTTTTATTTTATTTGCAGTAAATATATTAAATGTTCACATTTGAAAGAAAACTTTTTCTCGGAGCATGTCTCTTGTCTTTATCTTTTTTTTCCCCTCAGCATCACCTCAGGAATATAAATATTTCTGGCCCCTCACCTCATCTACATCCCTAGGTGGGACCCAGGGACCCCAACAGGGCTGCTCTTTATAACTACAGCTCTCATAGAACTTGGCTGGTGTCCAATCATGCCAGAGAAGCACTCCCAAATATACTGGGGGAAGAACTGTCTTTAGTAACAAACTCCCCCAGTCCATCCATGTGTCCCCAAGAGATGTAAAGATGCCTGACCATCCATTAAGATATCTACTGTATACTGTATATATTTACAGTAATGTTAATTTACTTTAGTTGTTCGTTTAGAAGTGCAGGGAGATGTTGTGCTGGAGTCGTGACATTGTCGTCAGGCACATTTACCGACGCCTGAAAATGACATTTCCTGTGGCTCTTCTTTAACAGCTTACTTAACAGCAGTTCTTTTCATCTCCTTTTACCTGATTGTGACAACACACTATTTAGTTTGAATGTGTATTTGACAGTTCATCTTTACACAGACGTTGCTGTCATTTCTTTCAATCTCATATTCACTGTGGCAGTATCGTAACTGAGAGCAACAGACACCACATAAAGCCAGTGGCAGTTCACTTTTACCATTAGCCAAGTGATGTCTTTGAATACCAAAGTATACTCTTCTTCAGAAAGGTTTTTCCTTTGCAGCAAGTTATGTTTATTTTTAAAACAAGTAAAGTGTTCTCCACACACACAGCACAACATAAACATATGTTTAACAGAGGTCTTTTTAGGAGACTTTCCATCCATCGAAGGTTTATCCATTGTGACCACAGGCTTGCTGTCTGTCAGAGCAGGTTAACAAATGTACCATTCTTTTTTGCTGTTTAAATTGCTGCCCCTACTCTGAGCTCCACCATCATTAGGTATGGAAAGGTTTAGAAATTTCAAACTCAGTGAACCTTCTATTTGTCTCCACCTACTATTAAGCCAAATTCAGTCCTATGGAATCCTCATAAGGTAAAGACCTGGTCCACTGTTCCACAGCCTGGATGGAATCCACATTGCTGCTCCTGGATCAGAGGTTCCTGACTTGGCAGAATCTCCTTTCGAGTACCCTGGTAAAAGCTTTTCCAGGGAGGTTGAGGAGTGTGATCCCTCAATATTTGGAGCACACACTGCGGTTCTCCTTTTTGAAAAAGGGGACCACCACCCAGGTCTGACACTCTAGGGCCATGGCTCCTGATGACCCCACAACATTGAAAAGGCATGTCAGCCATGAGGGCCCAGCAATGTCCAGAGCTTTAAACAATTCTGGGCAGATCTCACCCACCCCTGGGGATGTGCCACCACAGAGTTGCTTAAGTACCTCAGTGATGATCCCAGCATCTCTGTGGATGCTTCCTCCACAGAGGGCACATCCATTGGGTTCAGGAGCTCCTCTAAATGTATCTTCCACCAACAAATGAAAAATATTGATCTGACAAAACATTTTTTTTAGCTTTATACCTTTTTAGTTGTTTCTCTTTGCAATTTTTTTTTGTGGCAGAAGAGGGCACTGTAGTTTTGAAAATTAGTCAGGGAAAAGGAAAAAAAAAGTCCATCTTTATACCTGTGAAAATGAGGTGTTTTGTAGAGCAGGAATGTTGAAGATGACAGCACAGACAAACTGACCTTATATCGCAGCAGGAAGGGCATCGTTGCCATCTAAAATTATCTCAGTCAGTCCCTCTGGACATTGCTTTTATTAGAGAAAGACTCGGCAGTGTCAGTGATCAATGAAGCTGTCTTTGGGATACTGAAAGTGGAGCGGTACATCCTGATATAGATGGACTGCAAAAGTTTTCATTGTTTTAATAGAATGGATCAGGACTTTCCACAGACTCATTTAACAAATAAAACCTGCTTCTGCTTTTGCTTTATATGGAGAATTATAAAAGTAAAAGAAAAATGCATACTTCTTCACCAAAAAAATAGACAATATTGGTACGTTTTGATTTGTAATAAGTGAAAACCTATGATTGGAGGGAATTTCCTTCCTCTGGCAGACACTTCCATCTTTTCAAGAAGTACTCCGTATTGACTTGGGATTTTCACAGTTATCACTGATTCATTTGCCTCCATGGTACTGTAAGATATGTAGGATTTTTTTCATACTAGTGATTTTATTAAACCTATTAAAATATCCATCTGAAACTGGTGAATATTACATTTTCATGTAAAGATCTGACAAAACCCGACTCTCTTCAACTCAGATGGACAAGTAAACGGCTACCATTCAAGGAACAAATGACCACACTGTATCTGAACAAAAATCTTGTGAAAAAGTTTTAGTTGCTTAAAGAATACGTCAAATCACCTGACATTTCTATCGATTTTCAGTCATGACCTTCATTTACATTTGTCTAATGTGACATCCCCAGTGATTCAGTTCAACAAGTCCCATGACCTGCTCAGAAAGAATCAAACAAGTCTAAATTTGTTGTTAGTCACAGAGGTGGTCCTGTGTGCATGAGGGCTGACAATCAATGAATGTCCATCTACAAAACTGGTCAATCCATTAGGTGATATAAGCAGAGCAGCAACACCAGAGGGGTGTCCTATGGACACTCAAGGGCACCATTTATATAACTCAAGTAGCATGCCCTCTAGACCTTTATGAACTCCAGTTAACACTCTAGAAACTTAGTGACCCCTGAGGGAAGATCCAAATGGACATTGACCAGCAGTGCTCATCTGGAGGTACGATTCATATAATCCAGAGATGATGAATAAGGAAGAAGGAGAATTTGGGCCTCACAAACAGAAGAGAAGCTCATCTGCCTGATGTTTCATGCTTTATGTACCATGATAGAATGGAAAAAGAAGAAAAGGGACAAGATTGCCTTACCATACCTGTTAACCCTTCAAACGGTGCTGGCTCCATTAGGTAGCGCACTATTGGATGTCACAAAAAGGGGCTACCAGGACTGCACTGGAAGTAAGGCACTGAGTTGGTAAATGTCAAAACGGTCAACAGTTATTGGTCATGTAAACTGAAATGGTCTGGTGATGAGATCAGTCTGACATACACTATCACTAGAAGTTGCGTAATGCGACATCAGCTTAAACTACTGTTTCATGACTTCTTTTTAAGGAAGAAGGATGACTAAGTTAAAGGAAACCCTGGAAGTGACAGAGACTTTCCCTGACGATCTCATTTAAATGTTTTATTTCACCCTAATCAAGAGGATGTGATGCTGTTCTCAGATGATATGCCTACATTTACATGCTATATACCCATATCCTTCCCTAAGGCTGATGGACTATTTGGACTGCTGGCGGAAAAATGGAGTCTGTGCAACGTTCCTTTGGCTTTAAATGTGACTGGATGTGTTACTATCATAAAAGGAAATACAATAGCAGATAAAGGATTGGGGTTCCAAAGGACACCCCATTTAATGTGCGATTGAAATGAATGAAAAGTATTGAAGAAATCAGTCACTCTTGTGTCTGTTGCCAGGCTTTACAGCTTTTCACTAAGCTACTGTAGTTTTCATGAAGGGGGAACTCCATCCATATATATTCAGGTTATATTGGGAGAGGCAGGGCTTGTGGCACTGAATCAGAAGTGAAATCAGGCCTCTTTTGGGGGGTTTTCCCCCCACTCTAAAGACAGGAATACAGACCAGATCAGTGATTATTCTTCAACTTTATCCCACTTTCTATGTGTTTCCCTTCACCAAGTCCCATGAAAGCTTGCGTGTGTGACACTGTATTCAACTATTGGATGCCCTCCTTCATTCAATGTTTCAGCCATTGCAGCTGAAGCACAATACCACCATAAAAGATTTTTTTTAAGGCTGAGCATCATCTTGCATATCAAATAAAATGTATTGACCAGACAGTATCATAGAAGTCTTACTTCATTTCTTTTAGGATAAGACAATTGTATGGAATCTGTCATTAGTTGGATAATGTCATGAGAAACTTAGAAATCCGGGACATTCCTTTGATGGCTCATTGCATAGTCCATGTTGCCAAGAAACACAGAATAAACAACACATATTCTGTAATAGGGGAGCATGAGATCTGTTTGTAATTCTTTCAATGCAATTTTATAGATAATCAAAACAGCCCTCTCCAGGGGCCTCATGTATAAACGGTGCATAGGCACAAAAATGTTGCGTACGCCCATTTCCACGTTCACTTTGAGATGTGTAAAAACTAAACTTGGTGTAAAGCCACGGACATTTTCATGGCAGGGTACCCCCTTGCATATGCAGTTTTCTGCTCAGTTTTGCAAACTGGCAGGATCCAGTGTTAAAGACATGCTACCGTTTAGGTGGTAGAAATCAGATTCACATCAATGATGCAGGTTTTATCAAATGTACTGAAATTAATTACATATCGTTTAC
Source organism: Polypterus bichir lapradei (assembly GCA_026402145.1). Taxonomy (NCBI): domain Eukaryota; kingdom Metazoa; phylum Chordata; class Cladistia; order Polypteriformes; family Polypteridae; genus Polypterus; species Polypterus bichir. Next base: position 40,891,001 of record JANRMT010062789.1, on the reverse strand, counting down.
AAATTTAATTCACTTGATTGTAATCATTCTGTAACAATATAATGGTGCCTGGAATGGCCAAACTATTCCAACTACCATGGCTGCTTTAGCGTTGTTAAAAGACATTGCAAATGGAAGAATAAGAAGAGAGTGCGTATTTACAGATGATGATGACTGGCTTCTAAGTCAATTTCGATTTCTAAAAGCTATCCTCTTGAAGTTTTGTGAGGAACTGGTGCCAGCTTTACAAAGGCAGAATTTGAGGAATTGTGCTGTACCTGCTCCTTTGTTAGTTCTGCCCACTTTCAGGTTTTTAATCACAGGAGCTCTTCAACGTGAACTTGCTGACTGATTGGGTATTTCACAAACATCACTGAGTCACACCATGTCAGCTGTATAGGATGGTATTATCCGCTTGTCATCCAGATATACTGTACGAGGTGAGACACAAAAATAACCGGACTGGGCTTGGGGCTATCCTGGAAAACCATCTGGAGGTTGGCTGAACGTAATTCATAGAACTATATCCTCTCCTGCACGCCCTCTCAAAACATCGACTGGCTAGGTATATCCTATGAAGAGTCCAATCAATATTTGCACAACAATCGCTACACGGGTTGCCGCTATAATGTCGGGTGAAAACATCGAACAGTGAATCTACATCCGATTTCTCGCGAAATTGAACAAAACAGCCACAGAAACTTATGAAATGATATAAACAGTGTGCAGTGATAACAGTTTATCTCGCACACAAGTTTTTGAGTGGCACAAACGTTTCAAGGAAGGACAAGAAAATGTGGAAGACATTCAATGCCCAGGTTGCTCATGCTCATCTCAGATGGATGAAAACATCAAAATAGTGAATCATATTGTTTGAAACGATCGTTCTGCTTTTTTCATAAAGCAGGTTTTGACTGACAAAAACATTCCTGTCCTTGATCATCCTCCCTATTCTCCCGATTTAGCTCCCTGTGATTTTTACTTGTTCCAAAAAATCAAAAGTGACCTGAAGGGAACATATTTTTCTTCAATGGATGAAGTGAAGACAGAAACTGCAAGCCTGTTGAAGAGCCTCAACCAAAAAGACTTCCAGCACTGTTTCAATCAATGGAAGATACGTATGGAGCGGTGTAGAGATCCGAAGGGGGAGTATATAGAAGGTGACAATGTTTAGAATGCTGTAATTCATCAATATATTTTTTTTACCAATCCGGTTATTTTTGTGTCTCACCACATATAAAATTTCCTTACACTATGGTTGAACTGGAAAACATAAAGGCGCAATTCATAGCAACGTCTGGTTTCCCAAATGTAATCGGAGCTGTCAACTGCATGCACATTACTATTGCAATGGGGGGGTAGGCGGAGTTTCAGACCAACGTCCCCTGGCTAAGACCACCTCCCCATTTCTCCCCATAGGTTACAATGGGAATCTCCGGAACGGAAGATCGTAGAGACTCGTGGGAGGTACCGTTGGAAAGGGTGTGCCAACAAATGGGGGGTAGGCGGAGTTTCAGACCAGAAATCAGATTCACATCAATGATGCAGGTTTTATCAAATGTACCGAAATTAATTACATATCGTTTGCAAATTTAATTCACTTGATTGTAATCATTCTGTAACAATATAATGGTGCCTGGAATGGCCAAACTATTCCAACTACCATGGCTGCTTTAGCGTTGTTAAAAGACATTGCAAATGGAAGAATAAGAAGAGAGTGTGTATTTACAGATGATGATGACTGGCTTCTAAGTCAATTTCGATTTCTAAAAGCTATCCTCTTGAAGTTTTGTGAGGAATTGGTGCCAGCTTTACAAAGGCAGAATTTGAGGAATTGTGCTCTACCTGCTCCTTTGTTAGTTCTGCCCACTTTCAGGTTTTTAATCACAGGAGCTCTTCAACGTGAACTTGCTGACTGATTGGGTATTTCACAAACATCACTGAGTCACACCATGCCAGCTGTATAGGATGGTATTATCCGCTTGTCATCCAGATATACGAGATGAGACACAAAAATAACTGGACTGGGCTTGGGGCTATCGGAGCTGTCAACTGCACGCACATTACTATTGCAATGATGCTGGACAAGTTACACCAGCCAAGAATGAATCACCAAAAAAATGAGCTGGCATTACATCATATATAGCTGGAGAACCCATAAAAATGGCAGTTCCGCACAGTTGTAAGTGCTTTTTCCAACTAGTGCAGCCAAAGGCAAGCAGCCCTTTTCACTTTCACGTAATAGGTGAATGGTTTACATGCATATGAGATCAATCGGCTGAGCCTTCCCTCATTAACACTCCACTGATCATTGAGGTGGCTCCTGCACTCACAAAAGTATAAAACGTACGAGTAGCTCAGATCGAGGGAAGAAAAAAGTGCTGTGCAAAGGAAGCAAAGTGGTCAGGATGCACCGTGGGGAGCGAGATGAATGGTGCTCCAGGGGAAGACCACCTCTGCTGAGCTGAAGCGGGTGTGGACTCGAAGACCTACAGACCCCAAAGGATGCAGCAGGCTGGTGGAGTCAGACTCTGTGTGTCCCAGCAGGTACCGAAGTAGGTGGCTAGGTTGAGAGACAGAAGGTGATTGCATTCACCAGCATCTCAAAAGAGGGGAGACAAATGAGAGAGAGGACTGAGAAAACCAAAGGGGGGAATGATCGTGTCATTGATTTTATTCCTGTTTTAAAATACTTAATCCGATACTTATTTATTGGGTTTTTATCTTCACCACACCATTTTATGGATTATTTATTAAAAAAAATTGAACTGTACTGCACTTTGGATACTTTTTTACAGTTGTATTTCCTTTTAATAAATGTACTAAGCACCTTTGCACCAAGACTTGTTCTTTCTCCTCTCTTTCTCTCCCCATTGTCCTAGTCAGTCTTGGTTCATAACTATTGATGTCCTGGAAAATGGAAGGAACCTAAGGCTGAGGGCACCCAAGGCATGACACATATATGTTAGGTGGATGGAAGTTCTCAGCTGGCAGTGTGAGTCTGTGTGTCAGGAAAGAAATCCTGTTTCATCCAGGACTTTGTTACAGTATGTCTAAGGTACCACAGCTTTCAAAAAGTAAATGTTATCACAGCATCAGCATTGAGTGATGCAGACAAAGGAGGTCCTTCTTTACTGGATTACCTCAAAGTAGAGTCTGCCAAGTGAACCAGCACGCACATATCTAACATAACACATTATACACACACACACACAACACAATTTGAAAATTCAAAAAATTGTCTCATATAGTATATGACAGATTGACTCCTACTTTATGCCCAATTCTGCTGAGATAGATGCTAATTTCCCACAACTAATGCTGCTTTAGAAAATGAAGGGTAAGAATGTGTGTAAGTGTGCAATGTGTTCTGGCCAGCCTTATTTTGTCATTTGAAGCCAATGATGCTGGAATTGACTCAACACTCCTTGGAAGTCATATCCAAAAAAAATGAATAAATAAATAAAGAATTTAGAAGATGGATCATGTACAGTGGATACAGAAAGCATTTACACCCCTTCATTTTCTGTGTACATTGTTGTGCTGTAGATTTATTTTAAATTATTAAATCTGACATTTTTTGCCTATCAATATACACTGCAAAAAATAAAATCTGAGCATGTAAAAAGTATTTACAGTATATCATGACATTAAATCTTGTTTTCCTTATTGTAAGAATTACTTACTTATCAAAAAAAAAAAAAAAAAAGAAATATTGTCAAGTAAATTTTGCTTACCCCACTGGCAGATTGCTTTGCTAAATAAAAGTTAAACAACTCCCATTTAAAGTTTTTTTGTCTAGTTTTTGCATATGCCTTTTTTGCAGTGTACACTCAGTAACCCATAATGACAAAGTGAAAACATGTTTTCAGAAATGTTGCCAAATATATTAAAAATCAAAAACTGAAACCTCTCATTTATGTAAGCATTCAAACCTCTAATTCAGTATTCTGTAAAAGCCCCTTTGGCAGCATGTCAAGCTTCCAGTCTTCTTGGGTAAGTCTCTACAAGCTTACCGCACATGGATTTGTTCTGCTCATCCCATTCTTCCTCTCAGGCTCTATTAGATTGGATGGGAAATGTCTCCACAGAATCTTTTATTGGGTTTAAGCCTGGGCTTTAAATGGACCACTACAGAAGACTTGTCCTGAAGCCACTCCAGTGTTGTTTTGGCTGTATGCTTCGGGTCATTGTCATGCTGAAAGTGAACCATCACCACAGCCCATTTGGAGGCTTTCTTTAAGGACCTCTCTGTACCTACCCTGTCACTGAATAGCACCTCATAGCAAGACGCTTCACCACAGAGATGATATTAGGCAGGAGATTTCCCTGACATAGTGCTTGGAGTTCTGTCCAAAGAGTTACATTTTTGTCTCAATGTAGAGAATCATTTCCCTTTAAGCTGTTGTATGTCTTTTACTTTAAAGCGGCTTCCCTCATGCCAACTCTGCCATAAGCGCCTAACTGATGAAGTGCTGTTGAGATGGTCTTCATTCTGACAGGTTCTTGGAGAATGACCATCGTGTTCTTGGTCAACTTCTTGACCAAGGCCCTTCTTGCCCAGTTATTCAGTTTGGCCAACTCTAGGAAGAGTTCTGGTATTCCAAAACGTTTTTCATTTCGCAATTATTGAGGCTCCTTGGAAACACTCAAATCTTTAGAAATGTTTTCTTTCCTTGACCTGATCTATGCTTCAACACATTTACATCACAGAGGACTACTGGACTTTAAGGTTGGTTTTTGTCCTGTCATGCAGTGTGAATTGTGGGGCTTTATACAGACAGCTGTGTGCCTTTCTACACAATGTCCAATAAATCTGATTTGCCACAAGTGGACTCCAATCAAATTCTAGACGCACCTCCAGGAGAATTTAAGCAAACAGGATGCACCTGACCACAATTTGGAGTGCCACACCAAAGGGTCTGAATACTGCTATAAATGAGAGAGTTCAGTTTTTGATTTTTAATACATTTGTAAACCTTTCTGAACATATGTTTTCACTTTGTCATTAGGGGTTATTGAATGAACTCTGATGGACCAAAATGGCAAATGTATTCATTTAATACTAAGTCTACAACACAATAAAGTGTGTGGAAAGTCAAGGGGTATGAATCCTTTCTGAATCTGCTGTAAACATTTACATCTGGTGGCTGTAAGGCCAGGGTGTTGTATTTGAGGTTTCTTTGCTTGTGTTGATGTAGATGCATTTGCAGCAGCTCCCTCCTTCAAGCCTAAGCAGAAAAAAAAGCTTGTGCAGAAGAATCGGAAAGACGTATAAACAGCGAGGTAATCATTAAATAATTTGTACTTTCCTGTGAACATTTAAAACCAAAATTAAAAGGAGGTAGAATCTGCCATTGCATAAAAACAAGAAGATTAGATTTCCTAAATTACAAACTTCAGTATTACATACATCACAATGCACAGCTTAGGAGGTGCAAACGCCTTGATTTATTCCATCGTAAGCACATTGTTGAAGCATCCATTCAACAGCCACATCTTAAAAGTGCTGATTTGCAAAGATTTCCAAAAGGAGAGTTATTAAATTATTGGTCATTCATGTGTGCTAAACAAATCAAAAGGAATAGTGATTCTGGGAGACAAGTTATTACATTTCATCACAGATGTTTCTGGGGGAGATGCTGAAAGTAGATTTCATATTGCTATTATTCTGTCTTGAAGCATTACATACACCTAATGAGTTGGAATTCAATTTTTTTGAAAATAATATTTTTTAGCTGTCTTATTTTGGGGGAGTGTCAATGCTCATGGCACATACATTATTCTCTTATTTAATCTATTACACTAACCACTTCAGATGAAAGATATTTTTTTCCTCACTTTTGAAAATGTACAGTACATTAGTGTTATACTACTAAATTATAGTCATAAAATGTTTTTGAATACAAATCCATGTTTCCCCCCCATATTTACTGTTTGAACAATGAGGACCACCATAAAAACCATCATAAAAGTCAGAGTGTACAGTACATTAACTTTTAGATTGGTTTATAAAGAGTCAATGGGTACAGTATGTCTCCCTTTGAAATTTCAAAAGCTTAAGAGCTTTAAGCATTCATTATTTTATGAAAAAACCAGGAGATAACCAACAACAGGTAACTGAGGAAAAACGTCAGTTCTCACTTGTTGTGCTAAAGGATGGAAGCTAGCACAGAACGAAAAAGAAGGAATGGACCAGAAGAAGAGACAAAGTCAAAAACAAAATTTGGTGACATAACAAAACCTAAACATCTATCTAATATTGAAAGTCAGAGAAATGAAGCCTGAAGATCTTTTACCCAGAAAGCTGTTTTAAGCAAGATTTGCTAATCAAAAGTTGTGAAATATGACGTAACCCATTACACACATGACCTCACATGCATGGGCACTGTCATTACATATTACTTTTTAATGTGCTCCCAGTGAAGTTTTTTCTGTAATAAAGTTATCGAACATTCGCATGTGGGGATGATAACATTGTTTACTTTTTTATGCTGAAGTCATCTAAGCAAGCATGTTAATAATGAAGCCTTACACTCTCTGGGCTCCCCAGCCCCACAGACCCCATTGTAACTATCCCATTACCGCTGTATGTAGTAACGCCACTGAATACAAGGCAAGTGACAGCCCTGAGTGGATTTCCATTCCAGAGCAGAGGCCCAGTCATGCAAGCATCTACTTGGCACACTTCGAGCTGTCCATGAATTTCACTTTTATGTGTATTCCACACAAAAACTTGATATTGGGAATAATGAATGGAGTTTCCTTTATTTTATACTAGCTGTCCCTCGTGGCTCTGCCTGCGTAGTAGTGAAACAGGACAGTGAAGAGGGTCCTGCCCGGCTCCCTACTCCTGATGTCACACTTCCCACTCCCCTTGGCCCACAGCATCTGTCTCGGATTAGCACGACTATATCAATCCTGCAAGTGAACTATGATGAGAAAGGTCGCAAAATAAACCGAAACGTTCAAGCAAATTATAGTAAAAACTTGATCTAAATCCGTTAAGTACAGTGGTTCTCTTGTTCACTAGCTAAGTGGGGTAAGGAACATCCCGAAGCTGACGCATGAATGAGGAGGGCCCTGGCCTCCTCCCCTCGGCCCGCTGCATGTCTTTCGGATTCGTGCAAATAAATCAGTACCACAAGCAAACTATGATACTTAGCGTGATGAAAGAAGTCGCACAATCAACCAGAATGTTCAAGCAAATTATAGAAAAAAAAACGTTAAGTGGACAGACATACAGACAGACAGACGTTGGATTTTATATATATAGAGATGTTTGGAATTCCAGTTCAAAGTAGCTGGCATTATAATGGCAATGAAGTGAAGTAAATGTAATCAATTACACTATGGGCAAAGCTAATGAGTAAAGAACCAGCAGAAACAATCAGATCCAGCTAAACTAGACCAACGAACACTAAGAACAGGTCAAAGACAAAGTTGAGGAGAAGTATAGATGAGGGTTGGGTTATAAAAAAATCCCAAAGTTTGAATATCCCACAGAGTACCATTAAATCCATTAGAGCAAAGTTTTAAAAATGTAGCACTACTTCAAACCTGACAAGACAAGGCTGACACTACCAAAACTCGCAGACCGGGCAAGGAGAACATTAATCAGATGCAACAAAGACACCAAGGGTAACACTGAAGGAGCTTAAAAGATCCACAGCAGAGATGGCTTCATTCAGCCCTTCAGAGCAGGGCCTCATTGAAGACTACCCAGAAAAAAGCCATTGCTTAAAGAAAAAAATAAGAAAACGCATTTGAAGTGAGCATAGGGGCCCCCGTGCTAATCTCTGTATGTTATGACTTGCTGAGTGGTTGTGTAGGTAGGGGTCCCAGTGCACTGCTTTGCCTGAGGGCCTATAATGCTGTTAAGATGGCCCTGTCAGCAACCTTCTAACTTGATGGAGTGGAGCAGTTTTGCCTTGATGAATTGGTGCTAACAGAGACTTGAGCTAGAACTGCAAAGTATTGAATCCTATGCACACTCATGATTTCTGTCTTTTTTGTCTTAGTTATTGTTTGTGTCACAATAAAAAATATTTTGCATCTTCAAAGTGGTAGGCATGTTGTGTAAATCAAATAGTGTTAACCCCCCCCAAAATTCATTTTAATTCTAGGTTGTAATGTGACAAAACAGGACAAACACCAAGGAGGGTGAACACTTTCCCAAAGCAATGTAGTTCTACAACATTTGCTCTTTATCAGAGCTGCAAAGATTATGACCACCCAGGACAAACAAAGTAAAATAAACCCGAGCCAGCCTCACCAAATATATAAAAAAATAACCTGAAGCGAATGTAACCTCTTAATACAGTAAGAGAGGCTGACTTCATGGCCACTGGTTTTGGCTTCTTGCTTATGTCAGTATATACAGTATGCCACAGGGAATAATTTGTTTCCTCTTCAAGTTCCCCCGACCTTTGGTCTCTGAAAGCAGGTCCAGCTAAACTGTCATCCTTTTTCAGATTTTTGATTCCTGGTACTTACTGGTAACAGATCTCCAGAAGCTGTAAACAAAGCTGACACATATGCTGACTGCATAGTAGTCAAGTAATCTGTTGTAATAATATGGCATTCAGGAAAAAGCTACGCATACGAGGTGTGGCAGAAAAGTAATGAGACTGGCAACACTGCAAGCGATCTGGCAACGCTGCGCTGTTGTCCTTGATAGAGCACGTGTATCAGTACCCTCCCATAGCTCAGTGCGAGTTTCAACTCCTTCCGTTAACTACGTGATTTTTGTGACTGCTATTAGCGAAGTTGTGTTTTTGGTTGTGCGTCACGCAAAATGGAACAGCGGAATTTGTAGCAACGTTGTGCCATTAAATTTTGTGTTAAGCTTGGAGAATCGGCAAGTGTGACGTTTGAAAAGTTAAAACAGGCCTATGGGGAACATTCTTTATCCCGAGCTCAAGTTTTTCAGGGAGGCCTTCATCTTCGAAAACCAATGAAAACATCGAACGTGTGAACACTCTTGTGAGATCAGACCGTCGTTTAACATTAAGAATGTTGAGTGAACAATTAAATTTGAACAGATTTACCGTTCATCAAATTTTGACTGAACATTTGCACATGCGAAAGGTCTGTGCCAAAATGGCGCCGAAAAACTTCACAATTGAGCAGAAGGACAATCGAAAAAACGCATTCCTGTGGTTGCCCAGCCCCCTTATTCACCTGACCTCAGTCCGTGTGACTTTTTCCTTTTTCCTAAACTGAAAAATGTCCTCAAAGGACATCATTTCGGGACTTTAGAAAACATCCAAAAGAGTGTAACGGACATGCTGAAGACCATACCGGTTGAAGACTTCCAGCGCTGCTACCAACAGTGGGAACAACGTCTCCATCGGTGTGTAGCTGCCCAAGGGAACTACTTTGAAGGGGATAACATTGATGTTTGAAAAAAATAAAAACTTTGGTAAATAAAAAATCAGTCTCATTACTTTTCTGCCACACCTCGTATAACATGTTAAATGAAAAAATGAATATGGCTCTCAGTAAAATGCGTTAATGCTGCCCGCAAGTTATAGTAAATACCATTGCTATTTTGATTTGTGTCTCTGCTTTTTCAGGTGTCTGGCATACCCATTATATTGGCAAAAGCTGAGAGCAGGAAAAAATTAAGCTAATATTACTAGCAATAATATAGATGACAAATACATGTAAAATAAAGTGTTAATGGCTTTATTATAATCTGTGAAATGTAGAATTTTTTATTAGAAGTTACAAAAATATCTAATAAGTTAAATCAATGGTTTCAGTTTTGATCATAATACTAATATAGTGCAAAAATTCGTTAAGAATAGGATAACAAAATCTATATTAACATATTAACATAAATTGCTTACAGAGCATTAATAACACATAGTGGAACTTGATTGTTAAACTGTGTTAAGTGAATAAATTTTGCTGTCATCAGGAATTAAATGCTTTATTACAATTTTGCAAAAGAATAAAAAATAGGTCAGAGAACATGTCACGCCAGCTTGTACTTCTTCTCGTGTGTGCCGTACAGGCAAGCTGCCTTTGATTATTCTCACATGGCCTTCTCGTACTTGGCCAATACGACTAAAGTCATGCTACTGTTCACTGCAACTTGGTGTCCTTTTTTTTTTTTGCTTGAGGTACCAGGCCCAGTAGCCACAATTGATTCTTTCTGATGACGATTGTTTCCAAGGCTCAACCAATTAACCAATAATTTTTAAAGTCACATTCAAAACTCCTTAAAAACTAATAAAGCAGAATGTCTTTTCCCCTGTAAGTTCTAGTATGATATGTAAATGATTTGAGAACATAATAAATAATCATTACTTACAGTAAGCATGTACTGCTGCAAAACATTTTGGACAAAGGTAGCAAAAGCTGAAAACATTTGTTGTTAATAAAATTAAAGCCTTATAGAAAAACAAAACACAGAAGCTATTCTCTATGCAGTTTCTTTTTACCCAACTTTATTATCAATCATACATAATAGCATTTTAAAGTAATAATCCACATTTACTCTTGTTATTAAATATGTTTAGGCTCAGATTTTTATATGGATTTTAATATCTGTAAATGTAATATTTAAATTTAATATTAATATGTACTGGTAATCAGTTACAAAAATTAATTAATTGCATAAATGTATGTACTTAATTACAGTTAATCACATCTAACATTAAAACACTCATATAAAATGAATATATAAATTATGAAATAAACATACTCTGAATCAAGAAACTAATGTGGAATCAACATAATGGAATAAAAAAAAATGACATAATTTAAACTTAAACAATGACCTTTGATTTGAATGCCTTCCTAAAAGTCAAGTTGAAAAGAAGGCAATAAGACATCAAAACCAATATATTAATTCTCAAATTGGCATAGTATATAAAACACATACAGTACATGTCAAAGTAAAAAACAATCAAAATGACTGTTGACTTTGAATGCACTGCTAAAGATTTATTTAATTGAAAAAATACAAATCTCTTAAATGGACATAAATTAAATTTGTGTTAAAACTCTGCAAATACTATCCCAAGTTGGTTATCATCATCAACAGCTTGATCATTATACTCTACACAAGTGTTTTTCAATTGGTGCGCCATGGAAATAACAGTGTAGTGCCCCTGGACCCTGACCCGACAGAGACACGCTCCTCAGGTGATCGAGACCTGTCCGAGGAAGATGGGGCTATCTGGAGAAGCTGACATAAAACTTGCTCTGCGATCGCTGTTTTGTAGTCAGAGCACTTACAGAGCACTTTAGCAGCCAGGAGATGTGTTGGGGGTTCATCTGCCTGAGTGCATGTTTGCCAGCGACTCTCGCAGAGCCATGAGCCAGTGGGCAACAAGTTGCCTCTGATCCCGGGTCAGTCAAGTGAGGAGGAGGAGGAGGAGGAGGAGGAGGACCACCTTTATGGTGGGCAAAGGGAAGAAGCAGCTGGGAAAATGCATCCAAAGTGCTCACTAAGTGCTGTGTCTGCGAATGCCAATATCTGAGCTGCTTTTTTTTTGCTGCCCCCGTCCCGCACTTTTGGAAAGTTTAGCAAGTCTAAGAGATTTAATTCTTTTTTGGTTGGTAGAATCATGATGTGCTTTGGATTTTTTGGGTTACAAAAATGTGTCATCATAGAAAAAAGGTTGGAAAATATTGCTCTACCTACACCTTTACTCCTGGCACATTAATGAAGATCTTTGTAGCTACTATCTCGCTTAAAAACTGACACTGTGCATTTCTTGGATGTTGCATTCTTTACAAAAATTAGAATAGACACTGCAAACTGGGTAATGGGTAGGGATAATCATTACACTTCTCTTGTGTGTTCTGTTGAGGTACCATAGCAGGGTATTAAATTAAAATTTAAAGAGGTTTGACCCACAAAATTTTCTCTTATGAAAGGTCTGAACCTCATGTTTGTGCTGTTATTCAGATCCCTATACATATAGTCATTGACTTTCTTAAAAAAATAAAGAAGGTATAATTACCACAGCATTTCAACAACATTTTTTTTCAGTTTCCAGTAAGGACTTTAAACATGGACCATTTGAATTTAATTGGCCTTGTATTTGTATGGAAATCAAATAAGTATCTTTATTATAACATATAAAACAAATAAACAACTCTATTTAATAAAAAAGTAAGTAGGCCTATTATATTCACATTTTAAGTAACAGAAAAGAGAGCCATCTGAATAAAATTAAAAAGTGCATTCCTTTACAACGGTACCGTAGGAAAAAGTTTTTATAATAGTGGGCTCCCAGTTTGCTTATTCTACGTGCCCTCACTTTAGACTGGTGCAGATATGTTTGCGCAGATGACCCATGTTTTCTCTCACAGTGGCACTTCACATTACTACTTTTTACTAAAGCCATGGTTTCGGAGAGAAACTGGTTTTGAACTACCCTCAGGTAGTAAACATGTATTGGTTCGTCCATTTACCTTTGAAAGTTCAGTTTTCTGAGTCTACAGTACTTTCCTTTGTTTGGAACAAGCTATGGTTCCTGTCACTGTTTTGTTTCTGTTATTTAAGTTTTACCCATACACTTTAACACTCTCCATTGAGTGACATGAATACACGTACACACTTCAAGAAGAAAAAAAAAGCTGCAGTCATTCTTATTAATTTATTAGAAATACTACATAGTCCAGATAGTGCTGTCCAGCTCCGCCATTTAACGATGCCTGTACTAGAAACTTATTTTGGTTTGAGTGCCGCTTATTTAGTACTTAAGTGATATGACATTGAATTGATCTTCTCACAGAAACATGAAAAAAAAGAGCTTAATTTTCACCTTCGCAACTTTTCTCAAGCATTGCACCAGGACTGCCATAAAACCCACTCCCCAGTACCTATGCCAGTACATATAAATCAAGAAACCAAACACCATTGCTACATATTGGCATGTGGTGTATTGTTGTGAACCGCTCAATGAAAAATTTTAAACCTTTAAATGAAAATTTTATTTCATAAAATTTTAAAGGTAGTATATAAATACAGTACTGAATTTGTATGTAATTCTTTAGGTACACACTTAACTTTTTTTGTATTATCTACTGTATATAAATAAAATCCTAAGCCTAAAAGGGCAACAATTTTGTGCAACAATTTTATTTGATGTTTTTATGTCACTTTTTTTGTCACGCTTTAAATCGGGCTTATTTTAAAACCTACATATATGTGTTTGGTATCACACTTTTCAGAATTTATCGAACTTTAATGTGATGTTGTTAGATTTTCAGATTCTTATTCCATCTTTAAATTATAATCTAAATAATATCAAGAACTCACGTCCCGCAAGACAAGACTTTGTGCCAAAAGATTCAACCACTCCTGGGGCCGGAAATAAAAGACAAAGAGTAGGACAGCTGCTGTACAGGCTTTTAAATGTTCAAAGCGCTGTGCGAGATGCAGATGCCAGCAGCTGATCGAGTAAAATGAGGTAAAAAAAAAACTGTATTTGTTTCCCGTTGTATCACCGTTTAAGATGGGGTTTTGGAGGAGCAACCACGTCTCCTTGAAGTGCATTCAGCCTCCCTCTTCACAACGCAAGCGGCAGAGATGCAAAGTGGCTGGCCCGTAGTGCAGGCGGGGGGGATTGGCGCACAAAGAGAGCATGGGGGAACCCCGTAGTTGTTTCACAAGGTTAGAAATAAAAAACAAAAAACAACAAAAACCATGAAAATGTATTGCCTCACAGCCAGCCCTGGATGCGACAGTATTTTTTAATGCTTTAAACAGGACACATTAATCACAAAAATTAACACACTAACTTTCCCAGGCCTAATATATATTTTATTTGAACCTCAAAATAACTTTTCATGAGCGTCCCATGACTCTGAATTGGATTCAGCAGGTTTGACGATGCTTTATTATGTTATGGTCTTCCCAGTACTTTACATGGAAAGGAAGTGCACAGTGACTCAATTCATTTACCTCACACTCCCAAGTATTGAGGCGTTGTTACCAGTTAGTCAGTAGTTTTGTGGAGTCTTCTTGTCCCATTTAACATTGTGTTGCCGTGCCGAAGAATCTTCCATTTTCAAACATGGAAAACAGGTAACTATGTTCATGCCCTAAACCAGGGGTCTGCAAAGGCAGTCCTGGAGGGCTGTAGCGACTGCAGGTTTTTGTTAATTAGATGTCAATTATTGATGTTGAAGCACTTTTTATTTAAGCAATATTTTAAACCTTAATTTTTTATTTGTGTTTCTTATTGACATATCCAGTCTTGTTTATTTTAGTCTTAAAAAGTCATTTTGCACTGTTTTAATTGCTGCTTATTAGCAATAAAATGCAATATAGCAAAGGAACCAGGTGTCTTCTATCTAACTTGTTGCCATTTCCACCTGTGTGTATTCATTGTGTAACTACCTGATTAAATAAAATATTAATAAAAAGTGAAGAGAAAAAAAGTGAAGGACTGAGAATTGCTAATTGACTCCAGGCTACAAGTCACTTGGAACATCTCCTTGGAAGGCAAAAAAAAGAAAAAGTCCACGATACCAGAATGAGCTGACATGGTAGAATTAAAACACTAAGAAAGTCATAAAATGAAATAAGATTTGTTATTGGCAAGGATTATTAGGTTGGAAGAGAAAACCTGCAGCCACTTTTGGCTCTCCAGGACTGACTTCACAGACCACTGCCTTAAACTCTGCCAAGTTTTCTTTTTATTTTTGGTTGTTTTAATGCAGTGATGCATACTTCACATGGGAACCTTAAATGCTTCACATATAACTTAGCAAAAGTTGTTTTAGAAAATTTGCTGTTGTATACTATTATTGTATAGTACACTTGCAGTTGTTAGGGGAATGTATTTTCTGTCATCTTTTATATTTAAGTCAGACTGTTATGTCTTGTATTTTTTGTTTTATTGTTATTCCTCTTGTTTTTCGCAGCATCAAAACATTCTAAACAGCTGTTTCTTTTCTCCTGATTTGGTAAGTCAATTGTGTTTAAGGGTAGTATAATTATGCTTATGAAGTCTCTAACAGTGAAGTTGTTCTCTTAACCTATAGGGAGGACATATAATTGGAAAAAAAGCTTTAGTGTTTTACATTTTGCATTTATTTATCTGTAAGTGTAAAGCTGTTGACCAAGTTTATGAGGCATTGGCTATGATAGAGAAGCATTTCTCTGATAATCTTTGTCTTTGAAATTTCCATCTTAACTCTTTGAGGGCTGAATATTTTTTCCAAAAAAAAAACAGTTTCTGAAAAGCAATGGTTTCACATAGAAATCAACATAAAACGTCTGTTGCTGCATGCTGTGGCTGCCAGTTTGCCAAGAATATGCGTCAGGCTTGCTGCCAGGCTGTCTTTGTGTGGCTGGGTCAAAGTCACAGTGCATTGCAATCTGGTTTCTACCTGTTATCATGGTTAAGTGGCAGTCCTCACTGGAGAACATTGTCAGTACAACGATTAGCTGGGGACCAATCAGCTGAAGCTGGAACCTCACATTCATTTTCTGCCACTTGTATAAAAATCTGTCATAGTTCAGTTCAGAGATAAAAGGAAAAACATCGTCCACGGAGTGTTTTGCTTTACGCATTCACTTTGATCTCTCACCAAATGTCAGTGCCATTTTTGCCATTGTTTGCGCCTTGCTACTCACACGAGTGCAGGAAATCTTGGTCAAACCAATGAATCTAACTTTCCTTCTAACAACAAGAGTCCAACTAAAACAGAATGTTTGGTTTTGTCAAAGTTTACGGTCGATTACCAACGTCAACTCCTCCTTTTGACAAAAGTCGACATCAGCCCTGAAAGAATTAATAATGTTTGAAAAGACTATTTACACTAATTACCTATTTTTATTTGTCTACATGTTACTTGTCAGGACAAGGACTGGGGAGCTTGTCCATGGCTAGGCCCTCTCACACACATAGCGTCAATTTAGAATTGATAGTCACCCTAACATGAAGATTGAGCAGTTGGGAGGAAAGCCCACGCAGACACGATGACAATATACACCCACAGAGACAGCAACGCAGCCCAGGATGGGTCACGTGAGCCAAGAGTGCTCACCAATACACTACCATCCCATCCCTATATCCTCTTTAGTTATACCCAGTCATTATTCATCCATCCATTATCCAACCCGCTATATCCGAACTATAGGATCACGGGGGTCTGCTGGAGCCAATCCCAGCCAACACAGGGCGCAAGGCAGGAAACAAACCCTGGGCAGGGCGCACACATATACTAGGGACAATTTAGAATTGCCAATGCACCTAACCTGCATGTGTTTGGACTGTGGGAGGAAACCCACTCAGACACGGGGAGAACATGCAAACTCCACTCAGGGAGGACCGGGAAGCGAACCTAGGTCTCCTTACTGCTAGGCATCAGAGCTACCACCCTTCCACTGTGCCTCCCCAGTCATTATTCACTTCTGGACGATTTAAATTTTTAATATCTAAGAAGGCAAACTTTGCAATGTCAGCTTGGTCATACTTTATGTTTTTTTTTTGTTAACAAGAAATATGCCGTAACATGTACTGACTGGTTCATTAATTTCAAATAAATATCCTACATTTAACTTATCCAAGTTATTTTGGGCAATGTTTACACCTATCAATGTGCCAACTAATTCATAAATTAAATCAATACACTCATCTAATCTTTTTTTTCTAAACACATTGGATATATAATAATTAGCCTTACTGTTAAGTGTCTATTATAATGCTGAACACAAAGTGCCTCAAAGAAAACCTTGAGGAAAAACTTCCTAAATGAAGCATGTGACGTGACAAAAAGTTTGAAAAAGTCTTCATGTCAGATACATCATATGGTGGAGCATAATGAATGCATGATTAATCCCTTGCATTTTTATAGGAGTCTGATTTAAATTATATACCTACTCTTTTGTTTCTGTACATTGACTTTATACATTTTTATCCTACACTATATACACTTACAAGAATGAAAGCAGATTACACTGAAACTGTTAACTTAAATGCATTTTTTTCCAGAAATGTATGTACGTGCCATGGAGGACATGGACAGGGTGACCTGGCTGGATGACAGCATGACTTTGGGATAAAATAGAAGGGATGGATAAGCAGAAGCTGGAGGCCAGGAGTAGTTCCATCCCCCATGTTAGGTAGCAGTGGTCCGCTGGAGATGTCCTGGCTTGGACACCTGTTGGGCTTCATGGGAACTGTTGTCCAGAAAACCAGCCCTGTTGAGTCTCTGGGTGCCACAAGGGAGAGCTATCAGGGGAGGACCACGCTGGTTCTCAAACAAGCCAGTTTGAAGTACTCCCCACAAGTCATGATGGGTCACCTCCTTGACACTCACTTGTAACAGTCCATACAAATACAGGTAGTGAACTCTGTAATGCATACATATTAAGCCATAGTGTTGTCTATTATTTTCTGAAAATGAAACCCTTAGGCATAAATGTCTAGTTTGACGCAGTCTATGGGATGCTGTGTACATGTAAATAGTTAATTCATAAAAGGATGCCTGTTTCAATGAGTGGATCGAGTTCTTTGGTGGTCTTTACTGGCATTAGCCAAATCCAAGATGTGTACTTTTACAGTGCACCTTTAGGATGCAGGTCTACATTTATACTTTTAATTCAAAAATAGTTGTGTCAGGATTCATTTGCACAGTATATGCTTCTTAAACATATAAAATACATAACAGAAACTATTTATCAACAGGAAAACATCAAATTAAGAGTCTTTTGCATTATATTGAATAGTAGTAATACACTAACTGATGATTTTTAGAACAGGTCTTGTTTTCTGCAGTTGACTTTAAAGCAATCACATTTAATTTCAATACATTTTATTGTGTCCATTGAATTATCATGATTGTCTTGTGATTCTTGGCCTTTGTAAGAGAACAAACTTGTAAATTCACAGGGGCTATTCCATGCCAAACAGAACCACTTTACTGTACATAGTTTTAAGAGCTTCTTTTTGTCTTTATATTTGATCAGTCTATTATCACCGCACTGACTAGATCCCACCTATCCTCAAAACTGCTATTAGAATCAGCAAGCAGATACGTACATACTGACCTGGTGAAATGGTTAAGGTTTGCTATCAGTGATTTAATGAGTGACAACAATGTCCATAAAATCCATTACTTGTTTGGATGTCTCATCAGTGCAGGGTTCAAAGCTGGAACCAACCCTAGACACCCACATAGAGTCAACTCATTCAAGATTCATGTCGTTGGGGATCAGGAAAACATGGAATATCAGGGGAAAATCCCATAGGCACTTGTGAAGAGTGTGCAAAATCCATCAAGGCAGGGCTCACGGGCCCAGATATGAACCTTCAGCCGTGGTTGACCAGTTGTTAATCACTACACCACTGTGCCACCAATGTTTGTATGTATTACCACCAAAATATTTGTTGCTGAAATATCCATATGGTTATTTATTGAAGATTCATGCTTGAAACATGAAAGCATTTTGCAATAATCTTAATTTCCGCATGTGTTTTATACTTTCATAAGTACTTACGTGAGCATAGTATGCATGGACGTTATTATCCCTCTTTCATTTGCTCATTAGAAACCTCTGAAATCTGCCACAAGGCTCAGCAGGGACCTGCTCACCAACTTGCAAGGGGTTCTTCACCCTGAATTTATTATGAATAGCAAACAGATCACTTGTGCCTTAAAATGAAGGTCCCTCCATAAAGGTAAATTTCAAACCTTTGTCTTTCATATAAATTTATAATTAAGTAGTTTTGTGAATGTTCACATTTTAAAGTGGGTACATTAACAGTCAGAAAAGCATGTTGGCAATATTTACTCCGCAAACAAAACAAACACAAATTGATTAACACGGTTTAGTGCCTGAGCAATGGATATTTGTTTTCAAAACCTGTAATTAAGTAAATTGAGAATCTTTTTCATTACATGGTAAAGAAGACAAAGTAGAAAAATAAAACGAGTCTTGCTTATAAAATAATGTATACTGTACTTTATGCATTTTACTAGAATTTATTTTTGTATATTCAAAAAATTCTCAAGTATTAAAAGGGGTATTTCCTTCATCTATGACAATATCATAACTGAATTAGAATGCAAATGTACATGGGTGTGGATGGATTGTGTGTGTGTGTGTGTGTGTGTGTCTGTGTGTATTTCTTTAATCCTGCACAGGACTAAAACATCCCAGTAAACCACAATATCCTTCTTATAAATAGGAAACATTTGTCATGATGAATAACTTACAACAGAGATTAACAGCCCCGAACTTTGCAAATAGTTTTGTTAATACGTTTTCACATTATATAGAGGAAATCTTTACCATTTGAGGACTAATTTTGCAAATACAATAGCTAATAGAAACAATTCAAATGGCTAAAATACACAAATCAACAGAAAATCAACTCAAATTTAGTCCACAAATGGCAAATTAAGAACTTTGCATTCTCTTTCAGCATGAACCTTTTATTTTAAAAAAATCAAGTTGTTATAATACCTCTTTTGTACCACATACAGTTTTGAATTAGTATAAAAACCACAGGTTTGCTGAAACACTTAAAAAGGCTGATTTACACAGTACATTAATTGGCACTGACAGAATTTCAAGGAATACATCTTTATATTTACTTTGTACAAAAGCGGAATTACTTTCCTTGATTGTGAAAAAAGGTAAAATAATACTGTTAAACAAAATTTGCATTTTTACCAGGGAAAGATGTAACTGGTAATGAAGATTCATCTTATCAACAAAGAATCAACAGAAATCTGACACGGTTTAGTGAGCTTAATTACATATAGTGGAACTGTCCCTGATTCATTGTAACAATCACGTCTTTCAAGATTTACAGGACATAGTGGCATATGCTTCATACATTTACTATGAAATAAGATATATTTATCAAGACAATAAGAAAAAAAAACATTAAATGGTGTTTCAGTTTGAGTGAATACATCCAAGTGTGTTCCTATTTTAACATTACCCATTGCAAAGTGGTAAATATGAAAAGAGTGAACAGCAGTCCTGAACAGCTGGTTAGATTTAAGTAAACACTCCTTGTATTCATTTTGCATACCATTAACAAAGGTAATTTGCACATTTATTTCTCATCAACCTACATACAAAAGGCATAAAAAGACTGAATGTCATTTAGTCTTTAGGATGCGGATCTACATTTATACTTTTAATTCAAAAATAGTTGTGTCAGGATTCATTTGCAACAGGTTCCTGTGACTTTGTCATCGGGAAGTGACTTTCAGTGAATGGTGTTTCTTTAAAACTGTAAATAGCATATTAATGGTAGTTTATGATCGCTATAATAGTCTAATAATAGTGCAGCAGTAATATACAGGGTTGGTTTGACTCTACCTAATGAAAAATCAATCATGGAAAACAGAAGAAACTCATAGTACAAAATGATAGCAAAAAAGTAAATAGTGTTTTTGTTAAAGTTACAAGATCTCATTTACAAAAAGGTGCCAGCGTTGCAAAAGCTGTACATGCCTTAGCAGATACTCTAGCTGCCATTACGTACTGCCCTGTTTTGATTCATGCATTAAGAAATATTAAGTGAAGTAATTCTATTTACAATACAATTCACATGTAATTACACACATACACGAAAGGCAAGAAAATTCACAATTAAACAGTTGCACAGCTTTTCAATTTCCACCGCTCATCTGCCAAGTGGAAAAGCCTCCAAATACTTTTGGTGTAGAAAACGCCATGTTTTACTGTATATCGTTCTGTGCAGCAATTGTTCAACAGAGGGCTCTAGGAGTCTTTAACAGCCTTTTAAACCTGAATATGTATATTCTGAAACCTTGATGGCTGTTAAATATGTACAGTATACAATAGTAAACATAGAAACGTGAAACCAAAGACATCGCATGGCATGTGATCTTCTTCTGAAAGGAAACCACCTTCTGGTAGCGAAAAATGTTGAAAATACAATAAGAGATAGGAAAAGGTAAAACTTTATTTGTTAATTATGTTCCGCATATGGCACACAGGCAAAGCCTTCATGTGGTGTAAGATGAACTTTTTAAATAGCCAACAACAAACTCATTTTTCCCAACATTTTTTTTTTTTTTTTTGCATTTGAATGCAATTATTTCATTTAATTTATTCAGTTAGCTCAATTAGATATAAAAAAGAAAGCCTTTTTGCGCCCAATACACAGTACCCACAGGACACATGGGAAAATAAGAGCATAACATGGTAAAATAATCCCCCGTTCATAGTTTTATGGCAAAAACCAGTAGCATTAGGATTAAAAAATTTGACCCATCTAAAAAAATGGCATCATTGCCTAAACCACTTTTATGAATCCACTTTTCACTAAATCTGTTAATCAAAGACCTGCCAATGGGCAGTTAATTGAATTCTTCCTTGAAGTAATCAGAAAGGCCTTTTTGTTAGGTACTGTTTCAGTAGATTTGGGGAGAACTAAATGGCCGGCAGCTGTTACTGTAACAGTGTACAAGTAGCATGTGTCGCCACACGTGGTAAGTGTAAGAGCAAAATCTCCTAATTTTCATGCTTTTGTACTAAATGCCATGAGGTAAATGCATAGTTTTGTTTACATCAACGTTTCCTGGTTTGTTGGTAAAACATATTTAACAAAGAAAGCAAGCATCAGTTTAAACTTGTGATAACAACAGGCATTGCTTTAAAGTCACATAAAACAAAAAGTATTTTAAGTTACATCAAAAAACTGTTCAAACCCCACCACACTCCCCCCCATCGCCCACCCACCCACACGCACACACTTCTTAAGCCCCGACATTTCCAGTTTGAGAACACAGTGATTCCTTCAATCATGGCTCACAGGTTTTCATTTTTTAGAAAAGTTTTTTTCTGTCTTGTAGGAAAAAAATCATAGCTTATCTTCCAATTCCATTACAAACTATTTTCTAATAATCAATTAAAAAAAAAAAAAAGAAACTGTGGATTTGTGCGGTCATTGAAAAAAATGTTTGATTGAATCATAAAATTTATAATTGGAATACATTTTTATAGTCTAGGCAGTGGCATTGGAGAACCAGAAACAAAATAATAAAATCTTTGCCTAGACCTTCCAAGGCCATTTCTTTTTACTCTAGAGACCTTGAACGCTCCTGTCAAGGTCCACAAAGTGCATTTATTGGCCTCAGGGATCGCACACGTTCGTCATTTTGCTATTACGGAAAGGTCTTTTCTGACAGTCAGAAATGTGTGATGATGTGGCTCGACCTCCACTGAGAACCTTCAGCTGAAAAACTGTTGCATAAGCCATCAGAGTAAATACTTAACATATATCTGAAGGTTTCTTGGTTACCTTTTGTCCTTTGCAATAAAGTTTGTACACTTTCAGAATACAAATAATATGACCATTAATTGGAAAATAATAAAGGTTAAAAGTTGTGTATTTTTGTGGCTTGAGTTTGTCAAAAATCCCCTGCTGAGAGAGGTTATGTAGACTACCCATTGGATAACCCTGCAGCATCCCCATGATGCAATTCCAAAGGACAGGTGACGAGAAGAAAATCAGGAAAAAGAAATAAGAAATGTAGCAATCAAATACTATGATCTCCTGAAGGACTGAGTTTCTCATATTTTGCTTTTGCAAACATTGACATTCCAACTTGGCTTTCATTTTTTTTAGCTGCAATTTCTACTTTGCTTTTATACTAACAATCTGTTTGCACCTCTGCCTGATTGAATTACACTTTGTTATGTTCTTTACCCTGTGTTTGTTTGTAGCGATGGCCAAGAAAAATTGTTATTGTAATGTTTTTAATGAAAAATGGAGAACAAAATTCCTAACACAATATGCATCAGTAGGGGCCAATGTTGAAAAACAGCAAAAAATATCAGCTACTAATTACTTAATCCAGCATCCAGTTGTGAACTCCAGATGTGAATACTGGTTAAAATATTGTTGAATAAATCTCTTTTGTAGAATTTCTTCATAAACAAGCACACTAAAACAGAATTGAACAGGGTGCTTGGGCGGGGGGGTTGTCTTAAATTCAAAAGTTTGTTTGTTTTAGCATATTCCACTGTCGTTCACAAGAGGGCTTTCTGGAACCAAATCATTTAACAATATTTTAGCAATAATTCCTATGTTTGTGATGTTGTGAGCACATGGACAACTGGAAACCTACAGGTGGAGGACGTGATACGAGCAATTTATTTTTTCCATGTGTGTTTTGATATGCATCAGTAATTTTGTTACTTTTATTTTACATAAAAATGTGAGATGAACACTTTTTCTCGGCTATAGCTGCAAAGAAAACAATGTAAGCAACTGACAAAAATTATCATTTTTGGGTTGCACATTCCTTGAATATCATTATGTGATTATTCTGTAACAGAAGTGTTTGGAATTTTCCACTATAAGACTGAATTTCTGTTATATATAGATGAGAAATTTAAGTTGGTGGGACATGGCCATCTTCTATGTAGAACATTCATTTATTTATTTGGCTGACACCTTTATTCAAAGCAACTTTACAACATTTGAGACACAAATTGTTAAAATTTCTTTTCATTCTCCAAAGGGAGTACAGGCATATCAAGTGACTTGCTTAGGGTCACACAGTGGGATTTGAACCCACAACCCCAGGGTTTGAAGTTCAAAGCCTTAACCACTGCACTATACTGCCTGCCTAGAACACATCCATTATGGTCAAGAAACATTCTGGGGGTTGTTTTCATCATCAAGTCCTTCCATGAGAGCCCTAAATACAAAGAGGACTGTTTCATTTATGTTAGGTAGATTGCCCAGAGGACACTGAGTGGTCTCATGGTCTGGAATCCCTGCAGATTTTATTTTTTTCTCCAGCCGTCTGGAGTTTTTTTTTTTTTTTCTGTCCAACCTGGCCATCGGACCTTACTCTTATTCGATGTTAATTAATGTTGACTTATTTTATTTTCTTACTGTGTCTTTTATTTTTCTTCATTTTGTAAAGCACTTTGAGCTACATTTTTTTGTATAATGTTGTTGTTGTTTTTGTTTTCCATCAGTTAAAGAAGTTTAGAGTGTTGAGTTAAGCAATGAGCATTGTCTAAAGAGTTCTGACCTTCTCTGTCACTGTGTGGCATGGCAATACGTCTGCATGAGAGACTGGCGTGCACTCCTTCTGAAACCCTAGGATGCTGTCTCCCTCTTACTTTCCAAGACTGAAATGTTATGTCATATCATACTTGACTGTTTAAGCCTTTCCCATTTTCTGCAAAATATCTTTCCGTCTGTCTTAATCCTATCAACTGTAAGAGTAGCAGATTTCCAAACACTACTTGACTTTAGAATCTTCTGCACTGTTTTGTTGAATATGTGCAAGTGACTTGTTAACTTGGTTTTTGGCAACTGCTTAGGAATAATAATTAATGATGTCTCTATATAAACTGTATATTGGTGGAACTGTTTTACTTATAGGCACTTCACCAAATTAAATTCCATGCAGCTAGTGTAGCTACGGGAGGAAAGTAGAGTAAAGATTAACTTGTGTGGTTAAAGATAGAAAAAGCTTATTTGACTGCAATTTACTTCAAATCAGCACAAACATTATTTATTTCCTTTAAACTATAGGTAGCTACAGTAGTTAGGTTTTACTACAGATTTTATTTTAGTTGGCAGAAACTCTTCAGTTTTTTATACTCTTTCAAATTATAGCTGCTGCAGTGGAATGGTTGAAGTAGAACCTTAATAATAAAGTGATGGTCCGTTATTATGCCCACCTATTGTTTAAACTATGATATCATTTTACAATTCGCTGAAGCATTTAATATATTTTATTGACTCCTGTATAGTAGTAAATATGTTAATGATAATATCATTACAAAAATCTACCAGCTTTAATTCTACCGCATAGAACAGAAAAATTGTACTGTGTATGCAGAACAATGCAGTGATAAGCTTTGTTTTGTAAACAACAAAATATTACATTTCCTGTTTCCTCTGTAAATTAATCTTACTTAGGATGTGCGTTTTATAAAGTTTTTGCATTTCAGCAGCATACTGAATATTTACCCACATGCAAAAGTAACTTTAGGCAATGGTGTGATTTGAAATTACTTTCTTCTGCTATGTGGGGTCAGTGAAGTCTAATACTACACTAGATGCACATTTTCATGTAGAAGTTAGTTTTTATTTAATTAATTGTTCAATAACCTTATTTGGTGAAGTATGGTATGCTAAAAAACTTAATAAATAAAAGATTCCCTGCTAAGTTTAGGTCAATGCAGTATGCTACAGTAATTAATGTCTGGGCATACAGGATGTGGAAAAACCCTACAACTCTTTGATATGATCTCTGCCTTTATTTCTGCATATTGTACTCTCCATTAATTTCTGGATGTCATGACGCTTTATTTACCAGGTAAGAAGAAGGGGCCTGAGTTGCCTCGAAAGCTTGCATATTGTAATCTTTCTAGTTAGTCAATAAAAGGTGTAACTTTGCTTAATTTCTCACCACATCCATAATGGCTAACATGGTACAACACCCCAGTACTACAGTAATGTCATGTTACATACAAATAAGTACAATTTAGCATCAGAACAAAAAGAATCGCTATTAAATTAATTCATTGTAAGTAAAGTAAGTTCTTAGTGCTCAACTGTTTTCTTGTAATACATAGACTGATAACATTAACCTGATGAGTGCTGTTTTTGTTATGTTTTTTACACTTTTTTGATATATTGCCATGTACCAAACGCAATGTACTGTAAATGACCAAAGAAGACTACTTTTTTTAAACCATACATATGAAAAGCAGTTCACGATAAATAATGAATTGTTGTGCTCTTTATTTCATTGTGGTGGGTATTAAGGTGTGGCAATATTTCGGTAATATTTAGCATGTATTGGCTTGCACGTTAAGCAAAAGAGGCAAACCAGAGTTCACTGATACTGTGGTGCTCATTTGGGGAACGAAAAGCCTTAAAGGTAAATATGCTCATTGCAGCTGTAATTATTGTATGAAAAGGTAAAAACTGAGTAAACTCACTTTGATAAACAGTACATATTCTTCTTCTTCTTGTTCATATACTGAGATTCTTCTATTCAGTGTGTGTAACTTAGTTAACTCCTTGCCACTTCTGAATCGCCTTGTTACCTCGGCACTAAGTACGCATTCACTAGTCCTTCGGGAGCAGGCCTGGATTTACCTATTGGGTCTACTGGAGAGCTTATGAGGCTTATTATCAGCAATATACTGTACGATAATTACGATCATGTGCATTTACAGCAACAGGTTCGCTTGCCATTATTTGTACAAATCATTGAACACACAAGTGTAATTGAATGCCATTTTCAAAATGTTTAAAAATCAAACAGATGTGATCTGTAGGTTCCTGATGATTAAAAACTTCTGGAGACAACCGGTCCATTTGCACTGGAGCCTTAACTGGTAATTCTCATTTTATTATTAATAGCAACCAGATTTGCGGTTTGAAGTATATTTCAGAATGATTTACCTTACCGGACTGAGCAGATCTGATAAGGAGGTGGATGGATGCATTGTTTCGTCTTGCACAGTAAGTTTATGCAGTTCTACTGTTGTGTAGCAACTTTCTCAAAAAATATTACTTTTTTTAAAAAATAAAAAAATACATTTTTTTCCACTTTTGTCTAAGAACTAATATGGCTGATAGCAACATACCAACCATATAAACCCTGCAGGATTTACATCTTAATATTCATATTTGGCAGGATGATATATATAATGCTGCTTCATAAATAAAAAATAAATACTTTTAAAAAGTTAAAAAAAAATCCTCTTGTTGCATTTATTGGAAAGTACATTGCACTTCCCATGCTGTACCAATTACAGAACAATTAATTTAAAAATAATGCAAGAGTAAATGTGTGTGTGAAATGATTATAATACCTGAAATGGTTTTTTACTTCCTAAAGCTTAGGAATTTTGGACATTTTTGCAAAAATCTATCTATCTATCTATCTATCTATCTATCTATCTATCTATCTATC
>JANRMT010062789.1:40760170-40864087 GCA_026402145.1 Polypterus bichir lapradei | reverse complement strand
ATCTATCTATCTATCTATCTATCTATCTATCTATCTATCTATCTATCTATGCTTATAATTATATCAGAATTACAACAGTGATCTTAATTTTTCAACATCCGCATTGAAAATTGATTTAAAAAGTAACCTAACAGGTTAATGAATTGTTCGTTTTTATTGCAAAGTTCAAATGGAAACACTTGATGTGTGGAGTATAATATTTTGGCTCATTATATATATATATATATATATGTGTGTGTTTTTGAACATGCATGAATAAAGTTCTTAATATAAAGTTGGATTTCTCCCTGTAAAAGAAGAATAATTATATACTAATTTGTTAATTGTATATATGTCTTCCTATTAGAAGTATATTAAACTACTCTGCAAATCTTGCTTGCCTTTCCAATGCAAATATCTAATCCCGCACTGAAGCCATGCCTAGTGTGAGAAGTGAAGGTTACTATTAGACTGGATGTAAACCACAAACCATTGTCAGAGGGTTTGATTGAAAAAAAAGGGAATTAAATATCTGTGCTGGTGATTATAAATATATTACACCTGAATATGGCTGAAGGAATACTGCATCTTCTATTTACTGACATTTTTTTATTTATAAGTACCAATGAAACAAGAACTGACAAAATATGAATTGTGACCCTTGTGAGGCGCTACAAAATAGGTGAATTGCTTCTAACCAAGTTCATAGAAATAATACAGGAACTAGCTGACAAATAATAGCCTAATGCAAATGCATTCAATTAATATATGACTTACTGATTGAAAGAATATACAGTAGATGTTAAAGTAGTATTTTTCCTATATAAATTAATTATGCGCAAGTGTGCCTCTTTACCTAAACAATGCACAAAACTCTAGAGCTTGTGAAAGTGGCAGTCTCCCAGAACATGTTTGAAGACAAAATTAAAATACCCCAAAAGTTTGTCCAAAACATCATGATATGAAAATCAACATTTTACTCTTACTTCTGATGTTATATATGTTATCAATGCTCAAGATGGCTACCAAACGTGAACCACTGCCAGAGCCTATGTTCAATGAGAAAACGAGCTGATAACTGCAAAAGTACACATAATGCAAAACAAAAAGTCATTAGTCAAAGTAAAACAGAACATTATTTCATTGTTTTCCCATAACAAAATTAAGAAGATACTGCTTATGATGTTGAATAGCCGATTCCAAAAAAAAGAACAAAAAAAAAAATAACAAAAACAAAAACAATTCCATTGATTTAATGTGATCTTGCAGACACGCTGATTAGAATAGGTAATTATGAAAAAAAATTCTGAGTCAGCTTGAAATGTCATTTCTCAAGAACTCCGTATTTCTTTTAGCAAAAATATCATGCAGTCTTGAGTCCCAAACCAGTTTAGGAATTTTTTTTTTCAGAAGGAAAAGAAATACAAAGGCTTGAAATGTTTTTTTTTTTTTTTTTTTTTTGTTCAGAATTCTTTTAAACATTCAAGTCATTTTCTTTTTAATACTTTTTACATCAGTGAGGTCTTTAACATTTTTAATAATCTTCAGTAGTATCAAAGCCAGATTTATGTGCTCTCAAAATATGGCCCAAGTTTCCTGGGGGATGCCCATCAATTCACATAGTATAACCAATAGATTAAATTGAAAAATCCAAAGGTTATCGGAAATATGATCCGGGACCACTTGTCAATGATGCTGACGTCAGTGAGATTAGGGATTTTTAGCTTCAGCTTTGAAGATCGCCTTCGTAGGCGGCAATTGGCACGACTTCGGGCAGCAGTGCGGTCAAGAGTGGCATGCCCAAATCCATCCCGTGAGGCCATCTGCTTCCTGAACTGGACTCCTGAGCTATCAAAAGACATGACCGAATTCCTTGAATCACTGACACTGCTCGCAACTTCAGAAGGCATCACTTCATTGTTCATTTCCAAGGTAGTAAGAAGAATATTCCCATAGGGGTCAACCTAAAAAGCAAATACATGAATGGAACGTCATTTAAAATTGCATATGATATCATAGCCAGGACAATGAATGTGGCTTGCCATGCCTAATAATGAAGGACATGAGGATTCTGTTGAGAACACTTAAAAAATGTCAATGTAATGATGGGACATGGAAAAATGCTGTCTTTAATTTATGTCTCTAAGTCAATTAAAAGGATTTACTGTCGCCACTTGAATTAACCCTTACAGAAAAAATATATTATTTACAAGTTATTTGGGAACTTCTTTACTCTGATTTACAGAATAAAATAAATGCAATATCATAGCACTGTAATTTGATAACTACTGCTTAAGCACAGACTCAAACAAATCCACAAATCTAGTTACAACAATATGCAACAGGAAAGCAAATCTTTAAGTCCACCTAGTTCATTTATCTTCACTGCTACTTGTTATAACTACAGAAACGATTTCTTAACATATCTACCCCAACTTTTCTTTGTTCTTCAAGATACAGATTTCTTCGCTGTGAAAATGATCGGATGGTGTTGGTTTGATACTGCGCTGAAATGGTTTCCTTTGAGTATTGGAAGAGAATGAATAAAAAAAAAAAAAATTAATCACCTTGAAAACAAATAACAAAATGAGACAGAAATAAATATGGACATTTTTTTGTTTTATCATTAAAGTACAAAAACAATAAGCAAAAAAATATTTGTAATGTTTATAATTACTGTAAGTAACAATTAAAGAAGAAATAAACAGCTCATGGAGCAAATTCTTTTTATAACCAAATTAAAGGGGTTGTTACAATGTATCTTCCCTGGAAAATTATCTACTTAAAAATACATACTGTATATACATTTTTATTTTTCTGAAAGGTGTGATTTATCTGTACAACCAACATTAAGAGCATGATGACTGGCCCAGTAACACAGTTGATGAGGCTTTGCAATGGCAGAAGACAAGAAGCAATGACAAATGAATTTAAAACAGTGGTCATGGTTTAAGATATAAAATACTAATTAACACAGTTGTTTTCAAACATTTCAATAGAAAAGATGCTTAAAGCAAATTTAAACTCATAACTATTCAAGCTTGAATTAACATTTCCTAAATAAAAAAATCGTTTTAACAAAGAGTTTATTGATTCACTTTAATAATACAGCTTTGTTACAATACGCTAACTTACTGCCTCGTTTGGTCAGCGGTAATTCTTTTTTCTTCTTCCCTGTGTTTTGTAACAGTTATTTCCCAATAATACTGTATGTCTGAAGAACAACTGTGCCTTTTTGTTACTCCCGAAGCCTTACTCACTGAACAAATACTTGGCTTCAAGGTAGGCTTGGGTGTTCTGTCCATCCATCTATCAATCAGTATTTTAAATCCGTGTATCACGTTAAAAAAGGTGGAGGGTTAGAGCTTATCCAGTCAGCATCAGATGCAAGGCAAGATAAATGTAGGCAAAGTTGTAGCTCTGAGGTTAAGGATCTGCGCTGGGATCCAGAAGAATCCCTGTTACTGCCAAAGGGGATCCTACTCTGCTGGGCCCTTAACTTGCAATTGCTCCAGGGCTGCTGTACAATGGCTGACCCTGCACTCTGACCCCAAGGGGTATGCAAAAACTAACACTTTCCTAATATAAAAAATTGTATAAGACAAAATAAAGAATTATGCATAAACAACCTGGACAAGAGTATATTCAATAACCTGGTTACTTTTGCAGAAGATGGCAAACAAAGTAAAGGGGAATATAACATAGAATCGGTTTAAGTTTTACTGAGGGACGTGATCAGCATACCCTTAACAAACTGGGTGCTGCCAGTTTGCAAAACTGAGCAGAGAACGTGCGTACGCCAGGGTTTTAGCTAGAGTGAAAATGTCCGTGGCTTTAAGTTTAGGTTTTATACATTGCGATTTGAATGTGGAAACTGGAGTAAGCAACATTTTTGTGCATACACACCGTTTATACATGAGGCCCCTGGTAACATTTTTAAAGATAAATGATGCTAAAAATGAGATACTTCTTATTGCCACTTCCATTATTCTGAGAAAACTAAACGTTTTCACTTGTGTATTCCAGGTTTTATTACATCCCTCATTAAAGAAGTGATGAATCTGGGGGTTATTTTAGATTCTACACTCTTATTTGAATTCCACAGAGCACAAACATTAAAAAAAAAAAATTCAAAGCCCTGGTAGTTTCTCTTATACTGTAATTCTGTTCTGTAAGGTGCTTCTTCTGAAGGACTTAGAAAACTGCTGTACGTGCAAAATTCAGCTGCCAGAATACTCTCTGATGCTAGACTCTGTAAAACATGTTACTCCTGTACTTAAGCGTCTTCATTGGCTCCCTGTTTCAAATTCATTATATAATTCTTCATCTTATTTTTAACTTATTTCATGGTGTCACATACTGTATATGTGTTGAAGGAATACCTTCCAAGCTCATCATAGGCTTGCAATACCCTGCCAGGGCAAGCACGGGCACTGTCGCTAATAGTCTTGTGTTTTCTATCCTCTGCAGATGCCCCCCTGAAGGAAATTGAACGAATGGCTATAAAAATCCGACCTGGATTTGTTAAAGAATGGAGTTCCCCATGAAAGTCCTGTTTTCAAGAGCAACAAACCTTAAGAAGCTAAGAAGGCTACGTTATTCTTATTTCTGTTTTGTGCCCTTGTGCACCTATTTAGATTTACAACCGTTTGAAATTAAAAGGGGTGACTTAACTGGTACCCCAACTTGCACTGTACAGTATTCATTTCTCCATCCACAATTGTCTACATATCTCAGCAGTCTCTCCAGATACATAAGCCACCACATTCTCTGCACCTTCTTTGTGTCCCTTGCTCCAAGCGTCTCACTATGGGTGACCAAGCATTTAGTGTTGCTGGTCTAAACTTCTGGAATACTTTGCCTTTTAGTAGGCATCTAAAAATAAAACGTTCACTTCTTTTAATATAGAACTAACAACTTTTTAAGGTATTTGTATATATATCTTGTGTGATTTGGGGCTATATAAAAATAAATTGGATTGTATCATATTATATTGTGTATGTTACATCTTTTTATATCCTGCTAAATCCAGACCAGGGTTGTGTGTTTGTTGTGGGTTATAGACTATCTTAGCTAGCATAGGGTGCAAGGTAGATATAAACCCTGGAAAGAGCACCAGTCCATTATAGGCCAAATGCAAACACACACACCCATATATCACACGCTACGGCCAATTTAGCGTTTTTAATAATAATTATATTTTATTTATATAGTACCTTTCTTTAAAGGAAACTGGAGCAACCAGAGGAAATCAAAGTAGACATGAGCAGAACATACAAATTCCATGCAGGTAGAACCCTGGACGTGAACCCTGGTCTCCTTACTGTGAGGCAGCAGTGCAACCACTGTTCGACCATGCTGCTCTATTTGTACATGTATGTATGTAAATATTGAAATAAATATATATTGTATATTTCTTACTTTTGTCTTTACTCTCTTGTCATTATTTTGGCATTTTCTTTATCTTTCTTTATCATTGTAGAGTATCCTTGGGTACTTTGAAAGGTGCTGTTAAATAAAATGTATCGATATTATTACTTTAGAGTCTCTAACTAAACTATCATACACATCTTTGAGAGCTACAGCAGGTCAATGAAAATTTCATGTCTTTGAGATGAGGGAAGAGGAGTTTAGTTCCTGGAGAAGACCCATTCATACATAAGCAGAACAAGCAAATCCCACAAAAATAGAAAGTATTAATTGAACCTCATCCCCCTGAGCTGTATATTAGTAGCATTAACTAATGTACCACTGTATCACCCTAGTGAGGATCAACCTGCCTGCAATGAAACGTTTCTGCAACAGTGAACGCTCCTCATTACCTTAAGTGCAGTCAATACATGAGTTATAATGTACTATGAAGTTTAGTGGTTTTGACACTTTATTCTGTAAGGCATATACACTTGAGCCCATGTTTACCATTAATTAAGATGCTCCTTTGCAGGCATTAACATTTTACAAGGTGTTTAAGAGGTACTGTAGCTTTATGTTGCTCAATGTGTCTCCTGTCAAGGTTCTTGTGAATTTAATGAAGACCCAGTTATTTCAAAAGTAATTTGTCTGCCACTTTTAGAGGAGTTCTAATAAACCACTGCTAAAGTAAATTAATGGATTGTTAAATGATTTGGTTCCCTTATTAACTTTGCTTACAGCTGATGTGCTGGAAAAGGTAGATTCAGAAAATGAGTGGATCTGTTTTTTTCTCCATTCACATATACACATGCATAAATAAATTGGCCATTCAGTAAGGATAAAACATTTCTAAAAACTGTTGTGGAGGAAAATTTTACAATATGGGATGGTAGCCCATTAATAAATTAATCAATGAGGAAGCAACAACAGGATATGATCAGATTGTTGCATATGATATGATGGCGCAGTGGTAGTGCTGCTGCCTCGCAGTTAGGAGACCCGGGTTCACTTCCCGGGTCCTCCCTGCGTGGAGTTTGCATGTTCTCCCTGTGTCTGCGTGGGTTTCTTCCGGGCGCACCAGTTTCCTCCCACAGTCCAAAGACATGCAGGTTAGGTGGATTGGCGATTCTAAATTGACCCTAGTGTGTGCTTGGTGTGTGGATGTGTTTGTGTGTGTCCAGCGGTGGGTTGGCACCCTGCCCAGGATTGGTTCCTGCCTTGTGCCCTGTGTTGGCTGGGATTGGCTCCAGCAGACCCCTGTGACCCTGTGTTCGGATTCAGCAGGTTGGAAGATGGATGGATGGATGGATTTGATAAGGTCCCACATGAGAGGTTGGGTATCAAACTAAAATCAGGTGTAGTATGTAAATAATAATAATACATTTTATTTATATAGAGCCTGTCTCATAGAATGGTGCAGAATTTGCTAAAACGCAGGAAGCAAAAGGTAAAAGGTATGAGGAAACTTATCAGAACTAGGTTATGTTAGGAATAGTGATCCTCAGGGTTCAGTGCTAGGGCCCCAGTTATTTTTATTATATTTAACATTATCCGGATAGGAATATAAACAACATGCTGGTTAAGTTTGCAAATATTACCAAGTTAGGTTGAATGGCAGATAATCTAGAATCCATTGAATCATTAAATGAACAGCATACAGGCTTGGACAGATTTGTGACTAATTAAATTTAATGTAAGTAAATATAACATGTAGGAAGTAAAAATGTTGGATTCAAATACACAATGGGAAGTTTGAAACTTGAAAGCACCGCTTATGAGAAGGACCTAGGAGTCGTAGCGGACTCATCGCTATCATCCTCCATGTAGTGTTCAGAAGCCATTAAGAAGCCTAATAAAATATTAGATTATATAGCATGATGTGTAAAGTACCAGTCAAAGGAGGTCATGTTTAAGTTTTATAATTGTCATGAGAGATCATATGTTCATAAATTTATTTCTCATTTTAACAATTTTTCCAATGACTGGGTTCTTTTTTCCCTTAATCTAGCACTCTTTGTCTGTGTTATTTTACCTTAATTATGTGGTTACATTAAGTGTTGTAATAGTGTATTCTTTTTAATTATTAATTATTTTTACCATGATGCTATCTTGGTTTCTGATGGACCTGTCGTTTTGTAATTGGGTTGCTAGGACTTCAGAACGGGGGGCATGTACTTGGTGGGAGGGTGTACCATTATTACATCAATATTTGCAACATTACTTAAACTCTACTACCCACGGGAAGTACGATTATCTGACTTTTAAAAGAAGTTTACAACAATTTTTTTTAATCTGTATGAGTCTCCCTGGTTCTCATTCTCACATGTCTTTGGATTTTGCATTTCCATTTGTGTGTTGGGCTCAGATGCTTCTCACTGATTGAACTACTGGTTAGAACTTCTTGCTTTGTTTTTGTCATTCTGTTCATGTTCCTTTTTTCCTTTCTCTCCATGCCTGTGCTACAAGCAGTTCAATAATAATGCACTAGTGAGGCATCATCTGGTGTACTGTGTTTAGTTTGGGGTCTGGCTATAAAAAAGACATAGCACGGTTAGAAAAAGTACAGAGAAGAGAATCTAGGCTGATTCTAGGACTGTAGGGTATACAGTAAGTTATGAGGAAAGAGTAAAGGAGTTGAATCTGTTCAGTTTAGGTAAATTGATATTAAGGGGTGGCGTGGTTAAATTGTTTAAAATTAGGAATGGAATTAGTACAGTAGATCTAGTATATTATTTTAAAAGGAGTTCAACAAGAATAAGGACACAGCTGGAAGTTTTTTAAGGATAAATATTTTTAAGCATAAGAAATTTTTTCTTTATACATAGAACTACACACATGTGGAATAATTACCAAGTAGCTTAGTAGGCAGTAGGAGATTAGGGATATTCAAAACTTGATTTCATGTTGTTTTGGAAGAATTAGGTGGATAGGACTGGAAAGCTGTTTTTGTGCTGAATGGCCAGCTCTCATCAAAAGTTTCTGTAATGTTCATCTGGTGTCCCAAAAAACAACCCCAAATACAAAAAAGTTGGGATGCTGTGTAAAATGTAAATAAAAACTGAATGCGATGATTTGCAGATCTCATGAACCCATATTTTATTCACAACAGAACCCAGAAAATGTTTAAACTGAGAAAATGTAACATTTTAAGAAAAGAATAAGGTCATTTTGAATTTGATGGCAGGAATACGTCTCAAAAAACTTGGGACAGGGACATGTTTAACCACTGTTTAGCATCCCCTCTTCTATTAACAACAGTCTGTAAACATCTAGGAACTGAGAAGAACAGTTGTTGGACTTTTGTGAGAGGAATGTTGTCACATTCTTGTCTGATGCAGGACTCTAACTTCTCAACATTCCTGGGTATTCTTTGTCGTATTTTTCGTTTCATGATGCACCAAATGTTTTCAATTGGTGAAAGGTCTAGACTGCATTCAGGCCAGTTCAGTTCTTCTACTATGAAGCCATGCTGTTGTAATAGATGGAGTATGCAATTTAGCATTCATTGTCTTGTTGGAATATGCAAGGCCTTCCCTGAAAAAGATATTGTCTGGATCAGAATATATGTGGTGTAAAACTTGTATATACTTTTCAGAGTTGATGGTGCCTTCCCAGATGTGCAAGCTGCCAATTCCATAGGCATTAATGTACCCCCATAACATCAGAGATGAAAGCTTTTGAACTGAGTGCTGATAACAAGCCGGGTGGTCCCTCTGATCTTTAGTCCAGAGAGTCCAGCATCCATGTTTTCCAAAAAAAATATCAAATTTCAGTTTGCCTGACCACAAAATAATTTTCCACTTTGCTTCAGTCTATTTCAAATGAGCTTTGGCCTAGAGAAGATGGTAGCATTTCTGGATCATGTTCACATATGGCTTCTTCTTTGCATAATAGAGCTTTAAACTTGCATTTTTGGATGGCACAGTGAACTGGAAGTGTTCCTGAGACTCTGCAGTGATTTCCATGACAGAATCAGGCCTGTTTTTAATGCAGTGCTGCCTGTGGGCCTGAAAATCACAGGCATTCAGTATTCATTTTCGGCCTTTGCCCTTGCACACAGAGATTTCTCCAGATTCTCAGAATCTTTTGATGACATTATGTACTGTAGAAGATGAGATATTCAAAGTCTTCACAATTTTATGTTGAGTAACATTATTCTGAAATTGTCCCTCAATTTGTAGAGACAGTTTTTTGCACATTGGTTAACATCTGCCTATCTTTACTTCTGAGAGACTCTGCCTCTTTAAGATGCTCTTTTTATACCCAATCATGTTGCTAATTAACCTAATTAGTTGCAAAATGTTCCTCTAGCTGTTTTTTTTTACTTTTTGTTGCCCAGTTCCAACTTTTTTCAGACATATTGCTGCCATCAAATTCAAAATGAGCTAATATTTTTCATGAAATAGTAAATGTATGACTTTAAAAATTTGATATGTTCTATTCTGAATAAAATATGGGTTTATCAGATTTGTCACATCATTGCATTCTGGTTTTATTTACATTTTGCATAGCATCCCAACTTTTCTGGAATTGGTGTTTGTAGATTCCCCGCAAGCACTGCATTCTTGATGACTGGTCAAAGGTCAGTTTTAGTCTCCCTTCTTTTCAGGCCTTAGGATAAACATAATGTAGTATTTCTATGAGCTCTGCCATATCAACCCACAAGAATAATCTATGAAGAGCTTCCATAATGCTACAGTTAGATATGTCACAAGTTAATGAAAGGTCACTGGCCCACAGTCAGTACATATAAAAGGGTAAATGAAGAGGTGAAAGCAAAACTAAGCAAAAGATATCTTTTATCTTGTTTGCTGCTTGCCTCTCATTATGGATAGAAAAGCGACTAGCTTATAGTGCCTCTTCACTTACATGAGTAAAAAGGACTGGATTACAAGAAGAATGTTTGAAGGGCTGTAATAAAGTTTTCAAACTCTAAAGTGTTAAACTTATTTAATACTCACACAAGCCTACATCAAAATTAGGGATTACATCAACACAGAGGATAAAATAAAGGCAGCCTTGTATATCAAGGAAAGAGGAAGCACAGAATTTGACACAAATTCCAGACGATCATCGACCCTTTAGGAGTGTATGAGCGTTTAATTTTCCTCTCCTCCATTGCCAGCTAGTCATATCTTCAGGTAGCATTGTAGTCCTTCTATTACCTATATTTCTGCTTCAGTTTACTAAAT
Organism: Polypterus bichir lapradei; assembly: GCA_026402145.1. Lineage (NCBI taxonomy): Eukaryota > Metazoa > Chordata > Cladistia > Polypteriformes > Polypteridae > Polypterus > Polypterus bichir. Next base: position 40,853,504 of record JANRMT010062789.1, on the reverse strand, counting down.
TTGTTTTCCATACAGTTCACCGTTTAAACAGTGTATTCACAAATACAAAGACTGATATGTTTGCTTATTTCATACTGCATATAAAAAGAAATCAATGTGCTTATTTGTAGAAAATTGATCGCTAGATGAATGGATAGGTTAGGCATTTTTTGCTACTGGCTTATGTTTGTAAATCTATGTAAGAACCCTGAGGCTTTTGAGAAAAGCATAATGTAAGAACTTGGCATTAGTTATTCACAGGCTTATTTACTGTTATATTGTGATCACAGAATTCTGTATGCTGTTTTGATTTCAGAAGCACTGAAAAAGTAGAATAAGCCTTACTTGGGCATACAAAAAGCTAGAAAAGAGGACACTGATCTAATCAAAAACATACCATTTGTCTTCAATGTATTATTTAAATGTAATATGTACTGAAAATGCGCTGTTTTAACCAGCTAGGAAGCACAGTACTTCAATTTTTAGTGTCTAACAGATCATGTCACCTGAGTTAATTTTTGTGGAATTTGTATACTTTTCATATGTATGTGGGAATTCTCTCCAATATTCCTAAATCATGGATGCTAGGTTATATTTCAATATAAAATTGGCCCAGTATGGACATGTGCACATGCAGGCCCCATAGTGGACTGACACCCTGTCCAGGGCTGGACTCTGTCTTGCACCTGATGGGATGGAATAGGCTCTAATCCCCCACAACTCTGAACTGGAATAAATAGGTTTGAGCAAGTCATGTATTCTTTACAATAAGTAAATATACACTGTGGTAACCAGCTGTGTCTTAGTGTTTAGTGCCTTACCGCTCCTCGACCGTAGGGTGCTTCTCAGCCTTGGCATTACTTGTGTGGAGTTCTCATGTTCTCCTTGTTTGTTGTGTTGGTTTTCTCTAGATAGTCCAGTTCGTCTCACTTCCCAAAGATGCCCATAGTTAGTTAATGGAAAACTTCAAAATGATGCCACATTCCCAAAGACATACAGTACTTGATTTACTGGCAGTATTAAATTGGCTGTGCATGAGTGCTTACATGATTATGCTGTGTAAAGGAGTATTTTTTCATCCAGGATACATTCCTGCCTTTAGCTGGACACTTCTAGGAATAACCTATGGTTCCCCCCAATCTTACAATAGAAACAGATTTAGTGAGAAGACAGCAACACATTATTGAGGTAAATTTAGAGGGAGCAGATGGAGAACATTACTGGGAATACAGTAAACATCTTGAGGAGATGAGCTGAGGAAGAGGGTGTCACCAAATTGACAGTCCAAACAGATAGTGGCCCCGTGAAAATGCAGGAAAGAACTAAAAATTACACCAATGGGGACTGATAGTGAGATTGTATCAAAAAAGGGAGCAAAAAATATAGTACTTGACACAACCAATACAATGGGAGAGGAATACAAGAACTGAAGTGAGACTGGGACAATAGGTAGGAGACCTTATTTTTCAGCCATTAAAATCATATTTCTTAGTTCCTCTTTCTAAAACACTTAAATGTCACATTATAAACTTTCAATACATATCTGCCTTAATTGTGAGTGACCACAAATTAAGAAATACCCAAAAACATTCAAAAGGGCATTAGCAGAGGTTTAATAAAAATTTTAAGTTTCCTTAATTTGTGAATGTAATTTGTAAAACTAGGGCTTTTTCTTGTTTATTTTGTTAAAAAAAGGTTTACCAAAACAAATTCCAAGCAACTTCCATTCTGCTGCCCAGTATACACTCACTGGCCAGTTTAATAGGTACACCTTGCAAGGGCTGGGTTGGAACCTTTTTTTCTTAAAGAAACGCTGGAATTGTTTGGAGATTAGATTGAATAAGGTGCCGTCAGTCCATATTGACATGATAGCATCACGGAGATGCGGCAGATGTGTCAGCTGTACAACCATGATGTGAATCACCAGTTCCCTCACATTATCAAAGGTGCTCTATTGGAATGAAATCTGGTGTCTGTGAGGCTATTTGAGTACAGTGAACTTATTGTCATGTTTTGAGAAACCAGTATGAGTTGATCTGAGCTTTGTGACATGGCATGTTATCCTGCTGGAAGTAGCCATCAGAAGATGGCTACACTGTGGCCATAAACACACGGATGTTGTCAGCAACAATACTCAGGTAAGCTGGGGCAGTTATATGATACTCAATTGGTACCTAAGGGCACAAAGTGTGCCAATAAAATATCCCCCACACCATTACACCACCACCACCACCAGCCTGAGCCGTTGACACAAGGCAGGATGGACCCATGCTTTCATGGTGTTGATACCAAATCCTAACCCTATCATCCGAATGTCACAGCAGAAATCGAGACTCATCACACCAAACAATGTTTACCCAATCTTCTATTGTCCAATTTTAGCGAGCCCATCCAAATTGTAGCCTCAGTTGCTTGTTCTTAGCTGACAGGAGTGGCACTCAGTGTGATCTCCTGGTGCTTTAGCCCATCTGCTTCAAGGTTCAACATGCTGTACATTCAGAGATGCTCTTCTGCATACCTCGATTGTAACAAGTGCTTATTTGAGTTACTGTTGCTTTTCTTTCAGCTTGAACCAGTCTGGTCATTCTCCTCTGACCTCAATGAGGCATTTTCCCCAAGAGAACTGCCACTCGCTGGATATTTCTCCATTTTCAGACAATTCTCTGTAAACCCTAGAGATGGTTGTGTGTGAAAATCCTAGTAGATCAGCAGTTTCTGAAATACTCAGATCAGCACGCCTGGCAGCAACAACCATGCCATGTTAAAAGTTACTTAAATCACCTTTTCTCCCCATTCTGATGTTCGGTTTGAAGTTCAGCAGGTTGTCTTGACAATGTCTATAGGTCTAAATGCACTGAGTGGCTGCCATGTGATGGACTAATTAGATATTTGATTAACAAGCAGTTGAACAAGTGTACCTAATAAAGTGGCTGGTGAATGTATATATGGCTGTATATAGCACATTCATTTTTGCAATTAATGATAAAGGTTTTTTTCTGGTAAATTTCCCCTAATGTTTCATGGGAAAACGGAGACACCATTAATGTGGTACTTGTTAACTTTCGGACAGATTGTCCAACTAAATTCAAAAGCAAAAAATTAATTGGGAACATTTTCTTAATTAATACATTTGGTTTCTAAATAAACAGATTAAGTTTACTAAAGCTGTTACTTTTTAATGGGGTAAGAATACTTGCACTTTTAACGTTTTATAATAAAGTGTGCAATTAATCCTTTATTAAGGTTATTGTGAAAAGCAAAAATATCAACCATTGATCTTTGACAAAAATAACTGTTTTCTGAACCACGTTTTAATTAGTAGTAGCACCCAGAATTGTATCAAGTCCACAGGGCAATTGACAGGTAGAAGCTACTGATAGACTAGCAGTCAATTTTCATCACATACTCACACTGGGCTAGTTTAGAGTTCTAGTTAACCTAATGGGCACATCTTTGGGAGGTGAGAGGAAAATGGGATACTAAAGAAAAACCCACACAAACACAATGTGAACATGCAGAATTTACATAGACAATGACAAGATCAAGGCATTAACCCTAGTCCTGAGAGCGTAAGGCAACAGTGCTAACCACTGTGCCACCAAGCCAAAGCTGTCTTATTTCCACAAGGGCTCAATAGTATGGCATTTAAGGAGACTTCTTCAGTATATGGTGTATTGGTTACAAATAAGCATTATCAACAGAGAAATCTAGCAAACCTGTTCTCTGAGTCGCTTCTCTTCGTAACGAGGTCGTTCATTGTTAGCCTTGCTGAGTTTTTCGTTCACCTTTTTCTGCTGCTGGGGGCCCCGGCCAAAGAAAACGTAGTTTACAAAGGCATATTCAAGCAGGGCCAAGAAGACAAATACAAAGCAGCCCATGAGGTAGACATCGATGGCTTTCACATAGGGGATCTTTGGGAGAGTCTCCCGAAGGTGGGTGTTGATGGTTGTCATTGTGAGCACCGTAGTAACACCTTAAATAAAAAAACCAAAAAATTAAAATTCGGAGTTATTTACTTAATCATAGTAAAATGTAAACTGGGATTCACCAAAAGCTCAAATTATCTCAACATATCCATCCATCCGTTATCCAACCCACTATATCCTAACTACAGGGTCACGGGGGTCTGCTGGAGCCAATCGCAGCCAACACAGGGCACAAGACAGGAAACAAATCCTGGGCAGGGCTCCAGCCCACCACAGTATCCCAACATATAAAGTCCATAATATTTATACTTATACCAGAGATAGTCACCATAGATTCAATTTCTTTTTGCCCTTCTTTAAACAATAAAATTAAATGTAAATATTCAAGGTTCAAGATTTTTTCCATATAGTCATGTTTACACAAGAAAACATGAAATTTGTTGGATGAATAGTTGCATCCAATAACAGAAAATAAAATAAAAAATATTGAAACAAAGCAGGTTCAATTTTACAATTCTACCAGTTTCATAGTACATTTTTTCCTAAAATGGTCACATATGATACATATGAAAAACCCTTCTGGAAATGTTTTATTATCTCCAATATTCCTTATTCCATATGGCACTGAGAAGAACGGAACTTCTGGAGCGATTTGTGTGGGTCTTTAAAGTGACCACCTACCCTGATTTACTGAAGTTAAGTTCTGTGTGTGATGGATGTCTGTCATCCATTGAGATGATTTTCTGTTTTTTTCAACTTTGCCCTCTGACACAAACTTACCAATCATCAACATAAGCTGTTGGAGCTTTATTACATTTTGATTTTACAGACCACCAAGCCAGGAAATGAAGCTTAAAGTGTCTTACAGACTGAATCACACTGTGATAGAAGGACATACAATACAATACAATACAATACAATACAATACAATGCATTTTTGTATAGCCCAAAATCACACAAGGAGTGCCGCAATGGTCTTTAACAGGCCCTGCCTCTTGACAGCCCCCCAGCCTTGACTCTCTAAGAAGACAAGGAACAACTCCCAAAAAAAAACCCAGTGGGGAAAAAATGGAAGAAACCTCGGGAAAGCCAGTTCAAAGAGAGACCCCTTTCCAGGTAGGTTGGGAGTGCAGTGGATGTCAAAAAGAAGGGGGTCAATACAATACACAGAACAGAACAAATCCTCAATACAGTATAAAAATAAAAATTTTAGAAGTACGTAGCAGAATTTAACAATGGATGACATCACATAATATGGTTTGGATTTGTTTATTGTCCTGGAGACCCCATCCATCAAGCTGCCTCCCCCATTAACCATTGAGGCCCTTGTCCACTTTAAATAGTCTGAGTTTACCTAGGAGAAATAAGCACTGATTACATTAGAAGTGTATGCTTTTTGAATTAATATTCCAATTAAGATTATTATCTAGGATAGTTCCTAAGTATTTGTATTCAGTTACTATTTCCACCTCCAGTACAATGATGGGTGAACATGAAGATTTGTCTCATAAAGTCAAATATAATTTCTTTTGTCTTTTTGGCATTCAGAGTAAGACTCTTATTATGGCATCAATTTACTAAACAGTTCACTTGTTTGAAGTAATGGCTTTCATCCTCCCCAGATACGGTATGTGTCTTATCAGCATTGTGTCATCAGCATACTTGATAATGGAACAGTGGTCATTGTTCTGTCTCAAGTCACTTGTGTATGGTGCATATACTAAGGGAATCAAATTCTTGATTTGCCCAAAACCTTAAAAAATGTCAGTCTTAATTAAAAAAAATAAATAAACATTAATATAGGGAGAAAAGGATGTTTTCCCTTTTTAAAATGTATTTATTTATTTTTCATAGGAATACTTTACTTCTCAAAGGCTGATCTGTGATGGCTTATGAGACTTAAAGAGATTCTCTCTTATGTTTCACTTAAGAATCAACTTTGTCACAGATATTTCTCCTAAAATTCCTTAGTAAAAATAGCTCTGGACACAAATGAGACGTGAGGTAAAACGAGTCAAAATTGAGAGATTGTTTTGAAAAGCATGCTATACTTTGTGAGATCGCTTTCTAATCTTGTTTTAATCTCTTTCAAGACTTTGTATTTTTTAATTTTTATTGGACTGATGTCTTTAACTAAGATGACTTTAACCATTTGATATACAATTGGTTACATTTCCTTCGTTTTTCCAATGGGAACATGGCGAGACGAAGTATCAGAAGCAGGAACTTAATCCACAACCTTAGGATTTGAAGTCCAATGTCTTAACCACTATGCTACACTGTCTAACTTCCAGAATGAACGCAATCTAATTGGAGCACAGCAAAATAAATTAGCGTAATAGTATTAGTCAGAAGCACGGAGGACAGTTTTGTAATCATGGTAAAGTGTTCTGTTACCACAAACAACTAACTCTCCATATATTTCACCAAATATTACTTAGCATACAATGCAAATAAATTCAAACTGCAAAAAAAATGAACCCAAAATGAGAAGTTCCTGAGATCTCTGCTGAAACTCGAGAGGAGACACTTGTCAGAATACTGGGGTATTTTTTCTCAAGAGAAAAATCTAAGACACATGAGACGAAAGAAAAGGTTTTCATTTTATGTTTCTCTGACTTCATTGTTATCTAAGAGAAACCAAAAAGATAGTAAGAAGATCTCCTATTTGATTTTTTTTTACTCCTATAGGTTATTTTTTCCTATGCTCTTGGTTCTTCTCTCTTTTTCTCTCGGGTGGAGATTAAATTCTTGGTTTTTTAGATTTTTTTTTAATTCTCTGATTTTTTTCTAGATTGATTTTTAAGTTTTTACTGTTTATTTAACTTTACTGACATAAAATTTGTCACATAAAATTGATCTTATCCATTGGTATACTATGTTACTTTCTTGAAAATGTTATTAAATATTTTAATAAATAAATAAATACAAAGGGACACAGAACACAGCCTTGAGGGGCCCCTGTATTTGAGAGAATGATTTTGGAAAATGTGTCTTGTGTTTTAATGACAGTCTGGTCACAATTTAAGTGGAAGTCCTCAATCCATAATGTAATAGATGGGTTAACATTTGTACTGTTCAATTTCTCAATCGGTACGTGAGGCTGGATGATATTGAACAATGAAGAAAAATCCAGAAAAAGTGCAAAAAAGATTTTCAAGAAAAGTGTAGATTTGATGTAGGATAACCAGCAGAGCATTTTCCACATTTCTGTTTGCCCAGTAAGCATTATTTTGATAATGACTCAGTCTCTATCATTAAAATGTTTTTTCAGCAAGTAGTCATTCAGATTGCTTGGCCTGGGAACTGGGGTAATGACTGACTGCTTCCACAGCTTAGAGAACAATGAAAAAGCAAATGAAAAACTAGAAAGAGCTGCTTGAAAAAAGAGTTCAAGAGCCATCAAGATATGCCATCTGGCCCCACTGCAGCGTTGGTTTTTGCCTGCCGAAAATATTTCTTCACTTCAATTATGCTGACCTCTATCCCAATAATATTATTTAATAATTTTACAAACCATCTCCCTTACTTGTGCATTATGGGTACAGAAATTATGGGTTTCAAATACAGTCATTGACACTGTTATTATTATTATTATTATTATTATTATTCCCAGCAAACATCTCCTTGCCCACTTTTCTTGATAATCCATTTTAAAGCTCTGAATGTCACAGAATGGTGGTGACATAAACACTGTTTATTTTAGTGATCAATGGCTGTTGTTTGTCCTGGTCTGTGCTCTGGGAGAAGAGGAGGATATAAGATGTAGTGTGATGAACTGCATCGGTGAAGCAAAAAAAAAAAAAATGATGCAAGTAACAGTGTGTGCATGACAGCTAAGAAGGGAGCAGTAAGGAACAGACTGAAAAATGCTTGTTGGTTTATAAGTGTGTCTCAGATGGGAAGAAGGCCTGAACAGTTCACTGATTCAGCCACTGCTGCAGTTGGAACAGCATATTGGTGGCTGATGCAGTCATTTTCTTACATGACCTCACAGGGGACATGAAGCTATTGCAAGCACAGTTACTTTGATATAAAGAGCTGAAACCAAGCCCAGACTCACTTAAACCCAGGGCTCTTGACCCACACCATAGAATGTAATGGGAGGCAACACTGAAAACCTACAGTTAATTCTGAACAGATGGGAAAGGTGCTGAAAATCATGACTTCCAGCATTTCCTTTCTTTCAATTGTAGCTTAGAAATCTACACTGACAATGGAAAGACCATTTTTATTAGTTTAAAGAAATTCATATCACTTTTTTTAAATTATTTGAATGAAAGTTCAATAACTTGGGAAATTATTGTAGGTTTATAGAGTCACACATCCCAAATCCAAAATATGTCTTTACTCTTAAATTAACAATGAATGACTGCCTTCAAATTCTGTACTGTACTTTCCAGTCCTAATTCTTTTAGTGCCTGTCAAAGATACAGTATTTGTTTTTTATTATTTCAAGCTCAGATTTTATAGTGTTAGCCTTAAAATCTGCATCCCACAGGATATGTGTTCTTACATCCAATTTCCTTACGCCAGTCGTACATTATGTGACTTCTAGTCAGAGGGTATGTCACACCTGACGAACTCTGTTGCTGATCTTGATTACCCAAATAGAAATTGCAGGTCATGACAAGTTACATGATGCTGTGACGACTTCCCATCAGTTTCACAACCAAAGTATTGTAAACTTGCCTGCTTTGTGTCTTCTTTATCTTAAATTTCATACTTTTCGTGTGCTCATTGTAATTAATTTTATGAATATTCTTTGTATTTTGTGGGAGGGACACCAAGAGGCGGGGCCACCCTGATCTCACATATGAAGGACCGCCCACTACACATATGTAATGTGTGGGCTGGGGAGCAGATCCTTCAGTGATTCACTGCAGTTCAGGAATTGCATATCAAAGTGAGTATTAATCTTCTGTTTTTGGATTTTGTTTGCTTTGTGGATTCCATTTATTGAATTTTGATTCGGGACTTTTTTCTTTAGGTTGTCTTTCAGGCAAAGCCTTTTTGCCTTCTTTTTCATTTTTTATGATTTTTGTTCTTTCTTTGTGGAATATAAAATATATTCTTCTTTTATAAGGATTCTTTATTGGATGGATCTCTCTAGCCAGAGGTTATGATTTCCTTTCCCTATATATAATATATATAAATATATATTTTATATATTTGTGACATCAAAGTATATTTTGAACTTTTAAAGCTAAAACCCATTTTAGGTCCGAATAGGCCAAAGCTGGTCAATAGAGTTTTAGATCAGACTGCCTTTGGTGAAGCCTTATCTGGCCTGGTCCATGGGACTTTTTTGAGACCTCACACCCCTTTTGCCATTTAGAGTGCACTGAGTGTGTGTATGTATATACGTGCCCTGTGATTGACTGGTGCCCTATCCTTGTCTGTTTCCCACCTTGCAGCCAGTGTTGCTTCAATAGGCTCTAGCAACCATTTCCCTGAAACTGGATTAAGTTAATTTAAAAATTGTTTGTTATGCTTAAAAGACAGCAGAGGATTACAAAATAAATGAAAAAGAAAACAAGGAAACAAAGGGACAAGCACTGCATACGCAGCTCCCTACTGCCCAGCACAAACCTTGCAGAACATTAGAAGATTTTTGCACTATCAGCAGGTCATTTTTAAAGTCCAAGTGGTTTTATGGTTGAGCAAATTGTCTTCCAGCACAGCAAACATCTGAGAAACTATTGCTATTTACAGTAATGAAACTTGCACTTTTATTAAAAAAAAAATAATTGACTGATCCATGAAGAAATTTCAAAATTATATTACAATTAAACTTGTAACATTACTCTGGTAGAAGAAAGAGTGTGTGTATTTTTCATAACATGGCACATGTGTTATTAGAGCAGTTTTATGGCATAAGTATTTTTTTTACTTTGATGTTATGTACTTCACAAGTAATAACTTAATATGTAGAATGAATTCAAGCTAAAAAGTATAAATTATCTAAATACCAACCCCATGAATGAATGAAAACATAATCATCTTATTAGCTAATTTATACAGTCTCATGGGAATAACTGAATAAGTCATGCATAAGCAGTAGATAATAAATTTAAGCCACAGGATATTTTTCTCTCCGACATTCTCTCCAGTTTCATATTTCTGGTATTTTCATAAAATGCATTTATGTTGTCTATTGATTATATGTTTTAGTTTATTTTAATAATAATAATTAATTACATTATACATTGGGGACTCTCAGTTTTCATTGAAGAATCTATCAGTAAAAGACATATCATTTGAAATGGCCTATAAATATAGTAATTATTTTTTGATATACAAATGATCCTCCTCAGGTAAGGGTAGGGCAAGTGTGATGGGACACAGTCTATACTATCTTTAAATGTGAATAAATAAAGCCAGGCAAATGTATAAAAACAATGTATAAAAATGTTTTCCTCCTACACTTTTAAAATTTTAGGAATATTTTCTGGGGCCTTTAGAAAATACATTTGTTTGCTTTACCTTTAACATCCCATAATGACTACAGATGATCATATCTTTTGCAAAAAATTAAAAATCATGAAATTGTTAAATTTAGGGACTGCTTGTACTTCAGGTGTTACATAACTATGGCACATATTTTTTGGGAAAAAAACATGATATGTGTTTTGTTTTAATGTTTACAGTATACTGAGTGTAAAAACCAGTCACATATGGTGGCACTGCAGTATTTTCTGATAAATCCCAGGATGGTTCTTAAATTTATTAAAGCTCTGCCAACAACATTTTTTTACCACCACTCGTTGTCTGAATCACAGAGGCTCAACTAAAACAACTCATCGTGAAATCATCTTTAATCTGCCATTCATTTCTTTACCTCATCATACCAGTTTTGATTTTGATCGAAAATGCTTTTCTTATTCTGCTCCTTTACCAGTCTCTTCCTTCCCCCAAAACTACCTTTCCTTGTTGCTAAATGCTAAATTATAAACTCTTTATATTGCTATCCACCTGCTACACCTTCTCAGGTGCCACATCCTTGTCAGTGACACAGAAATCTGCCAATTTACTTTACCACTCTTGAGCCCTGCATCACTAGAGAAGCACATTAGAAAGTGCTGTAAATGTCCATGCAACGATAGTCAACTACTTCATGTTGGAATACCCAAAGCTAGGAGCTGGGAAATTAGACGTCTAGGCAGTCTTGGTGGAAATTAGAGGTCATAGAGATGGTTGGGCTCCCACTTGATTAGGTGTTAAGATGGTGCTGACTTGGCCTTATGCAAGCCAGGTGTTATGCCAGAACAGTACTTTTCTGCGTGGCCACAACTGGATTTAGAGTAAAAATTTCCCCAACTAAAAAACGTTTTCATGGAACAATCTACAGTAATTTTAGTAAGCAGTCCTTTTTGGCTTGAACCCATTGATCTACACTACACATTGTTCTAAGCTTCTTGGAAAGGTTGGTCATGGCCTGTATGACATAGTCATTCTTGTGCTGCTTCTTGTGAGCGTACTGCCTAGTCAGTGAGATTCAATCTGTAGTAAAATTATGTGCCGACTCCTGCTGCTTCTTGCAAAATCCATATTTGTTTTGATCTCAAGACTAATAACTTCAAAAAAATTCTGGAACAACCTTATTCTGAAACTCCACACAGGCTTAAGGCCTATACTTTAAGGAAGAAGGAAACCATTAAAAACCTTCCCCAACAAAAAAAAGAACAAATCTTTAAAGAATGGTATTAAATTAAGAAGAAGTTTTAAAACAAAGCAGAATCCCAAAAATATTTTAAATGTAAAACAAGTCTAAACTGTCAAACATTCCAATGAAAGGGGAAAAGGTCCTAACACTGACTAATATTATTCCCCTCTCTGTCCTAGTAATTGCTTTATTTTCTTGTCTTCGATCCAAAGCTTGGACTTGTAGAGACGATGTCTTCAGAATTTATTCAAAAGAGCAAAGATACCTGGGGCCTCATGTATAACGGCGTGCGTAGAACTCGCACTATAACATGGCGTAAGCACAAAAGCCGAAATGTGCTTAAGTACAGAAAAATCCAGATGCAGGAATCTGTGCGTACTCCAACTTCCACGTTCTTCCTCTACATAAATCCCGATCAGCGTGAAAAGTAACACTCGTGCACGCGCTTTATGTAACGCCCCAACTCCTCCCAGAATTACGCCTCTTTGAATATGCAAATCAATATAAATCGCCCTTAAGCTCAGCCTTCTGTGAAAAGACAATGGGAAAAGCATGGGGGAAAATATAAGAATTTCAGTGAATACCAAGTGGAGGCAAAGGAAAAACATACTATTTGTTTAATTAAACCGTGGTATAATCAACAAAAGGAAGTTGATCGAGTGACATAGCGTGTTGGAGAAACTTGAAAGCTCACGTTCACAAAATCGCACAGTGCCAGAAATAAAAAAGAAGTCACATATCAAAGTCGCCGTGAAAAGGTGAGTTGTAGCCCACTGTCTGAGTGTCATATGAAAACTTATTAGGGTACAGAGAAAAAAAAGGCACACAGTGGGGAAAAAGCACGAAATGTCAACTTCAATCTCGCAATTTCCACTTTAATCATGTAGTTTATTTTGTCATTAAAGTAGAACATCATAAACTTCATCTTAAAATCGTTTAATTAACCAGTTTCTCAAATCACATCGTAATTAAAGTAGCACGTTAAATGCTTTGTTTTGTATGTGATCTTCTATGTGCTCTATGTGTGTGAATCACTACTTGCTTCTTAAACTGGCTCTCTTTCTCCAACTGGACACAGAATCCATTACATTTGTGATATTACAGTTCTCTGAATAACTAAAATACTGAGATGTATACATGATATCATTTTCATGATGATAGGAGTTAAAGCACGTATTAAACATGGGTTTCATGGCGCAGTGATTGTGTGCGCCCTTCGATGAAATAATTTATTGCAGCAGTACTCAGGGGCGGCTCTAGGCTTGTGGTGGCCCTGGGCAGAGGAAGAATCGGTGGTTCCTTCGCCCGCCAATGTCAGTAAGGTAGCTTATGCATGGTGGATGGCCACGTCCGTTGCTGACACTGCATAGCTGCCTCGTGCTCATGACACAAGCATTTAACTTTTGCCGAAATTTGTCGCTGCGTTTTTAGCTGTGTTGTTATTTTCTCTTTCTGTTTCATATTCAATATATATTGGCATAGCCGCCCCTGCAGTCCTTGCTTTTCTTTCTCCAAGTAACCGATCACCACACAATCAGCTCTGTAATAGACGTTAAGCCATCTGTAAGCTTAGAGCGCCGATTCTTCAAAACGTTTAAGGAACATTGAAATATCTTCGTAGTACATGTTTAATTATTCTATCCTTCACGGCAGTCCCAGTGAAGAATATAGATTATTTAAATGAATTTAAAGTTTTATCTGTATAATATAATAAACATATTTTGCTGCATTTCATCTTAAAAATGATATCGTCATCATATGTAAATACACGCTTTATAAAGTGCCGCAGGTTGTGCAATATTATAACTGTAGTACAAGTTTACAGTGAGGTGATTGTACTTATAAGTACTAACAGTTCTACAAGGAGCAATTGATTAAGTGCGTTTAAAGTTCTTGGGATGAAATTGTTTCTGAACTGCGTGGTCCGTACAGGAAAGGCTTTGAAACGTTTTGCCGTGGCTGAGACAGCGTGTGCTTGAAGCTGTATACCGATAATTCTCTTTCCGATCAGCTGCTGCTGTGATTCACACTCAGATACAGTTATATAAATACTCCGAGTGGTGCAGTGAGAGTAATACGGAAAAAGATGATCCGCTATGGCAACTCCTAACGGGAGCAGCTGAAAGAAGAAGAAGGTGCAGTGAGAGTAACAACGCTAAAGCAGTTATGGTATTTGGAATACTATGGCTATTCCCTGGACCATTATATTGTTACAAGTTAATTACAATCAGATGCGTTACACTAATAAACAATATGCGGTTAGTTTCAGTGTATTTATAAAGCCGCGTCAGGAAAATAAGGTGTAACCACACAGGAACAGTAGCACTGCTTTGACGCTGGGTACCGCCAGTCTGCAAAACCGAGCGGAGAACTTGCGTACGACAAGGTATGAGGTACCGTGGAAAAGTGCGTGGCTTTACTCCAAGTGTAGGTTTTATACATCGCGATTTGAACGTGGAAAAGTTCTTACGCAACATTTCTGTACGTATGCACTGTTTATACATGAGGCCCCAGGAGATGTCACATCAGGTAGAGGGACAGGCAAAAGTCAGGACCAAAATGATCATAAACATTAGATCAGCCGACTCCATTCATTCTTTTAAAAAACAACTTAAAGCTCATCTGTTCAGGAAGGCTTTTAACTTAGCCTGACATTCTGCCTCTTCTTTCAGTCTTCCGCTCTGTCCAGATGCTCAGTATAATTTGTGTGTGTGTTATATCACAAATGATATTATCTGTTAGACTTTCTTTTAGTATTGAATTTAGTATTTTGCTATGGTTTATTGTCTTTTATTCTGTTTAATGCCTTTGTACGTATATCATTCAATATTAATTCTGGAAATACCTGTCCCCAATGTTATATATACCTGCTGTTTCTTTATGAGACTCTGTGAAGCACCTTCAAAATTGGAAAAGCGCTATATAAATAAATTGTATTATTATTATTATTATGAACAGCAACCAAAACATAAGGGCAAACTGAAAGAGAAGTCAGGAACAGAAGAAAGTTAAAAACTCTACTGCTAGGCTAGCTTGATAAATAAACTAACTACTCTAGAAAAATATAATCTAAAACCTGTTTACCAAATTATAAAGCTATGTTGTGAGTCCACCATATTTATAGCAGAACTTCAACATACATCATCAGAGCACTGCTTGTGGTCACATGACATGTAACTGCAGGATTCATAAACAAAAGATGGTAAGAGCAACATAAAAATAAAACCCTGCCCAAGTAAATAAAAAATAATTCAAAACCCTAAATAGATTTTCCATAATAAAAAAATAATCCAGTACATAAGACAAAATGAATAATATTTATTTATGACCTGACTCTGTACTGTGCGTAGCACCATCTCTTGTGATGACTGTATTACATCACACACCATGCCCATGTGACAGGTAATGGACACCATAAACAAAAACAAACATGTGTCCCATTAAATCAGCATATAAAATAGCACTGCCTATAAAGAAAATTAATAAAAAATGCAAAATAGTCACCAAATATTGATAAAATAAATTTAAAAATCTGAGTCAAATTAATAATACAAAAATTGCAAAACAAATTACTAAGGAATTTTAATGACACCCTAATGTGCCACTCAGCATGGCCATGGACCATCTTAAGCAAGGCTATCTGCTCACAGTCTTACAAATGCAACTCCTGACAACTTTTTTCAACCTCAAACCATTTCTTTTTGCCATTTTGTTTTTCCTAGCACGCCGCCATTTGAGCCTCTGTTGTCACAATGTGTTACTGGTTGCTGTGGGATGCCAGTCCCAGTAGTTACATTATTGATGTCATCAGTTTTCCACTTTAAGAATTGACGTGTCATACGCGCCACTATCTGAGTATGCAGACACACAAAGGAAAACAACCCTTGTGCACATATTAGTTTTGCTATTTAGTCTTCACAGTGCTTGACTTTTCCTTTTGATTTCTTCATTACAATTCTTGTGTTTAGATTTGTGCAAAAATGAAAGATAGGAGTAATTTTTGGTTCGACTTTCTGCACATTTTCTTTTCTGCACTTTCTTGCTACCTTTTACTAGTACTAGGTTAGTATTTATATGCGACTGCACAAGTCCTTGCCTGTCCCCATTATCAACTAATTTCCAAATGAAAGATATTAAAACCTTTTTGGTGGGTCCCAGGATCCTTCCAAAGCTCTGCAGTACAATGTTTTCCTGTCTTCAATTATGGAATCCTAGTAATGTGCCAAAAGTTCAAAATGCTTTTAAGCCATCCTCTGATCAGCTCCTTTCCTGGTCTATCACTATTTTTTTAAGTTTCCTACAGACTCATCAAAAGTCATTTAATATGACTAAAACTGTTATAGTAAGGAAGGGACGAGTGGACTGAACTTTAAAAAACTGAAACTCTACCTTTGGTTTCATAGGGAATTTGGCGAAATGTTATCAAATACAAAGATCTTTATTTGCAGTTTCATTTTAACAAATTCCACAGATACCTCCTTAGAGCTTCCCAGGACAATCCATAACAGAAACAGCCACTGCTTCCAGCCTGATGAGATCATTTTTCAATAGAAACACCCGCCATGAGTTAGTTAGAAAATGTAAAATTACTCTAAACAAAAAGTATATTGGGTTTGACATTGGTCATGTTTACGGCAAAGTAACAAGTTCATACAGAATGCTAAAAATGTTTCTTGTTGTCAAGATAATGTTCAAGTGATATATTGCTCAAGGTAACATTTCTCAATTCACAGATAAATAAGTAGTTGTGAGCAGTACAGTGGAAATGATAATTTATTATATACCATTACTTTCAATAATGCAGCATACATATGAATAATGAATATACAAGGCAGGCTTTTGTGCGTGCATCACAGTTCATTTAAAAGTTCATTACTATCACTGGACCGAACAGTTTCTTCTACTTCCTCTGAGCTTGCCATGAAGAATAAACATATCTCCAGCCTAGTTTATTTGCCATAAAGAGATAAATGCTTCAATAAGTGCTCATTTTTTATTAAGTTAAACAAAATGAAAATCAAAACAAATAAATCTGAAGTTGCAGCTTTCTCTGTGTGCATCTCTAAACAAACTGAATAACAGAGACACTTATATTGTTCTTATTACTAAGCTCCCTTTCATTGTGCATTTGTCTTGCTGCACACCTATTTGTGTAGAGATACCCTTATTTTAGGTCATGGTTATAAATACAAAATTGCCTATTTATCCTGTGCCTCAGAGCTTTCACCAATCCTTTCGTCCATTTTCTAACCTGCTTATCCAAGTTAGAGTTGAGAAGAAATGGTGCCTATGCAGACAGTAGTGGACATAAGGACAGACCTTGGATGGGGAAGCGAGTCTGCCATAGGACACATGCACTTATAATACTATGTCATATCTTACATTACTGTTTCTTTTTGGTTTGTGAGACCACAGGTCCTGGGTTAAACAGATGTTATGATGTGTAAAGCTCAGTGTCTACCACCCCAACATTAATTCTTCTTCATGAAAACAAGTAATTTCTTAGGACTGATGAACTTGTTATAAATAAAGTATATTGTTACACACGTGCACATGGGAGGCAGCTAAAGGGCCTGAATAAAAGTAATTCCAGGCCAGACCAAGGGGTGGCAGTGTGCACTAACTCTCTCACTTCTTTGCAGACCAGTTATGGGAAATTCTGCCTGGCAACGATGATGTCACTTCTGGTCCCGGGCCCTTCAGTTTTGGCCTCACTATTGACTTCACTTCTTCCAGTCTCCCTTAAAGCCACCATCTTTGTGCCAGCAAATCAGTTCAGTTGTGGAATCCAATCTGTGCAAATCAGTGCATTTATTATCCACTAGTTGTGTAAGCCCATGCTGTAAAAAGCCCAGGTTCCTAAAAACTATTGAAATCATCGGAAAAAAAATTGAAATGCTGAGTCGGCGGTTTTGTTTTGCGGACGTGCTCGTCCCATTTGTCTATCAGCGGCTAAGCGAGTTTCTCTCTCATTTCTTTCCTCGGTAGCGACGGGGTCACTTTCTTTCAGCTTCATGCTGTAGCCTTGTCCTTCTTTCAACTTGTGAATTTGGGGCCCCCTTGGTTCAAAGTGAAAGGACAACATTAAAATATGTTGTATAAAAATTAGCATTGAAAAACAGTTTTAATAGGTTAATTCTTATTTAAGGGGTAGATGCAGTATTTGCAATCAGGAAAGGCTTTAATTGCTTTAGACCACCAATAAATAGAACATTAAATAATGTATTATTTCAAAACGTAGCACTACATACATTCATACAACATTGTCATTTCAACTTTTAAATAGGAATTAAATACAACGCTTTTAAAAATAACTTGGTAAATTAGTAAAAAAAAAAAAGAAAAAATAGAAACTGCACTGCATTTGTGGTATTTGCTGGTTAAGCATTAAAAACATTTCTTTGTCTGTGAACATGTTTTCAGATTAAAGGAAAATAACTATATTTTTATGCGTTACTTACTTCATGTAGTTTATAGTGATGAGACCAAGAACATTTTTTTAATCTTATATTTTCAAGTGGAACAAATTGTTAAGATAGAAGACAAGTCAATGGTGATCAATGCTGTACAACAGCAAAGTGAAAACATCCATGGAAAAAAGAAAGGAACATATCACATTACTTTTGTTGCATCTGCATGTTACTTATCCAGTCATATGCTCAAAACACATGCATTTTTTGCTAAAATATTGTTAAATAGATACCTTTGGAAAAATCAGTGCAAACCATAAACAGGAAACTCAAGCCACATGGGGCTGCCATTTTGAAACAAAGATCTGCCTCTCCCCCTCATTCATTGGTCAAGAATTCAGAAATTCAATCCCATGCTTTTTACTGACGTACATCAATAAGGAAAACAAGATGACACCACAGGAGACTGTGGATCATTTTTATCAATATTCAAAACACAGTGAAGTACAAGATTAATGTAACCACTAGTTTCTTTGAATTCAGAAATTGCGAAAATCATAACCAAATAATTTTTCTAGCAAAGGAACAGTCAGTCATTTCCCAAACAGCTATATCCTAACACAGAGTCACGGGGGTCTGCTGGAGCCAATCCCAGTCAACACAGGGCGCAAGGCAGGAAACAAACCCCGGGCAGGGCGCCAGCCAACCACAGGGAACACACAAACACCAAGCACACACTAGGGACAATTTAGGATGGCCAATGCACCTAACCTGCATGTCTTTGGACTGTGGGAGGAAACCCACGCAAACATTGGGAGAACATGCAAACTCCACGCAGGGAGGACCCGGGAAGCGAGCCCAGGTCTCCTTACTGCGAGGCAGCAGTGCTACCACTGTGCCACTGTGCCACCTAGCCAAGGAACAGTTGGAAGAAAATAAATGTATAAGCCAGATCATGACATTTACAGTATGTCGTACTAGTAGTAACTAAGAATTGCACTTTTAGCAAGTTATTTTGTTTTGCTCATGCAGTGGATAACACATTAACCATTGTAGCATAGAAAATTCAAGAAAAGTAAAAACATAACTGTGAGCTTTTTAAAATCCTAGCTAAATAATTGTGTGGGAGCAAGTCAGATATATAAATGTTATAATGAGTACTTTTTATTAATTTCTTGTGCCGTGGGTGGCACTGAGGGTAGGGATCTGCACTGGCAATCAGAAGGTTGCTGGTTCAAATCCCAACGCTCTGACTCTAGTCATCACAATCTGACTCATGTCAAAGTTGCTCAGATCTTTATGTTTGCCCATATTTCCTGCTTCCAGAACATCACCTTCAAAAAATGACTGTTCACTTGTAGCCTAATATATCCCACCCCTTCACATGTATTATAGTTATTTTACTATTACAATTTTTCATCAATATTCTAATTAATGTTCTTTCACCATAAAACTGCTTGCAGTCTGCGGTGTCTCCTCTGATATTTCAAATGATTTATTACAGGCATTGTTATGCATATGCTCAGCAACTTGTATGTACAGATGCACAATAGTGATTTCTGGATGAAGATTTTTTTTCATTCTTTATGTATGTACTGACATAACTTGTTGACAGGGTTGATGTGTTATTCTGCTGTGCTGAGAACATCTCCCATCTTGACTTGCATAGTGAACATGTTGGTAGCACATATTTTAAATGCTTTGCAGCATGTACGCCAGTGTAGCATGACCAGTTACAGTGGGAGGTGATTTAGCCAAAAATGTAAAAAGTATGTTCTTTGTTTTATATACAGTCAGATGAGCAAATTACATGTCGTATAAAAGAAAAAAATAGTGTTACATGATGTTTTGTTTATATCAGTGGTCTGCATGTTTTTATTCTAACTCTTTTCTTAATTGGCAACCTGTTTTTGCTGCTAATTAACTCCTTTTCCTTTCATTTTAATTGAGTTGTTTTTTCAGATTTGTTCCCCTGAATTTCTTCATCGTTCCTCTGAATTGCTTCATTTGTTTCCTTAAACAGAAATGAAATGTGAAGTGAGTGAGCCAACAGAAGACCAACTAATTCAGAGCCTCAAACTCCAACAAATTTCACTCCAAACAGTTGCTTAATTAGGTTCAGATTCTTTCTGTTAGTTAAACCCGTTCTTTGAATTCCATGGCTTGTTGCTGCTCACTCTGTGCAATAGCAGACATTTTGATTTTCTCTTTTCTAAGAGCAGTGTTAAAATTTTTAATGGATCTGAGTAGATCAGCATTCCTGAGATCTTCATCTTTGTTTATTTTCAGATATTGTATGATTGATGCAGTTTGCTGGTCATGTTTTGGCTCATTTTGTATCTCGTTATTGTTTGGCTGCTGATTAAGGAAAAAGAAACAATTAAGGGGTGTGAGTCTTCAAGAGCAAGTCAATTAAAATTAATTCAAAAAAAGTTTATTAGCAGCAAAAACAGGTCACAAATTAAGGAAAGGGTCATAATGAAAAGCTACAGCCAATGCAGCCCTCCAGAACCGGAATCTGAGACCACTGCTTTACATGGTGAGCTTTACTTTTGTTTATAGCTTAGTTCCTCTACTATCCAGCAGACAAAAGGTGTATAGCCCTTTCTTTAGGGTTAGTCTGAGGTCAGGTATGCTTCTGATTAAGTTTTTGAAATGTTAGACTATCTGTTTGGTAAAGATACTGTAGATAGGTAGATAGATGACTTAATTTGTCCCCAGGGAGAAATTTGGCCTTTACCACGAGCTCTTTAAAATAAATAAAAAGACAGATAGATAGTTATACACACACAATATAGCCTGAACACACACCGGAATGACTAAAAAGCAAGGAAATTAAAAAGAAAAAAACTTCTAAATTGGCAGCCCCAGTCACAGTGATGCATAATGCAGGCTTATTGCTGTTGGTACAAAGGAACCCCAGTAGCGTTTCTTGGTACATTTCTGCTGAATGATTTGTTGGCTGAAAGTACTCAGAGTTAGTGTGTCAGAGGGAAGATGTGCACCATTGTTCATAATGGCACTCAGTTTTGTTTTCGTTCTCTCCTTTGAACTACCTCCAGGAGGTCCAGAGTGCATGCCATAACTGAGCCTGTCCTTTTGATGATTCGGTGGGCCTTTCTTAAAGTGATATTACCAGCCTAGCACACCACAGTGTAGAAAATTGCACTAGCCATTACAGAGATGTAGAAGATGTGAAGGATGCCACTACCTACATTGTCTCCTAAGAAAAGTGCCTGCTCTGCCGTTTCTTATATAGTTCCTCTGTTACAAGACCAATCCAGGCTGTCATTGATATAGTACTTGTAGGAGTGCATTACCTCTTCACCCACTCCCTGAATAGTGACTGGACAGAGTTACTCTTTGGTGCACATTTCTGAAGTTTCTTTAGTGTATATCCTTAAATTAAAGGAGAACTGTGATATCTGGCTGCTGAAGACTCAGCTCCATTGTGTGTATGAACTTGAGTGTGGCTGCGTGCCTTACAGTTGACTGACACCCTGTCCAGCGTTATTCCTTCCCTTGTGCAATGTCCTGCTGGGATAAGCGCTTTGATCTCCTGAGACCCTGCCAGCTCAAGACAGGGAGGCAGTCCAGTGCAGAGCCAACTCGTGCATATCTGCACTCATATTTTAGTAGGATCCATTTTGGAATCATTGCGTCAGGTTGTGTTACAGTATGCTTTAATGGGTTAATTTTTTTTATTGATTTTGGTGATTTTAGATCATCTTTCTGACAGCTTAACCATTGCTGTGATGTTTGGATTTTAATTTATTTAATTAATACTCTCCTGAAGATACAAATTTCAGTTACAATTTTAAGATGATATAATTATTTAATTTCTTTTTTATTTGTAAAGATGCATTGCGGCACTTTAGTTCATCATTGCTGTTTTTAATCAACACTGTAAACTTATCTTTCCCCTCACTTGGTACTGGTCCAGCTCGGTTATGTCATAACAGGGATATTTTTCCATAGCTGCAGTCACTGGGGCAGCACAATCACCAGTGATCCTAACATGCATACCTTTGTGGATGTGGAATGAAAACTGGAGTATATGAAGGATAATCCATGTCAACATGGAGATGGTGTGCAAAATCAACATGGACAGTTACCCAGTGTAGATTTTGAACCCCAATCTTGGATCCATGAGGCGGCAAGGCTATCCCCTCTATTACCTAAACTCCCATTTTGTTATTTTACATTATGTGTTAATTAATTGTACTTTTAACTTTATCATCACATACGTAATGAAATATTTTTGGACCTGTGTTTTCAATTAAATTATAGGAAGCATGAGCCTATCTGGGTAGCACTATGAGGCACACTCACAGACACACTCCTACTGGACCAGTTATGAGTAGTGTGGTGTACGGCCAGGGCCCTTTCCTGGTCGGGATGCCTCTATGCTGGAAGGACGTGTGGGGAGGAAGAGTATCCAGAGCACTACCTCCCCTGGAGTGCTAGGTGGCAGCCCCCCTGGGTTGCATCAGTGCCTAGGACTCTCATCGGGCTTCACGGGAGATGGAGTTGAATATTGACCTGTTAAGGTCAGGGGGTGCTGCATCTTGGTCTATTCCACCACACCCAGAAGTGCTGCCGGATGTAGACCAGCGAGCACCTGGAGCACTTCCGGGTGTCTTATAAAAGGAGCCAGCAGCCACTACTACAGGAACCAGAGCTGGGTAGACGAAGCTTGTCAGGAAGAATGGAGGAAAGAAAGAAGAGAAGTGTGTTTAGTGTTTATAATTGTGCTATGACAGTGCTGTACACGTGAGAAACAGGGGAAGGTGTTTCCCATGGGGGAAAAAGACAAAAAATAAAGACGTGTGCCCAGAACTTGTGTTCCACATCTGTCTGTGTCAGGTTTGGGCAGTGGGGTGCTCACCCTGGTGGTCCACAATAGCCAGTTGAGACAGACACACATTTTACGTAATACACTATAGCTCTAAAATATTAACCTGCATATATTATTATTTAAACTCTAATGTAAGAAGCTTTTTTATTTCCATCCATCCATCCATTATCCAACCCGCTATATCCTAACTACAGGGTCACGGGGGTCTGCTGGAGCCAATCCCAGCCAACACAGGGCGCAAGGCAGGAAACAAACCCCGGGCAGGGCGCTAACCCACCTCAGGGTGCGCACACACACACACCATGCACACACTAGGGACAATTTAGGATCGCCAATGCACCTAACCTGCATGTCTTTGGACTGTGGGAGGAAACCGGAGTACCTGGAGGAAACCCACACAGACACGGGGAGAACATGCAAACTCCACGCAGGGAGGACCCGGAAAGTGAACCCGGGTCTCCTAACTGCGAGGCAGCAGTGCTACCCACTGCGCCACCGTGCCACCCAGCTTTTTTATTTGTACTGTATAATAATATTAGTGAGATGGTGTATATTATAGTTCCTGAGTTCAAAACGCACAGAGGACAGCAAGTAAGTTGAGGAGCCATATTTAAGACGGTGCTGCACAGGTGAGAGAAGAACCACTTTATAAAATTGTAACTACTTTTATGGAGAAAGCTATACAAGATTTGTTTTAATCACCATTCATGAGGAACATCCAGAGTGTTTAACCATTTAAATTTAGCCATCTTCAATATACTGTGTGATGGCTATGAAACTTCAAAATGTAATCCCTGAATCCAAACAATAATGCACATATTTACTCTGTGGATGGCTCCAAAATGGGGTATCAGTGGCCTTTGTCTATCCACAAATTGATCCTTCTACTTTTAAATATAATATATAAAATACTGTGTGATAGATGGCCAGGAACCCTAACCAGCGGGATGCCCGGAGGAAGGAGGAACCAGGAGAACGGCACTTCTTTTCCCTGGGCACCCGGATGGTCCTTGATCCCTGGAGGACAGCGCTTCCGGGAGCCGGAGTCGGGTGGAAGAAGGACGGAGCTTGTGAGACAGGAGTGGAGGTGGCTGAAGGAACCAAGGACTGGACATTGTAAATAATTTGTAAATATTTGTGTAAATAAACGTGCGTGTTGTGGGCACTGCGTTGTCGTGTCTGTTTGTGGCCGGGCTACCTCTTACAACTGTCAAGCCTCAAGTGTGGATTAGAGGTGTTTATTTTATAATGTCTTTAAAACCCATCTTATCACTCCTTTGTAGGCGGGTTGTGTTAACACATATGCTTTATAAGAAGAAAAACATTCTCCAAATCAAATGCACTGTTTTAAGGCCAAAATACCATAATACTTAGGTTTATAGTTGAAGGATCCTTTTAATATGCTTATTTTTATCTTTCTCTTCATGTTCTACCATTCTTCTGGTCATAATTGCCTACAACATAAATTTAATTTTAAATGGCAGATAAGCCTACTGCTAAGTAAGGTTTTTGCTGAGTTGTCAAAGAACACAAGGTGTAGAAACTAAAAGAATGCAACATGCATAAAAATAAATAATTTACACTGCATCTCATTTATCAGCAATTAGTTGGACTTGATTATTTATTTATTTACTGCATTTTTTTCAAGCTTTCCTAAGCTCCCTGGTAAGCAGGTTTTATGCAGAAGAGCAAAATAACATTTCTACTCATCAGTGCCCAAATGGGAACATTGATGAGTAATTCCCTGCCAAGGAGTCAAATGTTGGCAAGTGTTCTAAAGTCTGTCTTCTGGATGGAACCAAATTACCTTGCACTACATGAATGTCTGTGCTAAGAAATGAGTCTAGAGGGAGTGTAAATACAATTGGGAAGATACCAGTGATGAGAATTAGCAGGCATCAATTGACCCCTTTAGACACCGCAAAATCATTAATTGCAAGTAAAAGCTGAAATTGGACCTGAAATTGTGCAGCTCTGAAAGCCTCTTTTTATACAGAGAAACCATTCCTGGAATTGACTGGGATTTCTGTGTACACATTAGGGTTACCTTGTAGTTTTCTGAGCATTTACACATAACTGTCCCAGGTAGAGGGTAAATCCTATAGGGTGTGTGAATGATCCCCAGTCCTCAAAAGTACATTTACTACTTGTTAGTTTGCTTGTATGTTAGTTCTATTTATTTATATTTTTAAACATATATTATAGGATTGCAGGTGTGCTACAGCCTATCTTGGCAGCTCCAGGAATAATGCAGACACAATTCAGGAATGGGATTCAAATCCACTGTATGGATTACTCACATACACATGGGGCAGTGGAACGACAAGAGCACATGGGACAAATGTGTTCTCAAATACGAACTATGAAAAAAAAGGCCAGAGGAAAATGCCTGATTTTGACTGCATGCCCATGTGGCGAATTTAGAGTTGTCAGTTACCTAATATGATTATCTTTGAGATAAGTAATAAAAACAGTAGTATGAAAACAAGGGTAACACTAAACACTTAGCTGTGGCATATATATATATATATATATATATATATATATATATTTTTTTTTTTATATGTGTTGTGAACCTTGCCCGGACACAGACAGGCAGACACGTTAATGTCACCCACAAACACATGTTTATTTTCCATTTCTTTACACTTCAGCTCACCAATCCCCAATACCCCTCAGTCCAGGCCACTCCAATGCCTTCTCTTTCTTCTTCTCTATCTCTCTCTCTCTCTCTCTTTCTCTTTCTTTCTCTCCTTTCTTCTTACCGCCTCCTCCCTTCTCCAGACGTTGCCACTCTTCCACCCGACTCTTGTCAATGACTGGAGGGAGGCGGCCCCTTTTATAGGAACCCGGATGGGGTCCAGCTGCTTCCCGGCAATCTCCCGCGGACACACCCCCGTGTGGCGGAAGTGCCGGCTGTGCACCCGGGATAATCAGGCACTGGGGCGCCGCCTGGCGGTGGCCACGGGTCCCTACAGGGCTGGGCTTCCAAGCACTTTACCCGAGGCCCCCAACATAACCAGGACGGACGCCCCCTCGCGGTCTGGAGGAGGCACAAGCCCTCCTCTGCTCCTCCTGGGCGTCCCGGCCGGGCTCCAGCCCCGGCCAGGGACCACAGTGTATATATATGAAAAATCATGCAGAATCATTTGAGATGTTAACAGTAGCATAGTTAGTAAAGCTAAAAGCAGTAGAACAAAGTATACAAAAGTAAGGATCCACAGACTTATCATACTACATTTTTGTTATTCCAAATGATGCACATTTCCATCAAAGAAGAATCACGCATCCCCATTTCATTGCTCTCTTTCCTAGTGGAACACAGATATCTGTAAAATGGTCAGTGCCTGGCTGCATCTGATAATAAGCATCAGTTTCCTTCTTGGCTTGATTCTTTAGCCACTGTCTTATTTTGTAGTCTGTCAAATTTTAACAACACTTTCTAAATAACTAATCTTACAAAACAAACTCTGATGAACCGATCAAGTCATTCTAGTTATTCTAGCTTGGGATACTGACAATCAGGGCCCCTGAGACACTTAACACTGGATTTGTTCACGCATGCTGTCATTCTGGAAATATATATCTCATGAAATTCCAGTGATAGCCTGCATTTGAGTTGCTCACAGGATGTAATAATAAAGTAGTAATTTATGTAATTTCTTTTTTATAAACCCTATCATTTTAGAAGCAGTAAATGTCATATTTGTAAACTGGGGATACTTTAACCCTTTCACCGGATATGTCTTAGCCTACATTTAGTCATGCTGAACAAAAGTGCAGTGTACTAGGAAAGCTGAAAGGCAAAGTGGGATTCAGAGGGTTTGCATAGTTTGATTATGTCGCTTTAGATTCCCAAGGAAAAATAACCTTGAGCGTGTGTTATAATGATTGTGCAACATTTTCTGTACATACTTTTAATGTGTTTTGAGAACAAAGTAAAATGCCACACACCCGGCTAGCATACACGTTGCCAAGTAAGCTAAGTGTTTCTTGTATTTGTTAATTTGGGCAAAACGTGAGGACAGCTAATCCTGTTTTTATTTTTAAACGAAGAATTTTTTTTCAAAGAACTCCATCTCTTAGGTGCACGGCAAAAACTGACAATTTGCAAAGGTCAAGGTCTTTTTACTGTCAAATTTACAATGGAGAGAGAAATTTTTATTTGCATAAGATTTCTTGCAGACAAACAGAAAAAGAAAAAGCTTAAACTTAAAACTAAAATTAATAACAATCACAGTAAACACAACATTATGTACACAAATGCATTACAGAAGGTGTGGCACTTAATTCCCTCAGCTGATTACAGACAGTTTATCACATATGACAGTTAAGCAGCCTTATTACCTGCGGGCAGAAGCTGTTCCTAAATGTCACTCGCGCTATAGAACTATTCTGGTATGAATAGTTCTACAGAACCTCCTTGATGGAAGAGGAAGAAAGATGTCCTTGCAGGATTACTGAGGTTCTTTATAATTGATTTTCCCAGACATTGCTTGGCAAATATGTCCTGCAAACATGGTATCTGTGTCCCAGTGGTGATCTGTGCTGTTTCACTCCCCCCACCGCAATTCCTTGGGATCCTTAGCTAGACGGCTGTCATACTCGCACACAATGCAGCCTGTCAGAATGGACTATACAGTTCATTTATAAAAGCTGATGAGGGCTGCAGGAGACATTCAGGCTTCCCTCAGATATGATTCCTTAAGGGATCATGGGGGGCATTTCTGAGAAAGTGATAAACTGGGTTGAAGTAAAATTTTGGAATTAAAGGTAGCCTTAGTCAACAAAAAGCCTACTGTAGAGGTACCAAGGATGAAACATACAGGATGCAGAATGGGCAGTGAGACATGTAAGAGGATACACATAACAGTTACATAGCTGGTTTTGGCATTTCTTCCTATTCTCCATCAATAAAAGTACCTAAGAGGTTTATTAGTACCTTTTGTGATGGTGCATTCCATAGTAGGTCTGATAACACCTGTCAAACACAAGCAATTAGGGGGTTGCTACAGGACTACGAAGGAGGTAGTACCACCTCTGATCAATATTGTGTGCTATTGGTAACAAACTCTTCTCTTTTACCTCCTGGACCATCCCTCCCCAAGATCATTGATGCCCTTTCTTTCCCAGGCAAACTGAAAGTCCGGTCTTTTCCATCCAAAACAGTACATGTAGTGCCTCATTACTGCAAACCGTTGTTCAGTAGTGGAATTTGGATCTGAGTGTCACCATCAGCACCAGGAGCAAATCTGTTTTTAGTTGTGATGACCTTTGCAGTCTATTTAGCTTGTGTAAACTTGCCAATGTTTTATATTTTTATTTTATATTACACTGGGCATACCTTTGGGTACCACAACCCTTTTTCTGTGATTTTTGTGTATCTTTACACACAATAAGATAGCTGGTTATAAATATATTCAGACAACAAAAAATGCCAGAGAGTACTCACCAAGTGCAACACGAGCAGCCGAGGCATCATAATTAATCCAGAAGGAAACCCAGGAAAGGATTGTAATCAGGATAGAAGGCATGTAAGTCTGCAGAATGAAGTAACCAATATTTCTCTTTATCCTGAAACTAAGGGATAACCTGGGATAGGAACCTAGAGAAAAAAAACACATTTCATTAAGTTAAAAATGTGAACATGTGTTTTGAATAACAAGATAATATTTAATGCCCAGAGAAGTCTAAATGAGTTAGCAGACAAGGAAATGCAAAATATTTCAAAATACATTGTGTTTAGTTAGACATCTACACACTTTTGTCATAACAATCACTAATCTTTACCAAATCCTGCATGTGCTGTCAATATCATAACATCACTATAATTTTATCTGCATGTAATTTACTTCTCCTCTCAAAGTATTCTTCATTCACTGGCTACATTGAAGTTTGTTGTGTTTCGATGTGAAATGGGCGCACTGAGGAGACCTCAAGAAAAATTGACCTTTGGTATGTTGTGAAAGCAATGCTTCTCTCCAAAGCAATCAGTCCCCAGGCGAAGCATTTTTGTTTCAAAGCTTTGGAAATAAATAATGCAAAGATTTAGCTTCAAAGATTTAGACACCATTTTGGAATTTACTAAGAGAAAAAACTGTCATCTTCAATTAAGTGTGTTGCAAAATTACTAAGATAATGGGTACAAGTAGCTGTAGTAATTTTCCTTCCAATTTTAGTTAAAATGTAAATAAAATAAAGGCTAAAATTCTCAGTCAAATAAAGGCCTGATATCTGATGACAAAGAAATTGAACATAATGAGCTATTTTTAAATAATACTGGGCATAAGAGAAAGGCTGGGGACTCCTTTCTGCCGAGAGACGGCTTAGAAGGTGCATGCACCCTCATACATGGGCTTCTGCTCTCTATATAGTTAAAAACACAGGTGACTCTGGGGACAGAGCCCCAGGAATTTGGGAGAATTTGACTAAGTCCAGATGTGGTTCCCAGAATTACAGTTCTTAGGACAGGGGTCATAAAACAGATTAGGCCAGTGGTCAAACTCTCACATAACAAATACTCCATGGGCCTCAATTCACGCAGATACTCTGCTGGATTCTCTTATCTGCTTAACCACTCATTCACACACATATGGTCTTTCAAACCTGTCAAATCTCCATCCATGCAATATAAAAAATCATCAAGTTTATGATGCACTGAAGTCATTTTGGTGCTATTATCATTCCAACTGGGCACGCTCAGTCATTTAAAGTCATATTTTTTTCTTGTCAAAATCCACAGTGGTTCTGTCTGTATATAACTTTTATCGATTAAAAGAATGCATTATAGGTAATTAGCAGAACTTACTGGTGATAAATCAATGGATAATGGTATTAGATTTGTATAAAAGAAACAGGGATATCATGTTCATGTCTTGGTAGAGACTATCCAGAGTTGGGTGATAGATGGTGTCAGTCAAGCAGACCCTATTTCCGTAGCCACCGATGAATCAACAGACAATGTACAGTAGACACGGTGCAACTGTGAGTTTATGCCCAACAATTTCAGAAGAATTCAGAAAGCAAAGGTGTGCATTTAAATGTATGTATATGTGCATATATGCCTACAGAACGCAGAAACAAGATTATTTTGAAGCAAAAATCGAGGGAAGGCTACAGAAAAAGTTCATGCAACATTGAAGATTCCCAAGAGCACAACTGCTTTCATAATTTTTACATAAAAAAAATTTGGAAAAACCACAACTCTGCCTAAAGCTGGCATTCTGGTGAAACTGAACAATTATGGGAGAAGAGCCATGGTAAGAGAGGTGTCCATGAACCCAGTGGTAACTCTGGCTAAGCCCCACAGAATCTGTGTGGAGAAGGGAGAAACTACCAGACAGGAAACCATCACTGCAAGACTTCACTGATCTGGACTTTATGCTGGTGTGGCCAGACAGAAGCCTGTCCTTAGTACAAGACACATGAAAGCCCACTTGGAGTTTGCAAAAAAGCACCTAAAGGACTCTCAGTCTGCGAGAAACAAGATTTTCTGGTCTGATGCAACCAAGATTAGCATCCTGTCTAGAGGAAACCAGGCATTGCTCATCACATATGCAGTACCATTCCGAAGGTGCAGTACAGGGGTGGCAGCATCATACTGTGGGGTTGTTTTTCAGAGACAGGAACTGGGAGACTAGTCAGGGTTGAAGGAAAGCAGAACAGAACAAAGTTCTGAGATATCCTTAATAAAAACTTGATTCAGAGGACTTCAGATCTCAGATTGGGCTGAAGGTTCACGTTCCAACAGGACAATGACTCTAAGCACAAAGCAAAGACAACATAAGAGTGACTTACTTGTAGGAACAACTTCAGACTACTGGAATTGCTGGCAGACGTGCTTAGTAAAGGATCTGAATACTTGTGCCAATGTGATATTTTAGGGTTTTTTTTAATGCAAACATTTCTAAAATCCTGTTCTTGCTTTGTCATTTTGGTTTATTAAGAGCTGCTTTATGTGTGGGAAAATTAATTTAAACAATTTTAGAACAGGGCTGAAATATAGCAAAATGTAAATAAGCATAAATATATACAGAAAGACACAGATATTTCGTTTAGTAAATTAAAGAAATGAATATGATTTTTTAAATTACAACTTACAGTGTAGTGCATTGGCTACAACAGTGGACATTTAACCAAAAGGCTGTAGCTTCAATTTCTGTTTCTGCCTCATTGTGTGACCCTAAGCAAGTCACTTAACTTGCTTGTGCTCAAGAGGTAAAATGAAAAAAAAAAAAAATTATATTGTGTTCTACTCTAGATAAAGATGTCAGAAAAATAAATAATAATTTTGGTCAACTGGCGACAGAGGACAGAAAACTATACTCCATTCTTTACAGGCTCTAGAAAGTAAACTTTGGAGTCCTATATCATTAACAAAGCACAAGACAATTAATATCTGACCCAGGATAACCAGTCATCCATTCCTTAACAGAGCATTCAACAGAATATTATAGATGTATATTTAATTTGGATCTGAATATGTAAATCTAATATATATCCCTAATAATAATATTAATCCGTAACTGACTGACACAATCAGGAGTGGGCAGGAGAATGAATACAGGACACTAGCGAAGGATTTTGTTGAATGGTGCAAACTGTACCTCAACATCAGTAAAACAAATGAGAGTACTGCAGATTTCAGGAGGGTCAAACTCACACGGCTCCCAGGTCTCATTGATTGTGAAGATGTGAAGGTGGTGAGGACATACAAATACCTAAGGGTACGTTTCAATGACAGGCTTGACTGTATACAAGAAGGGTCAGAGTTGCCTCTGTTTCCTGAGGAGGATGAGGTCTTTTGGTGTATGCACGGCACTCTTGCATGTTTTTTATCAATTTGTAGTGACAAGTGTATTTTTACTATGTGGTAGCATGTTGGGGAATGGCATTAGTATAGGTGATACCTATGGACTAAATAAAAAAAGATTATAAAGTCTACTTCAATCTTCAGAGATAGGTTGGACACACTGAATTAAGTGGTAGAACAGCGCTGGAACAGAAAGCTGCTTACTATCTTGGACGATGACTCTTGACCTCATATGAGGTTTTGGCTAAACAGAGGAGTACATTTAGTAACAGACTGAGCTAACTGTGTTGCTCCAAGGAGCTCTAATAATGGTCATTTCTACCCTCAGCTATCAGGCTCTATAATGAGTCAAACCATCAGCAAATGAGGTATAGTTCCCCATTGTTTTTGTTAATTTATTTATATGTGTATTCATGTCTTGTTAGCATACTTAAAATTATAATAATTCTTTCTGAATTTTTTTTTCTGCTGCTATAACTGTGCAATTTCTTTTGGGATTAATACAATTTCTATCTATCTATCTATCTATCTATCTATCTATCTATCTATCTATCTATCTATCTATCTATCTATCTATCTATCTATCTATCTATCTAAACAAGCTAAGCAAGCAGGCATCACAAAGCCTCTGTTAAAGGATCTCCTCTGTTGCTTAGTAAGCAGTATAAATACAGGTAGGTAATGCACATTGTATAATTTCAGAGGTCTGAAGATATATGCAGAAGCAAGATTCCATAGACATCTCCCATAAAGCATGGGAAACAGTACATTTTAGCCACTTAAGGGGCCATGGAAACTGTCAGACCTCCAAGAGCAGTACTATATTTTGTACTCTATCTCTTGGGGGAAGAGCATTGAAGGTATGTCAATGTAAGTATTTTTTCTGCAATGGAGATGTACAATAAGGATGAATCCTGGAGATAAACCCTTATTTAATCATATACTAGTAGTTACTAACAGCAGATATGAGACTCAAAGTGTAGGTAAAAACAGCTGTAAGTCTAATTCTGAGACATAGTGGAAATGACCAAGTTTCACAGTAAGAGATTTCAGTGATAAAGACATTTTACACAAACTTTTCAGTTTTCATTATTTTTTTCACAGTCATTCTATTAATTTAAAGGTCAGATGGATTAGGTATTACAAAAAGACACTTTGAATTTACACATTATAAAGTTTCTCTAATAAAAGTCCCTCTTATCACAGCATACATTTTATTTTAGTACAAGAGAACAATATTTTTATTCAGTTGATTTTCAGATGATCTTTCAGTGTTGCCACATGATTTAAAAATTACTAATTGGTAAACTATGTCATGATATAATTACTATACTTAGGTATTATCTTCAGTGTAATAATTGTGTGCTATAATTAGAATTACCACCAACTGGCATCTGGATTACTTAAATCAAACAATTTTCCACTATATAATACAACTTGTAACTATGAACTAAATAGAAGTGTTAATGTGATTTCTTTATTCTATTACCATCAAATTACACCCTAACATATGTTCTTGATTTTTTTCATAACAAGTATTTATTCATTTTTTTGTAATTATTTTCTCATGATTACAATTATCAGCAGGTATGGCCTATCCTGCTGCATTGCCAGCCACTTCACATGCATCCACCAACGTAATTTTCCTGACAAAATGTCTTTGAACTGTGGGAAGGAATACTTTATAAAGAAGGTATCTAAACCAGGGGGTCAAGTTCTGTAAAGTAAAAAAGCCATGCTGTAAGAAGTAAGTATTAGATTAGATTAGATTAGATCAGATAAAATCAGATCAGATTAGATTAGATTAACTTCATTAATCCCATGGAGGAATTCAGAGACATACAGCAGCAGAAACATAAAAAAGAAGGATACAGTCTCACAGGACAAATAATACAACCAACCAATCCATCGATACATAAATAAAAATAAACATATAGGGTGCAGATATTTCAAAATGAGTTTAAAGAGGTATTGAATTGCCTGATTGCAGTGGGCAGAAAAGACCCCTAGAGGGGACCGTGAGCACACCATGGTGGATTGAGCCTGTTGAGGGGATTTTTATGATGGCATCAAATTTTGCCACCACTCTCTTTTCCACACAAATATATTACAAAGAAAGTTGGTAAACCACTGAAAATCACATGTAATGACTTTTACTTTACCACTTAATTTGTTCAAGACGACTGGCTGCATTTGTCATTTTTATTTGCTCCTGAAATAATGTTTCTGGGCATCATACTATATTGTATATCATAATAATGCTCCTTGACTTCATGCTATATTGTATATCATACTTAACTGAGGAAAACAAATTAAAGAAAATTAAAAGATTTCCAGGTTTGGTATGTCAGAAATGACAGGACAGTTTGGAAGTGCTCTTTCAACAGTGCATTGTTGCCAGGCAACTGCTGCAAACAATTTTGACTATTTTGCCTTTTTCTGAAAATCTACCAACACAGAGATTGCACTTTGACACATCATCATTTTTGAAGCGTGTGTGTTTTTTTTAGGGCTGGCCTTTGGTCCAAAGTTTGTTCACACTTCCAATTAGGCACGCTTTCTAGGCCAAAACAAGAAACAAAATTGCACTTGGCACTGAGGCTGACCTAAGGCTTTTGAGTTTTCACACTTCACTTCAGTCCGCCTATACACAGTACTTCAATATCTGGAAATGTTGATGCCTGCTAAATGAGCTGAATTATGTAGCAGAAAGGTAACACTTTTTTATTTCAGAAAAAATGAATATATTGCCATGAGAGAGCCATAAAGGGCAGTGGTCAAACATCATTTGTATACTGATAACTGGATAAAGTAAATTTGTTTTGTAAAAACTCCATTTTACTGTATATATAGCACTTTAAGAACTGGATTTATTTGATTTATAATAATTAGTGACATCAAATCTGTAAAAGTATTTCTCATAAACAGAAGACTTGGCATATTCTATTTGTGTACATTCCTTTAAGGATTCTTGCAAAGGGCGCACTGTGTGAATTTCAGACAGCTTTAGTATGGGGTAAACTAGAGGACTATAAATAACCTTCACTGATAGACACATTCCATTTCAATTTGTCTATCAATTTGTCTACCTCAGCACCCCCACAACTATTGCTGATGGGGACTGCATTAGGAAGATCTAAAAGGAAAAACAGTGCAAAGCACTAAAGTTTTGCAGTGTCTGCTGAAACTTTAAGAGACTTGGGGAAACACAATGCTACATATGCAGCTGCGTTAGGTGGTGCTGATTTAATAAAACAGGTAGGCTTACTCTACTAGGAGTGAATCCAGTGGGAACTTACACCACATACTTTGTAATATTAATAAATCATCTGTCATGGGGAAGCTGTGCAAAAGATGACACCAGCTTTAGTGGCACTGTTTATTTTTTAACATTCATTAAGTTAAAAAGTAAAACCAAACCTGTGTCAAAGTGAATCTATTTATTTATTTTATTTATTTATAAAGCACTTTAAAAACAACTTCAAGGCTGACCAAAGTGCTGTACAATAAAAACCCCACATATCAGACAAACAATAACCAAAGGGCAAAAGAAACAGAAACACATAAACACATAAGGGCTGAAGAGATTCATAATAAAATGTCAAGATATCATACTGGGTTAAAGGCCAGGGAGTAAAAGTGTGTTTTTAAATAGTATTTAAAGACCACAAGTGAAGGAGCCTGCCTAACGTGCAACGGCAAATCATTCCAGAGTTTTGGAGCTGCAACTGAAAAAGCCTGGTCACCGTGGAGTTTGCAACATCCCACAGGAACACGTAAAAGCATCTGGTCTGCTGACATGAGAGAACGAGACGCTACATAAGGGTGCAGCAGTTCTGACAAATAAAATGGGGCACAACCATTAAAGGATTTAAAAATAAATACAAGGATCTACAAATGGATTTGAAAATGAACTGGAAGCCAGTGAAGGGATGCCAAAATTGGGGTAACGTGCTCATGCTTTCTTGTGCCAGTTAAAAATCGAGCAGTGACATTTGACAACAGGTAATCTGTAATTCTTCATTCATTTCATTGCACTGATCCAGCGTTTTAGGTTCAAAACTTACCCTCAGTGCCTGTCAGTGTGACATCTACGTACATGTCTTCCCTGTGACGATATGAGTCGTTTTTTTTCCCCACATCCCAAAGATGGTCCTGTGTGGTGCGTGGATTACTGGGCTGTGTGATCAACTGTCCACTGCCAAGACAGGCTTCAACCCCCTACAACCATGCATTGGACTAATCAATGTTTGTAGATGCAGCTCAAGTTCAAGTTATGGGGAGCTTATAATGAGCAAGAAAAAAAATCATGATGATCAATATTTCAAAGAATATGAATCAGTTTAAACAATGCCTAACTTTGATGACTACAGCATCAAATCAATTGCAACCAATGCCTTCAGATATCCACCAGGATTACCAATAAACAGTCTACTATAATCTGTAATAAGTAATTGTTCAACCATATCATACTAAATGTCTTTTAAGTGCTAAAATTGAGTCCATTTGTATATTTCTGAGCATGCGTGTTGTAGGAAGTCATAGCTTGTGCTGCCAAGAATGAAAGTAAAGCATGAACTAGCTGTGGACATGAAGACAGTCTACCACTGGGAACACTCATGCAAAGCACACACACACTAACACCCACACTTAGAAACAACATGAAATGTACAGTTAAAAGAATACTCCATCTGAAAGTGTTATTTTTTCATATGTTAATTACTTCCATGCAATTTGTAGCAATGTCCAACAAAAAATTTTAACCTCATGTTTTCATGAAGTATGGATATAACAACATTTCTAATTGAATGGGACCCAATGGTAACCAATGCTGAAGAACAGCAAAAACATCCATAAGAAAATCTCACATTACTTATCCTGCATAATCCACATGTCAAGCCATCAAGTTGTATGCTCACAACATGTAAAATGCATGTATTTTTGCAAAAAATATTGCTAAACAAATAAATTTGGAAAATGAAAGTAGCCAACAAACATGAAGCCTTTTCACACGGGATTGCATTTTTGAGTTGAAGATCCACCTCTCCCTCAATTTATTAGTCAAGAAAACATAAGATTACATTTTTTTCTTAGTCAACAATACAAACTATATGGTGCAAGGAAAATACAAAAAATTGAAATTTTTGGCTAGAGTATTCCAATAATATGATAGTATGTTCTGAAAATTAGAAACTCTGGAGAAATAGAGATGTGGAGAATATTTCAGACTCCACACTCAACAGATTTCAGGAGGGAATCAAATTGGGAACAAGCGGTGTGAGACAGAAACGATACCTGACAACTGCCAAAGACAAGTCAGGAGAAATAAGATTTTTAAAACTCACATTAGCACCTTTAAAGACTCTTACAATACTTACATGCTAAACTTAAATGGGCATAGCATACCTAGTAGCCTAAAATAAAATATCTGGAATTTGCTTATCATATCAGTTCTCAATACCGTACTTCATTGCTTTCTTCTTTTTCACTTTGCTAAATGCAGAGTACATTTATATTTTTAACATCAGTGCTTCAAACAGCCTTGAAAAATGGATGATATTTTGTGTTAAGCATTCTGCCCCAATTTACTATGTTTAAGAAGTTATGCATTCCTGAAATAACATAAAACAAATGATCAACCTGAGTATCCTTTTTTTCTTTCCTTCAATTAGAAATGTGCTGGTGTCAAAATGACACAGAACTGTCACTTATACAGAATAATTACACATACTCATTTGAAACTTTTTCTTTGAAAAAAAAAACAAAACAAACACTCGGAAGTACAAATGCAATTTGCACAAAAACCAGTATGAGTGATCAGCATGATAAGGAATGTAAACTAGTAAGTATTTTCATTATGCCAATGTCCACCATTAGAAGGTTTTACATGAAATAGTTCATATTGTGCAGACTCGAATGATGATGACCTTCATATGGGCCACATTGTTGGTCTTGGCGAAGTTAGGTGTCAGCAAAACTAACTAGAGAACATTTTGCTTCTATAGATATGATAGCAGAAAATGCTGGGGATGATTGTACAATAGTCTGTTAGGTTGTTAACTCGTATCAATATTTTTGACATTAACTTGTTTCAATGTTTTTCCTCATCTATAGAGAGACGATGCCTTATATGGATTGTCCTTTAACGCCTCTGACTACAGGTCAGTGATTCACAAATATCTGCCATTGCCCATTTGACACTGTTGCTGGACATTTGTTTGAGTTAAGCAGCATGGAATTTTGTGGACAAGTGTTGGGAATTCCTTTGAGATGATTCTTCACATTTCGATGTTCAATTAATAAATCAATCTTTATTTAAAATTTTCATTGAGCACACCATGACAAGACATTTTACACAACAAACCGCACAAACTGAACTATTAGAAAAAAGTACAAGACCTTTCGATACCTGATAAGTTACAAGAGGACTTCTTGCCACTGGGCTCACACTTGGAGGCAATAAGAGATGGCTCAATCCACAAAATATTCTCAAATGTGATATGACAAAAGACACAGCATGCTGCACAAAAAAACTAACACACATGGTACCCTTTACTAATTTCAGGGGCACTAAAAACCTTTTGACACTGTTGATCAATCTTTTGTGGCAGGTGTGCCTGATGCCAGTTTCTAGCAGGACCATACCCAAACACACCCACTGGATTCAGAAAATATTCAGACCCCTTCACCTTTTTTACACTTTGTTGTGTTGCAACCTCATGCGAAATTCATTGAAATTCATTTTCCCCACATCAAGGAACACTCAATAATCCAGGCATGTCAAAGCGAAAACAGGTTTTTAGAACATTTTCCAAATTTACCAAAAATAAGAAAAACTGAAATATTCACACAAGTATTCAGAACCTTTGCTATGTACACCAGAAATTTGTCTTGGGTGCATCCACTTTATTGATCATTATTTACTTTACTTTTTGATTTACCCTCATAAACAGATCTTTAAGTACTTGTTTTGAAAACTGCTACAGTATGTAAAAAAAATCAATTTAGTTACAAAATTAGGTCTGGCTCACAGTAACGCTGTTAGTATTTATTACCTTTACATTACTTCTTTCATTTAATCATAAAATTACTTGCATTAGACACTGGACAGTATTGATTTTGCTATATTAATTTTTACATGATACCAAGAGCTTACATTACAGATTGGTGGGGACTTCCAATTTAACTTCTTTTTGCTGTTAACTTTTGTATATTAATTCATAATTTATTACTGCTATTATAAAAAAAAACAACTTATTCTTTAAATCTGAAATTCACTCCAGGTGTAACATATCTGAAGTTGGTTGATATTTCTGTTTGATTGTAAATGTTATTTGTATTTTACTGAGTTAATTTCATTTTTATTTCTGGTGTTACTGTATTGTAAATAAGTCTGTGATTTCAGGCGAGTTTCCCTACTAACGTTAATAAATAACATAAACAATTTTAAAGGAGAACTTGATAGGTCACATGAAAGAGCAGCCACCTTAGAAAATGTGAGAAGTTATTCTGTAAACACTAGTTTGCAGTGAGTCTGAAATCTTTTTGATGTATCTTCCTATTCAATGTAGCTGCTCAATTAGTTGTATTATCTCTAAAAAATATTGTCTGGATTAATGAATCCCAGTTACTATAAACTTATGCTGATGAGAACTCCAGGATTTTGGACTCACCTGGCAAACATTAACAATCTTGCCTACTGGGCTCTCGTAGTACAAGCAGAACAACATTTGACAGCCAGAATATATCTGAGCATCACGGTCAATCAGGTTAATTTCTTATTGCAGTGCATACATTCATCTGTGAAAGGGGTTATTCAGAAGGACATTACTCTATGGCACAAGTTCAGGAAAGTCCTGATATGGTTCCAGAAACCTGACAGTAAATTAAGATTAATCCAGTGACCTTCCGTGTCACCAGATCTCAATCCAATACAGTTTCTGTGAAATACTGTAAAACAAAATGAATTTTCCAGGAATAAGAACTGCCACAAAGATGAAGCACAATGGAGACAATAAAGAAAACAACATTTACGCTGCACAAATCTCATTAAAAACCATACCTACAAGACTAATCCAAGCTCTACACAACATCTTTTTAGGCTTGAGCCAACTGCAATGTACTACAAGCTCAGTAAGATACACTGACTGGTTTAAAAGTTTCTCAACCATTGTTATCAGTGCTTTCCATAAGTGTTTCCAGGAAAACCCTGATAGAGTGACATAGTGGTACTGTAAGAAAAGAGAAGGGTTAATTTTCCAGTTAATTACCAGTTTTGTCTTCAGCAATGATGGTAATTATTTAACACAATTAATAAAGCCCCCACAAAGGAGGATGCCAAATCAATGTAGATTGAGTGAGGGATCATTCTTTCATTTTATGACCAGGATACCAAAAATATAAATGGGTAAAAGTCTACATTAACATTTTCACATTCTCTGTTGTGGTTTGATGTAGCAATAGACTCACTTTCACAAATAACCCACACAGGCTTGTAGAAATAATCAAAATAATACAATTTATTTATAAGATTAATATAATATGGATCTATGGAAGCACCGATACTGTATATGTGTATATGGATGTGTAGATTAAGACAGTAACAAACAACACAAAACATAAAACGCTTAGTTGAATTGTCTCTCTCCTATAGATAAGGCACATAACTTATGAATTCTGATATATACTGATATATACTATATATATATATATATATATATATATATATATATACACATATATGTGCCAATACTGATGCTCTATGTAAGAAAGGTCAGAGCCGACTATACTTTCTGAGAAGGTTGGCATCCTTCAACATCTGCAATAAGATGCTGCAGATGTTCTACCAGACGGTTGTGGCGAGTGCCCTTTTCTACACGGTGGTGTGCTGGGGAGGCAGCATAAAGATGAAAGACGCCTCACGCCTGGACAAACTTGTTAAGAAGGCAGGCTCTATTGTAGGAATAAAGCTGGACAGTTTAACATCTGTGGCAGAGCGACGGGCATTAAGCAAACTCCTGTCAATCATGAAGAATCCACTGCATCCATTGAACAGTGTCATTTCCAGGCAGAGGAGTAGCTTCAGTGACAGACTTTTGTCACTGTCTTGCTCCACTGACAGACTGAGGAGATCGTTCCTCCCCCACACTATGTGACTCTTCAATTCCATCCGGGGCAGTAAATGCTAACATTACTCAAAGTTCAAAAGAAATTGGTAACTGCGCTGCTGCAACAAAATTCGATGTGTCAGAGAAACTGGTACAAGATTGAAGGAAAGAAGAAGATGTAAAAAAAAAAATTAAGTGTCACATTTTTGAACAGGCATATAAGTCAGGGTCTGATTTTATGATCGATTTTTTGTGTTTCAAGACCCGACTTATACGCAAGTATATATGGTATTTAAATTTATATGCTTAAGAAGGATACATTCTTTAGCTGGTTAGGAAGCTTCAATTGCTCACAAGTAGCGTTTATTCACTCACAGCTAGTCTCTTTGCTGGCTTATCTCCCCACATACAGAGTTCTTTGTGTACATGGGTACGAATTGCTGCTCTGCACTATCTTACTGTATTTAGGAAGACTTATAACTCAACTAGAACTTTGTAAAGTTTATTACCTTTCAGTTACGGTTCCACCAATACTACAAAACATTAGCTGACTTTGTCCTAATTAATAAGTTATAATTAATAGTTCTCAGAATCAAAGTGAGTGCACTTATAGTTCTTGTGAATGCAGTATTTTGTTCTTATAATGGTCAGCTTTCTTCAGACACATGGAAGGATCTTCAGAGTGCCTTCTTTCTTTTGTTTTTGGAGCTTGTCTCTTTCTTCGCCTTCTTTGCACCTTCTAATTGTAAGCGGTCTCCCAGTTTCTTTTTCAGGTTGAATCACACTGTGTCAGTCCTTTTGTTGCTAAATAAAATTACGTCTGTTCTGCAACTGGTGATTTGTCACTTGTCATTTTCATCACGACAAATGCATGGCCTTTCATATGTGGTCACTTACTGCTTGTGCACTTCCTATTCTTCAGCAAGGTCTGGACTAATGGCAGCCTATTCCAACACTGATATGGACAAGTCTTCCATCCCTCCAGTCCAGCATGGTTGCCTTTCAGAGTAAAAGAGATTGCTTCAACTTCTGTTATGGCTACATCCTATAATCTTTGGGTTCTGGGTATGGACAGTCAAATTTAGGGCCAAGCTGAGACCTGTAAGCTTGATGAGAAAAGGCTATTTGGGTCTTAAAAGGGTTTTTAAAGAAAGGAATAGAGATTTTGCAGTTGGTTTCTTGGGTGCACATAAGTCCACCCTTTTCGTTGACCAGTGATGTAAAGTTCTGTCCATGAACGTTACTCATCCTTGAGTTATAATTCTATTTCGAACTTTGGTGTCCAGCTGATACATCTGAGAGAGATGTTGTTGCAATGTTACTTGATCTTGAATTGTTCATCTTATCAAATAACGTGTAGAGTCTACATTCCAATGAGAGGGCCCATCCTTGAAAGCAATACTTTTTAGTTGGCATTAAGTGTGTCTTGCCCTGGCTTTTAACATAGGATTTGTATCCTAGCCATAGCAAAAATATGCAATTTTATTTTGTTCTATAATACTGGCTGTATCAAAAAAAACCATGTTGCGGGCTCAATTTTGAACAATGCATTGATATAACAAGTATGTTAGTGATACAGTGTAAATGTATGACTGTTTAAAGAAATAAATAATAGAGAAAATTTATAGAGGTAAAAATGTAACTGTCAGCCCAGATTTATAGAAAAACACATGCAACCACATCAATGGAGATAAATATAAACCTGAAGATAAGAACAGTTGAATAAATGATGAATATGATGAAAATTATGAATGACACAAAAATCAAAAAAGGCTTTTATGCCTGAGCACATTCACAAAATTAAAGTATACACAATACATAGATCTATTGTGAGATGTTCACCCCGGACACAACCAAACAGACACCAACAGTTTAGAAAAACACACGCTTTTATTAAACTAATGTCTCCAAACACCAGTCCCGCACACACACA
Organism: Polypterus bichir lapradei; assembly: GCA_026402145.1. Classification (NCBI taxonomy): domain Eukaryota; kingdom Metazoa; phylum Chordata; class Cladistia; order Polypteriformes; family Polypteridae; genus Polypterus; species Polypterus bichir. Next base: position 40,810,813 of record JANRMT010062789.1, on the reverse strand, counting down.
TTGTTCCAGCACCACAACACCCTTCCTCAGGCCTTTCACTGTCCATGGGCCGCCTTTCTTCCTCTCATCCCTGGAGCTTCATCCTGCTCCAGCTCCTGACTCTAGCTCTCTGATTGGAGTGAGGCGGCCCCTTTTATTCCCACCCGGATGTGCTCCAGGTGCCTAATGATGCTCTTCCTGCAGCACTTCCAGGTGTGGCCGAAGTGTCAATCTCCCGGGCTCCACAACGCTCGGGGCGCACCCTGGCAGTGGCCACGGGGCCCAGTGGGTTTGAGCCTCCTTGCTCCTTCCCCATGGTCCCCTCAACATCCAGGGTGGTTGCCCCCTCGTGGCCCGGGGGACATATAGACCACCTCCCGGTTCTTCCAGGTGTCCCGGCTGGGTCTGTCTCCCAGCCTCCTGTGACACTATACATACTGTAAATACAGCTACATGTTCCTGATAGACTCACTGACTAACCGATGAGAAATTACTAATTGCAGACAATTAAGGAAAAACATTTTTCATTTATGGATCAATTGTATGGCCTTTAGTAATCTATCCTTACTAAAAAAGTTAATGTAATGGTAAAATAAACCTGTGAAAACCACAATGACCATGTTGCATTTAATTGTACTAAAGAGCAATGTCACTCCCAGTCTACAACAGTTGCAGAAAAGAGCATGTGGTAGCATGTCTGACTGCAAGTCAGTGGCATCAAGGTGTAAGTCTCATCTCTGTGCTGTTTTATGTTGATATTGTTTATTTTTGATGTCTAAAACTATATAGAGTGGTATAATTATCAACATTATGTTTATGATATCAAAAGTCCAAAAATGATTTTTTATTACTGGGATCCTAAGGTGGTTTTTTCATGTGGTGGGTACGGCAACGTGATGTGTCAGTGAATGCTCCTAACCGATAAAATGATCTCATATTAATATAATGTTCTAAAAATGAATTCAGTCTTTATTTCTATTTATTACTTATGTGTTAAGAAGTGTGATCACCTGGATTGCAGCAACTACTGGGGGATAACACTGCTCTCAGTACCGGGTAAGGTCCTTACTAGGGTCGCCCTCAATAGGATCCGTGATCACTTGCTCACCTACCAACGACCGGAACAGTCTGGTTTTACGCCTAAGAAGTCTACCATCAACCGCATCCTGGCACTGAGGGTTCTCATGGAGCGCAAACGCAAATATCGACAGAGTTTCTTTGCAGCCTTTGTCGATTTTCGCAAAGTATTCGACTCAGTTGATCGAGCTGCCCTGTGGGACATTCTCTGCATTTTTCCGAGTTGATTCTGGGGTTCATCAGTGGTGTGTTTTGCTCCTACTCTGTTCAATGCTTGTATGGACTGGGTGTTGGGCAAGGTCATGGGGTCCAGTGGCTGTGGGGCATCTGTTGTTGAAGAAAGATTCACAGATCTTGACTTTGCTGACGATGCTGTGATCTTTGCGGAGTCAATGGAGGCTCTGATCGGGGCACTCGAGAGACTGAGTGAGGAGTCTGAGTGTCTGGGTTTGCGAGTATCCTAGATAAAAACCAAGATCCAGGCCTTTAATGACCTCTTGGGCACAGCCATCAGCAGTGTGTCTGTCTGCAGAGAGAGTGTTGGCCTTGTTGAGAGGTTTACTTACCTTGGCAGTGACATTTATGTCTCTGGTGACTCCTATGAAGTCAGTAGACGGATTGGGAGAGTATGGGGGGTCATGAGGTCGCTGGAAAGGGGTGTGTGGTGCTCCCGATATCTATGCAAAAGGAAGAAGGTCCAAGTCTTTAGAGTCCTGGTGCTTCCTGTCTTGCTACATGGAGACATGGACGCTATCCAGTGACCTGAGATGAAGACTGGACTCCTTTGGTACTGTGTCTCTCTGGAAAATCCTTTGGTACTGTTGGTTTGACTTTGTGTCAAATGAGAGGTTGCTCATGGAGTCCCAAATGAGGCACATTACCTGCATTGTGAGGGAGCATCAGTTACGACACTATGGCCATATGGCATGTTTCCCTGAGGGTAATCCGGCTCGTAAGATCCTCATTATTGGGGACCCAAGTGGCTGGAATAGGCCAAGGGGCCACCCACGTAACACCTGGCTGCGGCAGATAAAGGGTCATTTCCGGATGGTGGGACTGGACCGCGTGTGTGCCTGGGGAGGTTGCAAACCGGGAGCCTGAGTTGTTTCATCGTGTAGTGGGTGTGGCAACGCACTGTACCATTGCATGCTCCCCAACTTGAACTTGAAGTTGTTAAGAAGTACATTTACAGGTTTTTACCTTCTGTGAAAGCATAACAAGTTTTAATCTCATCTGAATTTCCATTGGAGTCTTCTGTTTTTTGTAATAAAAAGGAATACTCCACTAAAAAATTGCATTTTCTTTATATGCTGTTTACCCTATGTAGTTTGTAGTGAGGACTGAAAAAAACCAAAATAATGTTTTGCTAGAATATTAAGTAAATTCTTCCGCAAAATCAGAGCAATGCATGCTGAGGTAATGTACTCACAAGGGAACGAACTGTCAACATGTGCACCTATCCTGTATTTTTCTTCATTAGATTACGAATCTGACTTGCTTTCGCACAATTATTCAGCTAATAGTTTAAAAAGTTCATATGTATGTTATTACTATTCTATAATTTTCTCTACTATCATGGTAAGCGTGTTGTCTATTGCAGAAGAAAAACTAAATAACTTACAAAATGCAAGTCTTAATTACTACTAGTATAACATAACTGGCATGATCTAGCATATAAGTTTAATTTTTTTCCAACCCGCCTTCGGCCACTAAAAATTATTTGAGTATGGCTTTCACGGTTTCTGAGACCATGAAATCTAGTCATTATATTAATCTTCTGCTTCATTATGTTTTTAACATTGTTAAAAAATGATTCATGTTCTCCTGCGGCACTGTCTTGTTTTTTTTATGGATGTTGCCCAGTTTGAGGCACAAGGCCTTGTTCCTGGGAAATGGATCCTGGAGGTTGCGTGTCAAAACAACACTAGGCACCATGAGTACCTAATTATCCAAGATTTGGATTTATGAATGAAAACCCTATGTGACATTATTGGTTTTGGAATTTACTTGTTATAACTTATCGCTCAGTTCACTAATCATAATTCTGGCTGCCACCATTTGTTATTGTTATTTAATTATTGTCTTCTCTGTTATGACCCTTGTGTGAATTCTGACTTCTCCTTGTCATCTCCTGACTCCATTCTCTCCAAAAACTGCTGTCAACTTCTGCAAGCAGTATAATAACATTCTTAGAACTGTTTAATCCTCTTTAGGTTAGACAAGTTCAGTTCAATTCAATGTACTCTTATTAAGTTCACTTTCACCTATTCACAAAAATGTCAATGTCTGCTAATAATAAAACCAAATGTGCAGTATACAGTATGCAATATGTATGGGTGTTGTCTACACTAGTAGGCAGTCTTGTAGCATTTGAGGTTCCTTTCACTAATTAATATCGAGGGATAGAAGGGCTATGAACAAAGAATAAGTGCCCAAATACATAAACATAACAGGAAAAAAAATCCTCCCCAGTTTCTCTGGTCCTACCTCAATGGGTATCGAGACTGGGAAAAGACAAATATTTTTTACTACATTGTATGCTATTACTTTAGATGTGTTCACAATAAACAAGCTAAATGCATTGAATGTTTTTGAAAAACAAAAAGTGTTATTATGCATAACAGAAACATGTGAATACCAAAACCTCAATATTATCACAGTAGGAAAGGTACAGTATATGTCAAGAATCCACTGCTATGCTGAAGCAGATTTAGTATATGTGATTTGTGTGATATGTCTTGAAAGAATCACCAATGCACATAGGTACTGTTTGAGCAGATGTTGAAAGATTATTTTGTACTATTTTTGTGTTGCTTGTGCTTGACAGGGTAGAATGTAAGTGCCTAATCTGCATTGTCTTACTGTAGCCTACAACAGAGCAAGGCATAATAACTTCTACAGTTCCCCTGACACAATGCCATATTGAATGTACTTGCCATCCCAATTGGTCCCTCAACCAGTGTAAAGTATTGAGTTCTCGATGTGCCCAGAGCTTGCTTTGTAAATCTCGATACCAAATTGTGCCTGTTTGTATGTGACATACTGTACCCATGACAGCCCTCTCTTTTACCCCGTGAGACTTTTGTCAATACTTATGTCACAATCACCAAAATACACCTTCTGCATATTTTTAATGATAGCCTTATACACTTCCCACAGTTTGTACAATTTTGATGCCTGGTGAACAGCGACGAAAAGGTACAAGGATTGTCAGCAGTAGTATGAAGCTGACACCAAACACAAATATCACTGAAAACTGACAGGTCAGAATCTACTGAACAGGTGTCAGTTTCACTGTACTTATCATCAGCTTGTGACCAATTTGCATCATCATCACTAGCGCAATGTTTTAGTTTCAGTTTGTTCTAAAACTGGCAATTACAGCTTCTCGTTTGCCATTGTGTTTTTGGTTGAAGGCTCTGCTCCACTCAGAGTTATAACAAAGTGGAAGAATGCATAGAACTATTTATAATGTTATTTCATCCACCAGATGGCAACAGAATAACGTCCCAGTTATTAACATTGTAAAGCGGATCGTTGCATGTCACCCCAAGTCTGACTTAGGCTTAACTGTAATTACACAGAATTTCGAGTCTGAGTAACGCTTAGGGTTGACATCAAGCAGTTAAGTGTTCTGAAATTTTAAATCCAATCAATCCAGTCTTAATGGATGATGTTTGTGAATGTAAATATTATACAAAAAGATACCATTAGTAATAACTCCAATGTGATAACAGCAGGAAGAAATTTTTTTAGCTTCAAACATTTTAAGATAGAGAGTTACTATTTGTATAAGTGATGGGGGTCTGCTGGAGCCAATCCCAGCCAACACAGGGCACAAGGCAGGAAACAAACCCCGGGCAGGGTGCCAGCCCACCACAGGGCGAACACACACACACACACCCACACACCAAGCACACAGTAGGGACAATTTAGGATCGCCAATGTAGCCAACCTGTATGTCTTTGGACTGTGGGAGGAAACTAGGGTACCCAGAGGAAACCCACGCAGACACGGGGAGAACACGCAAACTCCACACAGGGAAGACCTGGGGAGCGAACCCAGGTCTCCATACTACAAGGCAGCAGCACTACCCACTGCGCCACCATGCCGCCCTCAATAATATATATATATATTCAATGTGACAGATGATCGAGGCTCTTTCCTGGTCGGGAGGCCAATGTATTGGAAGGACCGGGGGACCAAACATGCACAAGATACTGCCTCCCCCGGAGCGCTAGATGGCAGCCAACCATCCTGGGTTGCAGGGGCACCTCAGATTCTGGCAGGGCTTCATGGAAGTTCGCCACAGCCCTGCTGGGTTCCGTGAATGGCGCCAAGGGGAACTGTGGAGGTGGCAGAGCCCCACACCTGGGAGCGAATCCAGATCCGGCTAACGAGCCACCCGGAGCACTCCTTAGAGCGGCATAAAAGAAGCCACTTTATTTCACTTTATTTCGGGAGGTCAGACTTGGGAAGAAGAGGATAAAGCTTATGACTTTATAAGACATGTCTATTTACTGTTTAATAAAGGGGTAAAGGAACCTGCTTTGCTGTGAGATTCAAATGTGTGTTGATTTAACCAAAAAAAAAAAAAAAATTCCACAAAGTTCCAAAATTTGAATTTGCCATGCACTGAGCACTTAATGTACACAAATGAAGTGATGTGTTGGCATACCCTGCTGCAGCCTCCTGGCATTTCCCAGACCCTCAGTCTCTCTCCACTCCAGCACTCGTTGTTTGCCTCGCGTCTCATTCGTTTGTCACTTGTGCTGTGTGTGTGGCTGGTTAATTTAATGTTCAGGCACTGGGGGATTGGGTTCTAAATGTTTTCTATTAGGAAGCAAAGCGCTTCCTTACTCTCTCTCTTGTGCTGGAAGCAGAAGCACTGCAGATGGAAAACAGTTTGCAACATGTGAATGGTGCAAATTTTACTGGAAACAAACACTTTTTTAAAAAAAATTTTCGCAAAACAAAACCTTGAATTTCAATGTTGTGCAAATTGTTTCACTCATTGCTACTAATAATGAAAAGATCCTATATCAGTGATGTTTTTCAAAGGGAAACATTGTTATTATGAAAAATTGTTATAGTTTTAGTCCTGCGGTGGGTTGGCACCCTGCCCAGGATTGGTTCCTGCCTTGTGCCCTGTGATGGCTGGGATTGGCTCCAGCAGACCCCCGTGACCCTGTTCGGATTCAGCGGGTTGGATAATGGATGGATGGATGGATGGATGTTATAGTTTTAATAATGTTTATGGAGTTTTTTTTTAACTTTGGTAAAAAATATGCAATTGTGGTATTGTTGTGTCATTTTCTAACCCACTTAATCCTGACCAGGGTCATCCCAAAGGGAGGTGGAGCCCATCCGAGTTAGCACATCAAACACACACATGGGCCAGTTTAGCATCACCAGTTTACTTAACCCACATGTCTTTGGACAGTGGAAGGAAACCCACGCAGACATGGAGAGAACAGGCAAACTCCACAAATGGAGGACCCAGGACAGAAACCCTGGATTAGTGCTGCCACTGTGCTGCTGTGCCGTTATTGCGTTCTTGTAAGTAGGGGTATTCTCCTTGGAAATGGGGGCAGGGAAATTAAACGTTGCTGTATTTGTGCCACGGAGTGCAAGTAAGCATAAAAAATACATCATTTGCTACTACAGTTACTGTTGCATGGCAAACATTGTGCTCTGTCAAAAACGGAATACGTTAATGTTGAAAAAATAAATTGATATTTATGTTTGGAGTATTTACATCAAATTAGCTGAACCCATGTAGATCACAGTTTCAAATGTTTCTCAGACAGGCCCTTTTCAAGCCACGCCACAAAATAAAAAAAATATCACCTTTTACAAATTGGAGGCCTTTATATGGAGATAAAATTATGTAAATTACTTTGTGATTAACAGTCACGTTTTAAATCAATACAGTGCCAAGAAGAAGGGTTGGGATTTTGAGCTCATCTAGCAGCTCAGTAATAGACCAATGATGTCACCAGTCTGCTCTTTTCCAGCGAGTTAAATGAAAATATATTGTTTCATGACTCCCAAGTAAAAGAATAGGTTCCGCTATTCAAAGGTAACACAAGTGACTGTTTCCCTTTAAGAACATTTACATTTTGCAAGGAATACAGCAGTACTGTTGTAAATGACACTATGAAGTAAAACATTTTTAAGTTGAAAACAAAGGCAAATGTCAAACTGTGTCTACTATACAACATTTACAGTACTGTAGTTCAGACTTAACTCGATCAGAAACAAATTCTATAATTTACAAAACAAAAAAGGATTACCTGTGGCAAAAGCCACCTCCCTGGACACAAGCCGCAATTCCACAATTGAAAACTGAGGTAATTCCAACTTGTCAACTCCAGTCACGGCATTATCCCCTCCTTGCCAGAAAAATACAATGTCATCTGTAGTGTAGCCATCTAAAAAATGAACAAAAAGGATTAATTAAACCAGTAGTCCCAGTATGCACAAAATATACAACACTGAAAATACATTATAGTAAAGTGATGCCATTCACTTGTCATCACATGTCCCAGAAGCTGTGCTAAAGTGTTTTTTTACATTGTGTAGAACTCATTGAAACATTCATTTAGAAGAGAAGTACAACAGATGTGGACTCTATAAAGACTGAGATCTTTTATAGATTATGTAATAAAACCTGCAGGTCTCCCCATGACGGACTTTGAGAACCTCCACCTAAATTTTCTGGTTACAGTATTGAATACACATATTTTGCTCTTTAAGATGTTATAGAATACTCCCATCCACTACTGTTTAAATGTCAAATTATTATACATTTAGAGGAGAAATAGTAATTTCTGATATATAGCTTGTGTATAAATCACAAGGTGTTTTTCCATTGCCTTTTCTTTACGTGTTGATATGTAAATGTCACTATTTTTAATTATTTCTTGGTATATTTTATTGTCCTCAGGATTTTTAATTTTTTTCCTCTTTCGCTGCACAGGATGTGATGAATTGTCAAGTGTTGATTACTGTCAGAGATGCGTATGTGCATGAAATTTAAGATTTTTATGTTCTACTTGATGCCACTAGGTGGTGCTACAATCCTTTAGTCAGATGTGTAATTCATACCACAGAGATGTGCCCACTTCACTGAGAATGACATTTTAAGCTCTAGAAGCGAGTGATGCTATTCTGCTTATACAATGAGTAAACTATTGAAAATGATTATATAAAATGTGTTCCTTTAAATTATATTTTGTTACAATTACTATATGATGCCGATGTCTTATGTATACATCAACTGATGAGATATACAGAGAGGGATGCCATATTTGCAGCCTTCAACGTAATACAAGATTGTGATCACCTTGGATACAAACCTTTATTTACTGCTATAGTCTGGAAGGCAGTACCACAGTATTAAAGCACAAACCAGCACGTACAGAGCAGTTTCTACCCGTAAGGCAATGCACACTGATTAATGTTTGTCACGCGCAATTCTGTGTTAAATAAAAGCCATGCACAGGATTTTTATACATTGGCACATAAATATGGCACAATAATAGTAGAAAACGTGTAAATGAATGTACACATTAACAGATATGTAGTAAAGAAACATTTTAAAGGAACTAAACTGTCATGTAGATTGGCATAGGAATCAACAAGCACCACTGCGACACTGTTTTAGAACCATCAACTCAGGCAGTAGTGTAAATAAACTATTTTGTCATAATACTAAAAACAGGCATGCTTGAACTTTGAACTTGAACCTTATACCCAGGCAAAACACCAGCTATAAATTTCTCTTGGTGTAACATAAATACACATACCAAGGCCCATAGAATTAAACAAACCAAAATACAATCAATAAACAATACATGCCACCATCACAACATTATATACAGTAATACAGATATAGAAAACAATCTAGTAAAGCAGAATTGCACTCCCTCCAGGTAATATATTATGTAAGTCCTATATAAAATAAACATCCTTTATATTGAGTGGAGGAGAATAGTAATCAGGAGGAGACAGATGAATTAGTGTTTAACCATTTTGACTGCAGTAGGAAAGAAACTTTTTTTTTTATGTCTAGCAGTTCTTGTCTTTAGTGACATTTCCTCAATGGTAACACCTGGAAGAGGTGGCTGCCTGGGTGAGTGTAGTCTTTGATTATCTTTCTGGCTCATTTCCTGACCCCTTGATGTACACAAGACCTCAGTGGAGTTCAGTTTCATTCCTACAATCTTTTCAGCTGTCCGAATAACAAATTGCATTTTATGTTTGGAGTAGGCAGATGTTTCACCATACCAGAGTGTTATTGAGAAAGTGGTGTAGGAGGAGAGGAGTGTCTTCTAAAATCCACAATCACTTCTACTCTTTTAAAGAAATTAAAATTGTTGAGGTTGCACCAATTGGCTAACCGATCCAATTCCCTTTGATGGGCATGTCATAGTAAAAGTGATTTGAGTTATCCAGATATTATTGAACATTAAATGGTGTATCACAAAGTAAAGAATTCCTAAAATTATGTAATGATTGTATTGTAGCTCAGTATTTCATGTACTAAAGAGAAAAAGACCCATGCACTGACTTGATGTTCTGTAGGAATCAAGAGAGCTTTGGATAAAGCCAAACTTGCACATAAAGGTATTGAAATATTATGATTGTGTAATAACATAACATTTTCAAACAAGCGTCAGGGTTTGGATTGTCAGAGTTTATTCTGATGGCATTGGGCACAAGGCAGTAACTAACCTGGACAGGCCTACTTAAGCACAGAAGCACGAATTGCCAATTGACCTAACATGTTCATCTTTGAGGATGTAGGAGGAAAACCAGACTTCCTGCTAAAAACTCAGGCAGAGATAGATAATACTTTATCTGCCCTAAGGGGGGAAATTTTTACAGAAGCCCAAGATATATAGAAATATTATAACAAACTACAACAGCTAAACCCTCTCAAATACACACAAGAATTACAAAAAGAAAAAAAATTGGCTGTAGGTAAAAGAGCAATCACAGTAAAGCATTATACCTCATACATTTTATTGCTGTAGGTATAATGTGGCCCCGGCAGTATTTCTTGACACACTTCTGTTGAGCAATTCGTTGGCTGAAACTCCTAAATGGTAGTGTGTCACAGAGAGGATGTGCAGAATTGTTCATAAAGGCCCTCAGTTTTGCTTTAATTCTCTCCTTTGCTACTATCTGCAGGGTGTACCTCTCGTCCCTTTAATCCGCTTATTGATTTAGTGCACCTCTCTTTAAGTGATATTACTGGCCCAGCACATCAGAGCACAGAAAATCACATTGGCCATTACAGAGTTATAAGATATACAGGATGTCACTACCACATTAAAGGAACATAAGTTTCCTACTTAAAAAAGAGCCTTCTCTTATATAGTTAGAGTGTTACTAGGCCAGTCCAGCTTGTCATTGATATGGACAGGGTAATGAGATGATTGATGAGATGAAGTTTGCATATAAACAGCACAAACAAAGACCAGGTGAAGAATTTGAACCAAAGAAACTGTATCCATGAGATCTTACCACTGCCTCAACATGGGACTGTGGTATAGCAGGTCTGTGGCTCTGAAAGAATGGCTATTTTATTTTATAATCCGTTGGCCATGTCAGTCTCCATGGGCACACTCGCGCAGATGCGAGGAGTTGATGAAGTAATCTGGGCGAGACGCACCTGCACGTGAGGGTGCGATCTTCCTCAATTGCTTCATCAGCTTCCTGCGGTGTGTGATTGAGGCGCTGCCTCCATGGAGCCTTATAAGTATGGGCCTGCACAGGGGGAAAGGAAGCAAAGAAGAGAGAAATGGTGGCAGAGCGAGAGTGCAGCATAGGGGGCGGAGAGAGAGAGAGAGAGAGAATGAGCCAATGAGCCAGCCGGCTACAGAGAGAGAGAAAAGGCAGCGTGGTCAGTGGTCTCACAATGGAGTGAAGGATCGGCGCTCTAGGGACGGATCAGGACCACTGATTGTACAGCAGAGTGGGAGTGATCAAGGTGGCAACCTCTTCAGGGATCCAATGGACAACTGCGTGAGAAAAAAGGATTATGAAAGGACAACCGACCCCGAGTGAACTAACAAACGCCGATGGAGGCAGCCAAGACGGGTGTGGAGAGGACTGTGGCTGCTGAAGTCTCCACAAGCTGAGCGAGCGATGGGTTAGCTGGGGATTGGAAGGAGTTGTGCTTGGCTCATTTGACCCAGTGATTGCTGGTTTTTATTCTTGTTTTTAGTCTTGTTTTTAATCACCAGGTTTTTCACTGTTTAAGGGTTATTTATTTACTGGAAGCACTGCACTTTTGGACGTGAACTGTTTAGATTTTTTATTTGTTTAATAAAAGCACTTGAACACTTTCCACCATCCTGTTGCCTGGAGTGTTTTGTCCCCATCTGCCATAATCATCTGGTTATGTTATCGACATTGTTGGGTTGAAGAGGCTCAGAAATATAGAAGTGAGAGCAGGGAGCTGTACCCGCACCATCACAGGGACATGGACATTACAATCATAATATAAAAAGTTACTCTTGTTGAATCAAATGCAAAGCACTAACACTAAATAGAGCACAACTATGACACAGCCAATCACATGCCTCAAAACTGGGATAATTTTAATATGTCAAATAATTCAAAAATACTTATTTCTGGGAAGTAGAAGGAAAATGTAAGCAGATATAGACTAGCCTTAGAATCGAACCCAAGGCTTTGGAGATGTAAGGCTGCAGGATAAATTACTAAACCATTGTCCCTACCCTGGCATACAGTATAACATTTTAAACAGATACAATAAAAGCTTAAATAAATGTTAAGGAGTATGGATTCAGTTTAAATGAATACATCATAAACTGTAGAACAAGTATCTTTCAAAAATTAGAAGAAGCTGAGTAATTAACCAGATCACTTCAACCAAACAGTAAGCCAATTAGAAAGTGGTGAACACTTAAGCAGTAATTTAAGAGTCAGGAATAACAATAGGTAACTAGTAAAAATTACTGTTAATAAAGAAAAAGTCAGTCAAAAAAGCTTCTTTTAATACTTCAGCTGTTAGAAGTGTATAAAGAACAGTAACATGCAGCAGCTTCAGGGAAACACAAATTGGTGTGCAGTAACAAATAAAAAGGTTCAAACCAACAAATTCCCAGGATTGGGCAATATTTATCTTAAGAGCTCATAAAAATGTGTGTAACTGTAACATCTGTTTATGGAGATCATCACTGCAGTTCTCAGATTACAAGAACTGGAACCTAGCCATCTTTACACCATTATATAAAAGGTGATTATGTTAATCCGGATAGTTACAATATATTTATCTTAAGATAGTTTGATTTTTATGCGAAATATGTTCAAAAAAGTTAGTAGACAGCACCTGTTTCATTTATCTTGAATATTATGAAAAAAGCAACTGAAGGCTTTAACGTAATTACATCATATCGCATAATTTCCTTTCAGGATCTTGAGGTATGAAAGTAGTGATTTGCTTCCTTTTCTGACTTTAGGATGATGAGCAGGGAGGTTGTTTCATCCTAAAATTGAAACAGTGATTCTAAATGGTGGCAGTGTGAGTGACGGTCCTTGAGTGTTCCTTGTGATAGACTGATGTCCTATTCAAAGTGGCCTCCTGCAATGTGGCTAAGATAGACTGGAGATCCCTGTAACCCGGTATAGGATAAGGTGAGTCTAGAGACTAGATAGTTGAATGTCCGGTGTACTGTACTTGGTGGAAGCTGCCCTGAAATCCGACATTATCCTGATACTTTTTAAGATTTTGTAGCTTAAACTTGCCATTTTAGTATTTAGGCATTTTTTCTTCAGTGGTAAGAACTACAACCACAGTAGAAGTAGACCAAAATGGAATCACGTTTCATATAACCTGTCTCTGAAGTGTTTTTGACCAATCTACCTTAATAAAAGGATACGCACCTGTGTGTCTGTCTGTGTATCATCCAGTTGCTATGTCTTTGTCCTTCTAAAAGGTGGGACATCACAAACATTAAGACTGCTTTTACGAATCTGATGCCAAATGGCATATAATAGAGACATACTGTATGCATTGCATGGTGTACTGCAAATGGTAATGCTGAGGTCTGTGATGATTACTTAGATTTCAACCTGTCTTAGATGGGGAGCACACACTTTAAAAATATGTATTTTATTACTACCAGCAGTTTATTTTAAAGAAAATTAAACTGACGTTGTCAAATTGTGTTAACTTGAAATGTATCCCTTAACTATCGTTACTGTGATATATATTGGTGCAGCAAACTTAACTGGGTGGGTGATGGTGTAGGACCAATTTGGTATTATCGTTTTATTTGGTATTGCAAATCAGATTTTCCTTCTCTACCACAACCAAGCAAACTTCTCTCAGAGATTAAAAAACAAGTTTCTTTGTGCTTCTCAGTGTGTAAGCTACATGTAGACTCGATAAACTGGCAATGAAAGCTGCTCTCCCCATCTGATAAGAGTAGTGTTAATCAGGATAAGGTGAGTTCCTTCTTGTATTCTACTGACCCTCAGGTGCCTAATCTAACAGCTGGATTGCAAGGTGGCTGGTAGAAAAATCACCTTTGTAGGTCTCAATGGACAAATCTGTGTACGACGGATTACCCAAAAGGGTGGATTTATGCACACCAAGTAATGAAAAAAGAAATGGTTAGAAAATTGATGTCCATTTCCTTGATATAGCTATACACTCTGTGTGACTGCCCTCCAGGCTGTCAGCACCAGGTTCCCTTGCAGACTTCACATCCCCTAGGATGGGAAAGTGAGTTAGGCCTCAAGAAAAGGGTGGAATGCCCTTAGTTCCAAATTGTTATGTTTAGAAATAAAAACTAAAAACAGGCTAAAACCAGACTGTAATGAAGTTCCGCTTAGGTGATGTATAGCAGGGGTGTCAAACTCCAGTCCTGCTGGGCCGCAGTGGCTGCAGGTTTTCATTCTAACCATCTTCTTAATTAGTGACCAGTTTTTGATGCTGATTAACTTCTTAGCCTTAGCTTTAATTAGCTTGACTCAGGCCCCTTAGTTGTTTTTTCCTTAATTAGCAGCCGGACAGTAATGAGACATAAAACAAGCAGGACATGACCAGCTCACCTGTTCCCATCAAACAAAATCTGAAAATAAAGATGAAGGTCTCAGTAAGGTTGAACCCTCAGGTTACCAAAACATTTTAGGAGTTCTTAGAAAAAAATAGAATATCAACAGCTTTGGAAATGTCTGCTGTGGCAAAAAGAGAGCAGCAACAAGCCATAGATTTGAATAAAGGGTTTAATTAACAGCAAGAATCAGCTTCTCATTAAGGAACCAGTTGGAGTCTGAAGCCCCAATTTAGCTGGTCATCTCTTGGCTCGTTTCATGTCTCATTTCTGTTTGGCTGTCATTTAACACTTAAGACTTAATCCTTAAAAACAGGGCTACTAAAATAGAGGGAAAAGAAGTTAATTAGCAGTGAAAACTGGACACTGATTAGGAAATGGGTTAGAAAGAAAACCTGCACCCACTGCGACCCTCCAGGCCTGGAGTTTGACACCTGTGATGTATAGTAACTCCCTAGGGTGGCCAGACATCCTCTTTTCCCTTTTTGAGGCCTAAAATGTCTTTCCTGTTGGAATTTTTAAAATTCCTAAAACAGTATGGTATTTTGTTTTATTTGCAACTCATAATATGGACTAACATATTTTTGTTTGTTCCTTGCACTATCAGTAAATGATTTGAACTTGCATGCAGTGGAAATTCATACTCTACACACTGAGTAGCAGACATTTCTAGGAAGCATGGATGGATTTATTAAAAAAAAAAGCCTGTACGGCAGTTTGATTCAGCTGATAGCTAAGAGGATGGGGCACAGCCGCACACAACCAAAAGTACAAAAGGTGCCAAAATGAAATTATAAATTAAGTTAAAAACAAATACCCTGGGCACAACAAGTATGAATTTAAATGAAGCTGTCTGTAGAACTGGTAATGTGCCACTCGACAATGAAAGAGCTAGCTAGTAGAAAATCATCCTTGCTTTACAAAGTACAAAACTTCTGTTAAGGGAAAGGGCTTATCAACTAAAATGACAGAATGCCTTCTGGGACAGGGTGCTGTAACTCAGCTGAATGCGTTCTGGTGTTTCAAACACTTAAATATTATATCAGGTAGTCAAACTGTGTGTATTTGGCTATTCTTTTTTGGGCATGAGCAATAACAATGTCTAATTTGTATCAGTATGTTTCAAAATGTTTTATTAAAATTGGTAATTTTTGCAACCACTGAAGGCTTCTTCTATGTTATGATGAAGAGAACCTTTTTTTCGTTTTTATCAAAAAATAATAATACATTTTATTTATATATTTTAATATTTATATTAAAAAGACTAAAGTAGGATCCTTTTTTGCCACTATAGAAATAGTAACCCAAGAAGTTTAATAAAAACTGAGAAGTTAATCACATTTTTTAATTAGAAAGCATAATAAAGATTCATTTGTTTGGGCGCATGTGTCAAGTGTGAATTGATCCCCAACACCCGGTCCTCCTTACAGGCTCGATAATGAGTCACTCACTGACCGAGACGGTATAGTTCCCTGTTTGCTGAAAGGTACTGAGCTGGTCTAGCAGACATCTTAACAGATTATGACGCTATGTGAAATACAGTGTATACTGTGTGTGATGGATCCAGGGCACCAGTGAGCCCCCAACCCCAAACACGATGACACAATGCAGTCCTGGGTTCAAATCACAGGGTGCTTATTCAACACAGCACCTCCAAAGTAACCAAAGCACAGGTAATCTCTCTCACAGTCTCTTCACAGTTCCTCTCCTCTCACCAGCGCACTGCACTCTTCCAGTCGAGTGTTGCCTTCCTTCCTCCCACCTCCGACTCACCTGGCTAAGGAAATGTGTCCCCTTTATTGCGGACCTGGGAGTACTTCTGGTGCCATGGCTGCCGCCCATTGGAAGCACTTCCGGGTCATTAGTTTGTGCTTATTATGTAGCTCCTCCCTGATTGGACCCAGCTCATTACAATGTCTCATTCCTTCATGATCACCCTTCACAGAAGAAAAATATATTCCAACAACACAGACATTGAAGAGTCCTTAGTGCTTGTTGTGATGCTTACCTGTAAATTGTACAATTTAAATGCTGCATACATGTGCCAAATGCAAATACACTACAGGCTGGGAGTGTTATTGCCCCTTCAAGGATTTTTAGACTAATGTATGCAGGCTCAGTGTAGATGAATGTCTATGTCACACATTTTCAGTTGTTTTATTGTTTCTGCGATAAACAATGTGAAAATGCTAGTGTGGACTGAGATAGTTTTAATTTGCAAACACTGTTTTTAAATTAAAATGTTGTTGTGTGGACATAGCCTTAATATAACAGTAGTTTGGGACAAAATATATATTGTGTTACTTACTGTAAACAGTGTTATACTAAGGAAAGGGTAGTAGCATAGTTATTTTTTTTTTTCTGTTTCTAAACTAGATTAGAAAATGAGGAACTTACAATGACTAAAGATTTAAATTAATTAAACCTGCTGCAAGTAAGGCCAATTCAGTTCTCTCAATAGATTCCAGTATGTGATATCATGGATACTCACAGGTAGAAAGCAAAATAGCCACTACTTGAGAATTTGTAAATAAAGCATGTGAAGTAAATGAACAGGTCAGAATTTCAGTAATGGCATCCAAAGGCTAAAACAAAGATATTTAAATCAAAGGTATTTAATTCTATGAGAGGAATGAAAGGGTTGCTGTATATAGCTTGTATGACTTCAGCACAGAAAGATGACCAATTAACCCCAAATGTACGTTTTGGGTTGTTTGGAATTGCCTTTTGTGTTATGTATGTACATTATATAATACCAATAACGGCTCACTGCACTGTAACGTGCAGTAAATACACTTGACTCAAGCATTCCTAGTTTTCATACTCTTTCTCTGTATGTTTAGCATTTGTTTGCTCAGAGGTTGATGCACTTGCTGTTTCATGAGCAGCTCGTCTTTTCTGCACCCTAGCGACCCGCTCCTTCTCTTCTTTTGTCGACATCCTTTCACGTTAAAACTGATTAAGTCAGTGTTTGTGTTGCAATTACTTAGTACATTGTCTTTAATTTTTCACTTAGGCTGGCACTTGAGTCTTCAATCTGCCTCAAGAATGATTTAAGATATGAAGAGGTAGGGGAAGTGAAGGTGGTAGGGATGAGAATGGCGCCCGTACACATGAACTGCGCAGCCGCTGCCAAGAGTTGATTCTACAATAAAATAAAATAAAAAGAGGAATAACCTTGGAGGTCAATCATCACCCCGAAAGCGGATAGTAGACGTCACATAGTATATGTGTACCAAATTTCAGGTCAGTAGTTCAAATGGTTTGCGAGATACAGTTGATTTAAAATCCTGGACAGACAAATACTATATTATATATAAAGATATATACACAAACACACACACATATACAGGTATATATATATATATATATATATATATATATATATATATATATATATGGAAGATAATATATATATGTTGTGGTCACCGGCCGGGGCTGGAGCCCGGCCGGTACGCCTTGGAGGACCAGAGGAGGGCGTGTGCCTCCTCCAGACCGAGTGGGGGCGTCCGTCCTGGTTATACAGGGGGCCTCGGGTACAGGGCTTGGAAGCCCAGCCCTGTAGGGACCCGTGGCCACCGCCAGGCGGCGCCCCAGTGCCTAATTATCCCAGGAGCCCGGCACTTCCGCCACACCAGGAAGTGCCGGGGGGAAGACGACAGGGGACACACGGACGGCTTCCGGGTGCGCAGCCGGCACTTCCGCCACACAGGGGTGTGGCCAACATTAAGTGCCGGGAAGTAGCTGGAGCCCATCCGGGTTCCCATAAAAGGGGCCGCCTCTCTCCAGTCAGGAAGTGGAAGTCGGGTGGAAGTGGACGGAGCTGGAGAGAGAGGACGGGAGGCGGCCAGGAAGGCACAGAGACTGTGGGCCCTGGACATTGGGGAAATCGGTGCAAGAGGCACTGGGGTTCGTGCATTGTACATAGACTGTAAATAAACAGTGTTGGGTGCAAAAATGTTGTCCGTCTGTCTGTGCCGGGGCCAGCGTTCACAATGTATATATATATATATATATATATATATATATATATACTGTGTATATATATATATATATATATATATTGTCACACACATGTGTTTAGGAGACAACTAAAGGGCTTGAATACATGTGATTCCATGCCAGACCAGGGGGTGGTGAAGTGCACTAATTTTCCCTCTCAATCTTTTGCAGACCATTCTAGGGAAATCCCGCCCGGCTCAGGGGCAGCCAATGACGTCACTTCAGATATTGATGACATCACTTCCTGTACTGGCCTTTAAAGCCACCATCTTGTCTCCAGAGAATCAGTTCAGTTTTGGACTCAGTCGAATGAACTTGTCTTTGTTTATTAATCAGTTTTGCAGCCGGGAACAATTATATGGTTGGCTGCCCCAAACCTTCTCAATGCTTGATGGTCATTTTTGTGACAATATATATATATATATTGCAGGATAGACTTGTATTAATTAGGGGCATATGTATATTCAGTAATGTCTGTATTAATCACTTATTATTCTATGGCTTAAAAAGAACATATTTGGGTTACCTCTGAAAGAAAGAACTAAAGACCTAGCAGTCTTCAGTATCAATTAAAAATGGTTATGATATTATACTGTACATGACTTTGACCAAACATCACATAAACTTCAAATATCAGTACTATCCAACAAGAACAAAACAAACTAAACACAATGTCTACTAAAATATTTAACATTTAAGTGCCTTTTCATCTCCATAAAGCATTTACAGAACTTAATTAGCTGTGAGCCTGATCCTTACAGAAAAGAACAGCAGAAGCACCAGGTAGACAGAGAAGTCAGAGCAGCTGGTTGGAAAGAAACATGAATTATGGGATAAAATGCTAACACTGCTGGAAGGGTGTGCATGACTACCATTTCTATATCTGCTTCCTTTCCAGTTTGCTAGACTTAAGTATTTATACCGGAACAATAAACAGCAAAAGAGTTGTCTTTGAAAAATATATTAATACTGTTGGATGATTAAGTGATCTGAATATGTTGTCAATTATTTAATTGTTATAATGAAAATGCCCATTTCAAGAAATATACAACTGAGCTAAAATAGCCACAAAGTATATGCTACACAACCAAATATAATTACATATATAAAAAGTTGTGTATTCAAAATAGTTACTTTTTAGTCTTCTTTGGCTACTGAGCAAAGATAAAGCTGCTGCTGCTTAGATGTAGCTGAAATAATGTAAATGAAGTATGAAAGGCTACTTCTTTGTCAGATCTGGTTTTTTGGCAAGAAACTGCTATTTTGCTCTTCTTTCCATCTGCTTTTAGAAGTAGAAAGTAGACTCTTGAATTTGTGTACGACATAACAGTGTCTGTATTTCTTGAAGCCTTATTGCCAGCTTTATTTCTGGCTTATATTTAAAATGTTTACCTAGGGCATGAAACAGCGATGAAAGAAAAAACAGAAGTCACTGTCTCTAATGAGGGAAACTGAGTCATCCAACAATAGCTTTTTAAAAGTTATTACATCTAAATAAACTTGGACTTCAACACTTTTTTCAGTATCTTGTATTCTTCTTGTGAAAAAAAGAAGCTGGAAAATTAAATGCTACATTTGCATTCATGAAAGGCTAAAGGCAAATAAAGAACACATGAGATAACTTTAATCAAAATGACTACTGTGTATTTCTGATTTGGGGAACTGCAATGTCTGTGATCTTCCAGTAGGACACAGAGACAAAACTTCTGAGCATCGACCTACTGATAGCACAGTCCAGGTGGCAGCAGATTCAAAATCCCACATTTTTCATAGTTTCAGTAATAAATATTCACATTCACTGCTTTGTTTTTACCTCATGTTCTCAATTTGAATCTCTTTCTCCTTTCCCTAGATGACCTGTGCTTAATCTTACTAAACACTCAGTAGTAGTTCATGTTTGTGTATGCAGTAAAAATATCTAATTACATTAATCTTCCCATTCCATATAGAGACATTGGACACTTTTAAATTGTAATAGGCTTATAAAGGTTAAATTCTAGGAAGCAAGTACTTGCATTATTCCTAATAAACACAAACATATGGCGCCCAATAAGAGTTAATGAAGGAAGATATACACTATGGCTCATTCCTCCTTTCATTTCTTGAACATAAGGAGTGAAAGTCAATCCCAGCAGTATCACATGTAAGGCAGAAATCAACCTAATATGGTGCACCACTTAATCTATGACATTTAAAGAACTCAAGGAAGATTAACAAAGACGTGTTTTGTGATCAAGGGATCACCTTGTGCCCCTAATTAATACAAGTCTATCCTGCAGGTAGCCAAACATCCATCTATCCACTGTCATAATCCTCTGCATCACATGTGGATCCCGCAGCATTAGATGTAAGGCGCAAGTCTACTCAAGATGTTCCCGTCCACCACAAGTCACTCACAATAAATTCACAAACTGCAACGAATTATCAGTGAAAACTGGAATAACAAAACATCATTGAGATGTGGGCTGGCACCCTGCCCGCGGTTTGTGTCCTGCCTGGCGTCTTGTGTTGGCTGGGACTGGCACCAGCAAACCCCGTGACCCTGTAGTTAGGATATAGCAGGTTGGATAATGGATGGATGGATGGATGGATGAACACATTGGAGGTGACACATTATTTATAAATAATTATTTCAAACATAACAAAAATAGGTACAGTATTAAAATATACTTGTTAATAACATTTACAACAGGAATTTACTTTATCAATTATTAAAAATTCGGCCAAAATGCAATGCTATGTTAAGCCATAACTGACAAAATGCTACAGAATCACCTCTCTTCTCCTTCTCTGGCTTACATTACTAAAAAAAACTAACAAAAGAGTTTATAATTTAAGA
Organism: Polypterus bichir lapradei; assembly: GCA_026402145.1. Classification (NCBI taxonomy): domain Eukaryota; kingdom Metazoa; phylum Chordata; class Cladistia; order Polypteriformes; family Polypteridae; genus Polypterus; species Polypterus bichir. The sequence goes on along the minus strand of JANRMT010062789.1, from coordinate 40,789,819 downwards.
CTGATAAATGTAATGGTAGTATTCCTGTGGGTAATGAAAATAATATCCACCTAAACTGCAAATGAACAACAGCTCAACCAGTTACATTTTTTTCACTTCTATTATATGGTAGGGCTACATTACAGTTGAAAACTACAGTTTAGTCTGTCTGCCTTGTAGACTCCTCTAAATGTCTTTTTAAGATGAGTTTTATTCAAATCGTGATATTAACCACACAAATAGACCCCAACTAACTGGTACGTAACTAGTCAAGTCTGCATGGCAAGGGCACCAGTTTGACAAAGGGTTGGTTCATTTAACCTCCTCCCTGATGTTCTGAATGCAGAGGGCTGCAAGGAGAGCACACCCATAGCAGCTTTGATTGAAACTCAGCCCTTTAGTTCATAGTCATACTGCATAGTAGAAGTAAAAAAAAAGTAACTGGTTGGGCTGTTGCTGATCATTTGTAGTTTGGGTGCAGTGGCGTAGCTAGCTTGCTGAAGGTCCCTGTACAGCATTCTGAGGTGGTCCCCTCCTGTCTAGCATAACTGTTAGTAATTTATTTGCAACTAGATCCTAGGGGCCGTCTGGGCAGCGGCGTCCGCAAGCACGTCAACATCAGATCACACGCTGGTGACAAAGAAACTGGCTCTCTAAATGAAATTTGTAATAACTTTTTTAATCGCTTCATTACAGCCACTGTAAGTTAGCAAAAATAAAATAAATTGTGGGAATGAAATGTGGGAGGTGTGGGTAGTAGTAGTAGTACATAAATATATGTAAAATGTGGACAACTTTGTGAAGAAAGATGATTAAAATGTAAAGTAAGCTAGAAAATAGAAACTGTTCTGTGCTGTAAAATGAAGCAATTTCAATTTGTAACAAATTAAAACGACAACACCGGCTGACAGGATACTACTACACAATCGACCTGTTTTGCACAAGTTCTGAGAAAATGGACATCATAAAGTTGTGACGCTCACAAATCCTCACAGTAGTGACACTAATGCACAGTAAGCCATACTAAGGTACACAATAAAACAGACTACAGATATGTTAAACTGTTAAAGCCTACAAAAACAGAACTGACTGACAAGTCACAAATCATATTACTTCTAATATCACTAGTATGGTAAAATATTCACTTGCATGCCTTCTGTTCCACAAAAGTCTCAACAATGTTTGACACGTCAAGTTGTCTAGTGCGCTCATTCTCGATTGAGAGTGCAGCTAACTTGGAGTACGATCGTTCACATGCAGCAACAGTCACTGGTATAGTCAGCAGTAACATGTAAGCTGTGCAAACGTCACTGAAAATAGACAACGGTGCACAGTGATCTATCAGCCAACGGTTAAGCTACTTCAAAAACAGTTGACTTGCTTGACAGAATGGATTGAAAGCATGCACGAAAGGACAACAATTGACCGAAAATAGGTAATGAAATGTCGGTGCTATAGCGTTCAACGAGAAGATCAGCAGCAGCATGTAATTTGTCGTCAGCCATCGAGGTCCAAGTTGACGGTAACAAGACATTGAACATAGAAACCACTGCATCGAGACTGTGAAATCACTGTTTTAGTTATTTAAAATTGTTTTAAAAATCTATACGGCTCTGAGTAGGCCTCCCAAGCTTGTAGGCCCTTGTGCTTTGTACAATCTGTACAATCCATTGCTATGCCATAGTTTGGGTGGATGTTATTTTCTTTACCTGCGGGAATACTACTATCACAGAGACTTAAAGTGCTCTCACAACAAGTACTGTTTAAATAAGTATATCTGTCTGATCGGCATAGAAAACGGCTATCACCTTTAATTTTGTAACAAATTTTCATAAGTAGCACACTTCACTGTCAACCTCTCTACCTGAACATTTACTACCCAGTCTATAAAGAAACTCCTCTATAAAACTGTTAAGAGTGGAAGTTCTAAAGGACTGAAGCAGTTTTATTTTAAACAGACTGGGAAACTAAGAGGTCAAAGACAAAAGTGTGAGAATCTTTCATCAGAACTTAAATGCCAAGAAAAATTTACAGTCTGAAACTCCTGTCTAGTCTGAATCCTTATATTTCTTTCCCTAAATAACTAGACTCCTCTACAAGTCTTTTTCAGCGGAGTTTTATTCAAGTCTTGATATTAACTACACAAATAGACCCCAAAAATTAAAACATCCCACAATTCGACACCATCAATCACATGGCTGGTGACTAAAAACAATAAGCTCTCCACAAGAGTCAGAAAACAAAATAGAACTGAAATAACAATCAACAGAAACAATAAAGCAAATAATAATATAAAAGAATTAATCTCTAGATTAAAAAAAACAAATCCAGAATTACAACAAAAATAAGATAAATGGTTTTTAGCTAGTTATTTAGTTAAAGGTTATAGAAAATTACAATTCTTGAAAATGTGAAAAATAGAAGAAACATCCCAAAAATGAACAGAGAAATATACAGTGTGGCAGATGACCAGGGACCTTGCCCCACTGGGAAACCTGGGGCCTCATGTATAAACGGTGCGTACGCACAAAAATGTTGCATAAGAATGTTTCCATGTTCAAATTGCGATGTATAAAACCTAAACTTGGCGTAAAGCCAAACACATTTCCACGGTAGCTCATACCCTGCCGTACGCAATTTCTGCTCTCGATTTTGCAGACTGGTGGCACCCAGCATCAAAGCAGTGCTACTGTTCCTGTGTGGTTATCCTTTCTTTTTTAGATCCACATCCCTGACGCGGCTTTATAAATACACTGAAATTAACCCCATATTGTTTATTAGTTTAATGCTTCTGATTGTAATTAACCTGTAACAATATAATGGTCCACGAAACGGTCAAACTATTTCAAATAACATAACTGCTTTAGCGTTGTTACTCTCACTGCACCTTCTTCTGCTTCTTTCAGCTGCTCCCGTTAGGGGCTGCCACATTAGATTATCTTTTTCCATATTACTCTCACTGCACCACTCAGAGTATTTATATCACTGTATCTGAGTGTGAATCACAGCTGTACAGCAGCTTGATCAGAAAGAGAATTATCGGAATACAGCATCAAGCACACGCTGCCTCAGCCATGTTGTCTTTTGAACTGCTCTCACACGGCAAACACTTCAGAGCCTTTCCTCGCGGTTCAGAAACAGTTTCTTTAAACGCACTCAATCAGTCCATCAATTGCTCCTTGTAGAACTGTTTGTAGAACTTGCGATACAGTTATAATATTGCACAACCTGAGTCACTTTATAAAGCGCTTATTTACATATGATGACGATATAATTTTTAAGATGAAATGCAGCAAAATATGTTATTATATTATGTATTATATAGATAAAACTTTAACTTCATTTAAATAATCTATATTGTTAATAATTAAACATGTGAGGACACGGTGCCGCAGCGCTAGCGAGTCACTGGTGCTCTGTTCACAGATTGTTCCTGCATCGTGCTGTATTCTTGCTGGTGCTGACGCGACACTGGAAGGATAGATGGATAGAATAATTAAACACGTACTACGACGATATTTCAATGTTCCTTAAAAGTTTTGAAGAATCTGCATTCTAAGCTTACAGATGGCTTAAAATCTATTACAGAGCTGAATGTGTGGCGATTGGGTATTTGGAGAAATAAAAGGACAGGAATTGGAGGTTAGTACGTTTGAAAGAGACAGTACTGCTACAATAAAGTTTTCATCGAAGGTCGCGCATGGCGCAGCAAGCATCTTGTGTGAGACATGAACAATCACTGCACCACCGTGTTCCCATGTTTAATAACATACTTTAACTCCTGTCGTCATGAAAATAATATCACGTATACATCTCAGTATTTTAATTATTCAGAGAGCTGTAATATCACGAATGTAATGGATTCTGTGTCCTGTCGGAGAAAGAGAAAGCCCAGAAGCACGTAGTGATTCACATACATAAAGCACATGGAAGAACAAATACAAAACAAAGCATTTAACGTGCTACTTTAGTTACGATGGGATTTGAGAAACTAGTAAATTAAACAATTTTAAGATGAAGTTTATGATGTTCTACTTTAATGACAAAATAAACTACGTGATTAAAGTGGAAATTTCAAGATTAAAGTTAACATTTCGTCCTTTTTCCCCACTGTGTGTCTTTTTTTTTTCTCTGTACCCTATTAAGCTTTCATATGACACTCAGACGGTGGGCTACGACTCAACTTTTCACGGCGACTTTGATATGTGACAACTTCCTTTTTGTTTCGGGCACTGTGCAACTTTGTAAACTTGTGCTTTCGAGTTTCTCCGACACACCATGTCACTCGATCAACTTCCTTTTGTTGTTTATACCACTGTTTAAACCAACAAATAGTACGTTTTTGCTTGCCTCCACTTGGTATTTGCTGAAATTTTATTTTCCCTCGTGCTTTTGCCATTGTCTTTTCACAGAACACAGAGTTTAAGGACTATTTATATTGATTTGCATATTCAAAAAGGCATAATTCTGGGAGTAGTTGGGGTGGGGAAGCAGGCGTGTGCACGGGCATTAATTTTCACGCTGACCGGGATTTATGTAATGGAAGAACATGGAAGCTGGCGTTCACATAGATTTATGCATCTGGATTTTTTTGTGTGTAATCACATTTCCGCTTTTGTGCTTACGTCATGTTATAGTGCGAATTCTACGCACGGCGTTATGCATGAGGCCCCTGGAGAAGTGAAGGACAAGGAGAGGGGCAATATCTTCCCCGGGGTGCAAGAGGACAGCCCCCTTAAATTGTATCGGGGCCACAGATTTGAGGCTTGGAAGTTCAACCCTGTTGGGGTCCGTTGCCACCGCCAGGGGGCGCCTGGACAATCCCGGAGCCCTAGACTGCAGCACTTCCGCTACACCAGGAAGTGTTGCCGGAAGAGGAACTGTATGCATCTGGATGCCTATGCAGCACTTCTGCCACACCAGGAAGTGTTGCAGGAAGTTCATCAGGGCACACCTGGAGAACATCTGGGTGCAACATAAAAGGGGCTGCCTCACTCCATTTGGGAAGCCTGAGTCAGGAGGCAGAGGACAGAGCATGTGAGGAGAGGAGTGGAGGTGGCAAAAGAAGAAGAGAAAGAGAGAAAAGAGAGGATTGTGAGCTGTTTGTGGTGCTTTGTGCAATGTGTGCTGTAAAGGAAGAGCAGGAAAATAAATAGTGTGTGTTTTGGGACTTCTGAGTTTGCGTGTCTGTCTGTAGCTGGGCAGATCTTCCACAATAGGTTAACTGTGATCACCATAGTTACAGATTTTTAATATTTCTTAAAACTTTTTATGATGTTTGAAATATTTTTAATCAGAAATAACTGGAGCACAGACAAGTTAGGCAGCTTGTTTGGCATCAAAATGAGTGGAAGGTAGGAAGAGAACTGGAAACCTTGTGGTTTTATGCATTGTTTATTTCCTTTTTCTTTTGTTTACAATCTCCCATTATTTCCAGGAGAAACAAGCTGTCTGCCACTTCATGATGACTTGGTTCTATGGTCATGATTGTCATGAATAGTGGAACAAACGTTTCCTCCTGGATTGGTTATTAAATCGAGTAACAGTGAACAGTGCCCAAATTTATCAAGCGTTTCAGAGTAGGGAAACTTGCTCAAACATACACAGAGCAGTGCACTCTTAGGAGTAGGAGTAAAAGCATTTTATCAATTTACCAAAGTCAGGAAGCTACTCTTAACTTTACCAGGATTTAGGATTGCTTGTGAACTGTCCTAGCTTGCTATGAGCTGCCAGAAGATTGTGTTCAGACAGAGATCAATATACACATTCTGGGAAAGGCTAAATGATTTTGGAAACACTAGACAACAATGAACTCATAAAAAGATATCGATTTGACAGAGATGGAATAATATATATAACAAAACTTGTAAGCTAGGTGATCATGTGCTGTCAGCAAAAATTAAAGTGTTGGTAACGTTACACGTAAAATGCAGCTTTGCAGTAGTCAATAATTTGTGTATGTCACAACCAGCCTTTTCTTGAATTCTGCACCAAACTTTGAACGGCCTTACAACATGTGAGGTAATACACAGATTTATACATTTACACACCATAACAGCAAAGGTAATGTTAAAGCAAGCTGTATTCATGAAGATCAGCACACAAATAAAGATTATTATGTGAATGAAAATGCTTGTCTTAATTGTAAGCGATATCACCATATCATCATCAACATGACCACAACTGGTCATGGATGTAATCTGTATTGTAGTAGCCAGTATACATAAGATATGCTGGCCTGGATGGGTGATTGACAGAGAAATGTCACTTTCCAGGAACCCCTGGAGCATTCACATTATATTTTGCAAACCCGGGAAAGCTCAAGAAGGGAGGCGGAGACTCTCAGGGAATTAGATAAATAGATCCTTGGAAAAGATAATGGGGAATCCCAGAGATATCCACAGTGAATGTGAGTTTAGAAACTGCACCTTGGCTATTTTCAGTATAACTGATACTTTATGAGTTGTCATAACAGCGGGAAGGTGATTCATCTGAAAGTACAGCTGTGGATCATTCATCCATCCACACCCATCCAATTTCTAATTCTGAACAGGGTTGCAGGGACGCTGGAGCCTATCCCGGCAAGCAAAGGATGCATAACTTGGACGTGATATGAACCATCTAGAACAAAAGTGATATGATTGATGTTTTTCTTAAATTTTCTGTGGCTTTCTAGTATTTTCTTAGGACAAAGTGTGTATCTAATCTTGCTTATGTTTTACCCTGAGGAATATAATTCTGAAGTTAATTTACCTTTAAAATTTTTTTGAGCGGTTGATTATTTTTTTACGTTACTCCATAATTCTATTTGTTTTTTTCATGGGTGCTACCATTCTCTAGCAATAGCGTAGTCTGTTGCTATGAAGTCTGTACACAGAATGCACCACAACAAACATATAAAAGCCAGCATGTTCTTTAATGGATCATCAGAGTATTGGATAAAACCACTTACTGTGTGCATGCTTTTGTCTTTCTTACTCTTTGACTTGTTTCCTGAACTTTAACTATTAATTCTTGTCTATGTTTTTCATTTTCTGATTTTGGTTTTAGTACAAAGATAGGACATTCTTTTGGTTACGAACTTCACTGACTTATGTATTATCTCCCAGACCCTAACCCCACAAAACTCTTTGCCTTTTTTCCTGAATGCATAACAAGAAGATCATAGGATCAGATTTCAGAATCTGTAACCTACTGTGTCCATCAGATCACATAAAAAACAAACTCTTCTCAATCAGGGATTCATTTTCATGCTACTTTGTTGTTGTTTTTCTTGATTTAGCATGTGTTCCTTTGTTTGTGTATATATTTGGTTTTTGCAGTGTTATAAGTCCTTATGTTAAGATTGGGCATGTCACTGATCGTGCTTTGCTGTGCTCTGACATTACAGGTACCATTTTGTGTGAAAATAGGTGGTATCCATTACTTGTTGCAAGTTTTTTGTTGGTTTTTGTAATTTTTGTCTGTTGTTTTAGGAAAGCTAGTTAGCTATCAAAATTAAGAAAAACTACTACATTTGTTCTTATGAAAGCAATATTGTGTTTGGATTTTTATTTTCACTGTATGTTGATATATTAGTGACTTTTTGTTTGGGGTTTTTTTGGTTAGCAGAATGGTTACTTTATATCTGTTGGTTAATTCACTAATTAAGTGTTCTAGTGAACCAAAGGTAAGAATGATTTTTATAAGAATGTATCTACCAAAATCATATGATTGCCCATTCATGCAAGGGGCATGTCCTGAATGGCATCATATCAACCAATTTTTAAATGGTGATGTTTGATGATGACACCAACATGCAACTAAATAAAGGTAAAAAGTAATCATAAAAGGCAAAACAAAAGTTAATATTAATAAGATAGTCATGACACTTAAAATTTTTAATTCTGCATTTAGTAATTTGTGAAATTAGAATGATGTCCTTGATTATATAAAAGTACTGTAAAGTAATCTAACATGCATTTCATATGCATTGTCCTTTTCTTAATTTGTATTAGTTATTCCTAAAAATATTAAATTGGAAGTAAACTGATAGTTCTAAAAATATTAACTGGGAACTAAACCAACTTGTTTTGGTATATTTTCAGTTATGTTCATTTTATATCTTCTTACTTATGAACTGCAACTCTATTTGATGTGCATCTTCCATTTTACAGTAAGCCACCGCTGGGAGACCCCTGTGAATGTTGTGGAGGGAATACTTATTCTTCTGTGCTGTGAGATGAGTTTTGCCATTACTGTTTTCATTTTGAGGAACCCCAAAACAATATACCAACATTGGTTAATTCCATCAGAAAGTCATCCTTCTCAATTTATTACTCTGAACTACAATTGATGGATGGTGTCCGGACTTTTTTTGTAATGACGCTTCTATAAAGCCATTTAGAGATGACTTGTATGATGGATGAGGCACATTCACTTATTATATTAACATGTTAATAAAATGAATCAAATGACTTTGTAAACTGATTTGCTTAAATATAAACTGCCTGAACCCAAGCCATTGCAGCAATAGACTGAAAATTGCTGCCTTAAGCACTTAAAATAAATAGATAATAAAACAGCATATATTTTAAGTTGCTGTTTATTATCAGCAAAAAGGTTAAATACAAAGAATTTTGGTTAATCAAACTGAGAAACTATATCATACTATTTGCTAAGCCCACTTAGTCCGGAGTAGGGTGTTTTAGGCATGGTATAAAAAATAAAATAAAAAATCTATTTAATAAATTGGTGCACTATTAAACAAAGAATACAAAGCATCTTTCTGAACATATTTATTGAAGTACACACAAACAGTACTAGTGGAAGCATCCGCTGCAACAGAAAAGAAATGCTACGTATTTTTGTTTCTCATTAAAATAATATTTGTAAATAGTGCAATGCAATAAATTAGCACATATACAGTACACATCCTTTTCAAACAGTTGTTTTGTTTTAAATACATATACAATAAAATATCCTGCTCCAGATTAAGTTTCTCAATTGGATTAAACAAAATTAATTGGATTTAACTTATTTGCCAATTTATTATAAATGTTTTAAACCAATTTATCAAACAGAATAAAAATATTTAACAGGAGCATTTGGTATGTGTAAGAATAGGGTGCAGTTTACTGATAATATTGAGCTATAATTTTAATTATTATTTTTATAATTAGATATTGCACTTTTTTCAAAGAATCATCATACAATACAAAGTATGTAGCCACAAACAAAAATACTTAGTGCTTCGTCTAATAGTCATATCAGAGTTGCCAGGTTCATAAAAATATATAGCCCAAGGACAACTTAAAAATAGCTAATTTTCCCCAGAAAATTAGCAGAAGGGAGGGCTATAAGTGGAGGGGCAGTGCCTCAGCACAAGTGATAGCTACACCCATTCAAAGCCTGGTGTTGTCCTCTCAGAAATGTTTCAGAGTCATAGAATGGGTATACACACAATGGAGGGGAGGGGGGTGTTCCCATCCCTAACCCTGTGCTCCTCAGACATTTTACAAAGTTAAGCAACATATACAAGTGCAAATAGCAGGGGAAGGGGTGCCAGATGGATGAAAAATATGGTAGAAATAGCCCACAATATGGTATTGTTTCTAAAATAGTAACCTAAAAAATGTAACCCAGGAAAGGCCATTTTGTTCCTCATGAATGTCAATCAAAAAAACCCAACTCGGTGAGAAAGTCCTCAGTCCTCGCAACAGTGGGTCACATTTAAATTCCTCTTACCAATCAAATTCAAGAAAGTAATTCAAGGAAATCATAAACAAAGATGTAATAATTTACTGTATCTTAAAAATACATAATATTAACATGATATGCAAAATATTCTTTAGTACACTGTACAGGTTTTTTTTTTTTATTTCTTTGCTCCATTGTACTGTTTGATTAATTATATAAAAGATGTATATTTTGGTATATTCATCCATTATCCAACCTGCTATATCCTAATTACAGGGGTCACGGGGGTCTACTGAAGCCAATCCCAGCCAACACAGGGCGCAACGCAAGAAACAAACCCCAGGCAGGGCGCCAACCCAACACAGGGCACACACACACACACCCACACTAGGGACAATTTAGAATCGCCATTGCACCTAACCTGCATGTCTTTGGACTGTGGCAGAATACCGGAGCACCCGGAGGAAACCCACGCAGACATGGAAAGAACATGCAAACTCCACGCAGGGAGGACCCGGGAAGCAAACCCGGGTCTCCTAACTTCGAGGCAGCAGCGCTACCCACTGCGCCACCGTGCCGCCTATATTTTGGTATATGTTACATTAATTTTGGCAAAATCTCTTTGTGATGTGTGTTTGTCTATGTCTAGGGCTATTCTGACATAACTATACTTTAGAAAGCACTATTGCTAAGGAGTAGCAGATGCTTATTATGTTTTATATTTTATATTATACTAGCTGAAATACCCAGCATTGCCCAGGAGGAAAATAAAGTGATTTTTTTTTTAATTGTTTGAGAAAAATATAATAAAAAAACACAAATTAACAAACAATGAAGACTCACTAATGTGCTTGTCTTGCGGTCTTGTATGTATGTTATCATCCAGTTGACGCTCAGAACCGGCCAACTCTAATTAATTTCAAAAGCAACAGGGGCGCGGTGCTGCTCAAAAATAAAGAATGCTGGCAGTCACCTCCAGTTCACCCTCTGGTGGTCGTTCCAAGTGTCAACTGGATGATAACATGCATACAAGACCTCAAGATCACCCATCCACCCTACCCAGAAGGGGGTGGGTTAGGGTTGATTTCATCCTACAGTGTTTTTAGTCGGCCAATGAGAAACATGTGTACCAAGTTTCATGGAAATCGCTCCAGCCATTCAGACGTGATGCTGGAACATACATATATACACACACACACACAGACACACACACACATACGTTGACTTTTATATATATATATGGATATAATTTATAATTACATTATTTATAAATTATAATTTTTTACTTGTTCAAGATAAATACAGTACAAAAGAAGTTCAATATTAAGACATTCTACCCTATCTTTCAATACAACAGATTACGAGATTTTAAAAAGTCATTTCAATCAAAACCACAATCTATTTCATAAATTGCTAAAACAATTAAAATATGTACTCATTACCTGCTGATGCTTATTCTTAGGTTAGCACATCTGAAGAGACAATAACTTACTGAGGTGATAATATTGTTCTTGATTTCTTTAAGGGACAGTACAAACATCCGAAAAGTATAATTTCTATGAATCTTGGCTTATCTTCCACAGCCTGAAAGACTTTTGACAAATTTTAATCTGCCAATAGAAAATGTGCTCTTAGGATTTTATGAATGAGTTGTCATGAAATTGTGTGTAAATGCTCCCCTTTTTTATTTCTATTAAAGAGGTTTCTGTAACTTTATGACAGACTAAATGTTACTTGAAATGTATTACAGGCATCAGCCAAGGAGAATCCCTAGGAGAGTTAAAAGGGGCTGGAAGGAGCAGATCTCAGGTGACTCAAAGTAGCCGAGCACGTCTTCCAGATGAGTGACTGCCTTGTGAGGGTGAGTTAGGCTGACAGAGGGGAAACTTTGTACGAAGAGTGACTTATGTAAACTCCAAAGTGTATCAAATCTACATGCATAGCAGAATTCCAAGATAGAGAAAAATCTCAATCATATGATTGCAAGTTGATTTAAATTACAGTAATTTGGAAATTCAGTATGTGTCAGCTTGTTGTGAAATCATCCCATGTAATTAGTCAAGAATCAAATTCAGTTTTCTTGTTAGCTACCTAGGCAGAGACTTGATTTTCATCTGCAACTTAGTAGTCATCATAATTGAAAGCATGAGCATTGATGACTGGAATGGGAAAAGCTGATTCTGTCTTACAAAGAAGTGGACTGTTTTTCATATGACTTTCAAAGTAAATTACTACCCGTGATGACCATTTTTGCTGATGTTTTCAATCAATTACAGAGTAAGTCATTTCTAAAGACTGCAATAGAGATAGAGTGGGTAGTGTTGGGGCTGCATAGCAGTTGTGTAGGAATAATTCTTTGTTGCAGACTCTGTTGTGATAGCATGAGCTACCGCTGACTATTCTGATTTTCTCCCATAGTATAATACTCCGTTAGTTTCACTGTCTTAGCTTAACTGATCTAGCGCATGCAGATTTGTCAGTTTGCCTTGATTATTTATAGAGGACTATCACCCACATCTCATTTAAGGTTGCTTTCTGCCTTGTATCTGATGCTGCCAGAGCCAAAAGCACCTGCCAACATGGACGGATGGAAATTTAAAAGGCAAAACAAGCAACTTGACCACTGAGTTTCAGTTTTTTTGTCATAATGATGGATTTTTGGGTAATTTTACTCCCAAGTTTTAACTCCCAGCCATCAAATATTTTTTATTGTCGTCCAAAGTACAGTCTCTTCATTTTGTTTCAGTTTAAATGAGAAGTTTGCTGTGCCTCAGTGATCTACACCATATTATATAACAGTACTATTTGGCATATATATATATGTGTGTGTGTGTGCGTGTGTGTGCGTATTACATAAAGGGAACCTTAGTAAAAAATAATAGTTTTCAGCACAAAAACGTAATTGTTCCCTTACACTTAATATCTTGTGGGCCTGCTTTTAGCTGTAATAACTGAAACCAAATGCTTCCAATAATTCAATTTCTGTAGTCCTCATTATTGTCAAATAATTGTAGTCTTCTCTTGCTTGTAGAATTGCTTTAATTCAGAAGCACTAGTAGTTTTTAGAGTAGAAACTTTTCCTTTCAAGTTCTGCCACAACAACTCTTTAGAATTTGACTAGGCCTGGCCAAAACATAAATTTTGCTTCTTTTCTGACATAACGATGTGGACTTGCTATTGTGTTCTGGATCACTGTCCTTTTGCATAAGCACACTATACTTTTGCTGTAGCTCATGGACAAATAACCAGATATTCTCCTTACAGATGTTCTCTACACCGCAGTATTCATGAATTCTTCAGTTATCGAAAGTTGTCCAGGTACTTAGGCAGCAAAGCATCTCCTTACCATCACACTACCACTTACACGGTTGGCAAATGGCATGATGTTCTTATTGTAGAATGCTTTACAGCAGACATAAAGGGACCCATATAATATAAAACATTACACATTTGTCTCATCTGTCCATAAAGAGTCTCCAATAGAGGCTTGCAGACAGTAGTTTCTGCGCCCTTTTTTGACCATCATCTTTCTGAATGTGGGATTATACATCTCTTCATGAAACTTCATTAAAACCAGGAAATAAAAAGAAGTAGCGTTCATGGTTGTAATCTAGCAAGGAGTCACCGCAATTATGGAATCCAATTATACGCAAATTCTCAAAACCTGAAAGTAGAGAAATTAATATTGAAGCAATGTTGACGACGGATGGTACAGTGGCATTTCTGCCACAGATGACAAAAGCGTCAACATGTAAAAAGCACAAAATATTTGCTTTCTTAATGTAACCCATTACACAAATAACTCCTGGTAGTTTGGCTAGCATTATATACTGTCTGTGTAGTAAATGAGAAGCCTTGTAAGTGGACACATTGCAGGCAGGAAAAGCAGTACAGGAGAAAGGCAGGGGTTACCAGACAGTAGCTCAAGCAAAGGGAGATGAGCAGGAGACACTAAGCACAATAATAAAATAGCAGAGTAAGCAAGGTACGGATGAGAACTGATTTATCTTTAAACTATTAGAAAATGGAAGTTCTTTTAGTGGGTATATGTTCTAGAGAGTAAACCATTTCTTTAGGCCAAAAGTCAGAGACTTCAAACATTTATTTTTAAAATCTAACAGACAAGTAGCATATTATCTTTTCATTAGCAATTTCTTTCAGAGTACTAGGGCGGCGGTTCTCAACCTGTGGTGCGCGCCCCCCTAGTAACAAAAAAGGGGGAGCGAAGATGTGAAAAATGAAAATAAGAATCGAAAAATATATCTATTGAAACCAAAACAAATTAACTTAAAGTACATTGTGATACTAGAAAAATAAATATAGAGTTAGATAAATGTCGATAAAAGTTAAGTAGATATAATAAAACTTGTAGCGGTGTATCGGCAGCAAAAAATATAACAAAAAAATTTATTAGGGTTTCAAAAAAATGTTAGGGGGGCACGATTAAAACTGTTATGAAAACTCGGGTCACAAATACTTCAAGGTTGAGAAACGCTGTACTAGGGTGTTGTACCGTGTTAGCCATTATGAATGTAGTGAGAAGTCAAGCCAAAAAATTCAAACTTTACTTCTCGCTACAATTTCTTTCAAAAAATTGGAACAATTCACAAATAAAAATGTACTGGGCAGTGTAATGTTGCCTCATGAATTCATCACCCTGGGTTCAAATCTCACTTCTGGTCATTGTCCCTGTGGTGTTTGCATGTTCTTTCTGTCTTCCCAAATTCGAAAGACTTGCATTAAATTAATTGACAATTCCAGATTATCCCTTTGTGGCTATTAGTATGTATAATAAAAATAATAATTCTTTCCATTTATACAGTACTTTTCACACTACTCAAAGCACTTTACAAACTCCACACAGGGAGGACCCGGGACACAAACCCTTGTTCTCCTTACTGCGAGGCAACAGCGCTACCACTGCGTGAGCCTTGTGACAGATCTCCTGAGAGGTGCTATGGCTACCCACAACCCTAAACTGGGTTGAGAAGGTTTGAGAATATTAAAAATATACTGTTCCCTTTTCATAGGTAGCAAAATGAGACTTTTATTCTGCATGATGTAAATAATAATAATTAAAGCATTCAAATCAAGTATTACTGACTACTAGAGAGATAATATTATTTAGCTTTAAATTTAGGAGCAAGGGTTTCAGGCATTCCTGAAGTTAGTATTTTACTCTGTTTTTTTATTTTCTTTTTCTTTTACTCTATTTAATGCTTTGTATATCCTGAATTTATCTATTTAGTGTTCTGTGCAGTGGTAAAGTGTTGTACCGTGTTAGCCACAGTAGACGCAATGAAAAGTCAAGTAAAATGACACTTTTAATAGATTACAATATGCAAGCTTTCAAGGCAACTCAGGCCCCTTCTTCTGGCAGTTTGTAAGTTGCCTTGAAAGCTTGCATATTGTAATCTTTTTAGTTAGTCAATAAAAGGTGTCATTTTGCTTGACTTCTTATTGTGTTCTAAGCAGAAAATATTTGCATTCAATGATACTTATACCCTGCTGTTTAAATAAGCTCCTTGAGAATGGGAAAGGCGCTATATAAATAAAATATATCATTATTGTTATTATGATTAAACTCTAAAATGTTCCTTGTTAAGCTTGTTCTATTCTTTTTTTATCGCTTTCTCACAGTATTTCAGGTGCCACTTCATGTTTGGTTAAGAACGTTTTTCTAGTTATGGGACAAATCCTAATTAAAAAACAAAGAGACACCTTCTGTTTTCAGAGTTGGGACCTGCTTAGCCATTTTAAACATCCCCTTTGTAGTCTGATCTTATCAACTACCTGAAAAGCTTTGTCTTGAAAGAGACGTGTAGCCAGATAAAGAGGGCTTATAATATAATTTAAATTTCACACCCTTACCAGCATTTGTACATTTTTAAAAATATGTTCTAATTAAATATAAATTCACAACACAAAGATAATATGTTCTTTTCGAGGTCCTGACCCATCACATAAGACTCCTACATGGACTCCACCTAACAGCTAATTATAGTTTTCCATCGACATAATGAACTAATAATGTGCAGAATAGGAAATGTCCTATCAATCAATGAGGTGCAGTTGAACTGAGTTTGTTGAACTACTAAAGAATGTCTTTGTGATTAATGCAAGGTGTTATTTGTGGCAAATGTTTTAGTGAAAAACAATGCCAGTTTGGAAGACATGTTTTCACAGTAACCCTCATGCTCCATTCCACATAAGCTTATCTCTGATTGTCTGCATTTATTGGGCTAACAAAAATGAAAGGCACTAGGAATCTCCAAAGATAAAAATAATATTAGATCAAAAGAAGACCTGCATATAAACTGTACATTTGATGTTTTTTTCATTTCTTGCTAAATAATCCATTTGGCACCAGAACTCTGACTGACATCAATCAGAAACACAGAAATAATAAATATATTATCATCAGATACACACAGATACAATCCCTGTATCCTGACAAAATGATCAATGACAGTGCAAAATTCAAAATTCTCATCATGCCCTCAGTTACACTCTATGTGTGCTCGCTTCAGCCTAGAAAACAGCTTGCAGCTGCTTCCATGTTACTTAAAAAAAGAAAGAAAGGAAGAAAAAGCCCACACACCATAAGGAAAGGTAACTTTAAAATGTGGCTCAGCTGCCTTTGGGACTTGGCCTATTACATATAGGAGAAATCCATCATTTGCTTTCTACTTTTGTGCATTATTATTTTTTTTTTCCTTAGACTCCTTGTTCACATTTTTGCTTAGTCCCTTTAGCTAATATTTGTTCTTGTCAAGCTCCAGTGTTTGGCTTAGTGTGTGGTTTCCAATGTATATCAGAGAAATGTGAGTAGAATTGTTTCTAAGCCAGATGGCAGCACATACCAGCTGGAGGCATTTCTGATGCACCTATAAACTGTATGTAAGCAAAAAATACAGTAAGTAACATAGTGTTCTCGAATAAGTGCAAAAAACAGCTATTTTTGGAACCTTACACATTTTATAAATTTCAGAAGTAAATATTATATACTAGCCAAAGGCCGCCGTAGCATTCGACGGTGTAAGAATAGGAACGGAAAATGGTGAAAAAGGAATTCAGTATAACAAAGGCTTAGGAAACCACCATCGCAGTATAACGAAAATAGCAAGGAGCGAAACCAATGCCAATGGTCGAGAGAGTACCTTCCTGTAGCAGGCTACAGAAAACATAGACATATATAGATAGATGTCGCATTCACTGTGTTGCCCAGTCGGCACGATAAGTCAGTGTGTCCTCCCTATTGTGAGTGGTAAAAGTGCCATTTAAACTAATACAGGTAGACGTGGAAACCGGGTTTTCTGATGAAAAAACAATAACGTTTTAAACAGTATCGTTTACATACAACAGATTTTGGTGAATCGTTTACATGCAATTATTCATATCCATTTATACACTAATAATGGCAATTATTAAATAATAATAATAATAATAATTATTATTATTATTATTATTAAATAATTCCCCTCGTATAAGTAACATTTCTCGGACTGCTTTCTTCCATCTCCGAAACATTTCTAGGCTTCGTCCTGTTCTTACGCAACACAGTACTAAAGTATTGGTTAATGCCCGAGTCACCTCACGTATAGATTACTGTAATGGTATTCTATCTGTCATCCCACAAAAACGTATCCATCGCTTACAATTTATTCAAAATTCTGTTGCCAGGATAATATCCTGCTGTTCTAAATCCACTGAACATACTACACCTATTCTCTCTCAACTTCACTGTCTCTCTGTTAACTACAGAATACAATACTAAATACCGTTCTTAACATTTAAAGCTCTCCACAACCTCACTGATCTCCTACAGACTGACACTCGTCTCGCTCACTCTGATTCTCATCTGCAGCTGTACTTTCTGTACCACACATCAAACTCTGTGCTATGGAAGCTCGAGCGTCTCTCATAGTGCTCCTCAACTTGGGAATTCTCTTCACCCTCATATACATCAGCTCGATTCAATAACACATTTTAAGACTACCTTCAAAACTTATCTTTTCAAACTGGCACACCAATTGTGAATTTTGCACTGTTACTGCCAGTTATCTTTGTTTGTTTGATAATTATTGCTGTTTGATCGAGAGCAACGGTGGACGCAGAAGTAGGATTAGAGATGGCGGGCGGGGCTCTGTCGTGCGTATCCCATGGTCTTAGAGTTGGTGGGTGGGGCTCTGTGAGTTGGCGGGCATAGCTCTCTGTCTTGCGTGCACTCTCTGTCTTGCATGTCCTTAGTTAGAGTTGGCGGGTGGGGTTCTGTCGAGTGTATCTCATGGTCTTAGAGTTGGTGGGCGTGGCTCTCTATCTTGCTTGTGCTCACTGTCTTGTGTGCCCTTAGTGAATTATATATATAGATATTATAGATATATAGTTTTTAACATGTAGGCCAGGTCAACCTGGCAAGCCTAACCTACCTCAGTTTCATTCAATGGGGGTCTTTGTGGTGGCTGTGATGGACAGGCCTACCTATCCATGGTCGGTTAATGACTTGTGCTTGCATAGGCTCTGGCTTCAGTGAGAGTCTGAATTAATCCAAGTCAGGACACATAACAGATTGACTGACTATTGGAAGGCACTTTTTGTTATTTTCCAGATATAATACAATATTAGCTGACAGATGCAACTGGGATATGCTCTGACACGTATTAAACAAAGTGCGCACATAATGGATGCATTGATACCCTATAATGATGAAAGGAACGTGAATTTTTAATTCTGCAATTTTGATACACAAATTTTAATCTAAGTAACCAATACTAGTTTCTAAAATCACCCGAAAACTAATATTTCATGGAAAAGTGAAGTACTTGAGGCTGGTTATGGACATTTTGCTTTTGGAATCCCTGAAGATTTTGATTTTTTTCTGTCCTCTCTGGTCATCTGACTTATCTTTGGACTCATCTTTAGAGACTTAAAAAACAATTCTATACATAAGCTCTCTACTTATCTATTAATCACATATCCATCTTATGTAATTGCATATAATTTGTTTCTTGTCTATTATTTATTATTATTATCTAATTTTAATTTGCTGTTCTTTATAATTATGTGTTTGAGATCTTGTAAAGTACTTTAAGCTACATCTATTGTATGAAAATGAGCTACAGAAATAAAACGTTATTGCTGGTATACCTTCATGTCCTAACTTGAAGCCAATTTCATAGACACCTTGTGCATCATTTTGAGCAAAAGATTATTTGCTAGATGACCCTTCAAACCATCATCACAGAGGGTTATACTGTCAGATTAAATGGTGATAATTTCCATATCATCTTGTTGTAGGATTCTAACACACAATGATTATAAGAAACATTTTATCTTCATTGGGCATTGCAGCACCATTGACATAACAAATTGTACACTGACAAAGATGAATGTCACAAAAATTCAGAATTAGCAAGACAATTTCAAATTACTTGTTTACTCATAAACACAATATTTACAAAATGCTACAAATGGCCAGATACATGTCTACCTACAGCTTTCAATTTCAAGGGTGCAGTTCTGCTGGTCCAATGGATATCTTCGTAGATCCATCATGCAAGCTGCTGTTGTAGTTATTCTGAAAGAAAAGGAATAGAAAGAACAATAGTTACCTTGGCAACCTCTGGAAATTGCAGCTTAGCCTTGACTACAACACATGCATTTTTAAATGAGTTATTTCAATAGCTCTGTCTTTTTATGCTCACAATTTTTAATCATTACCAAACCTGTATTCCTGTATTGCTTTCTTTATCCTCATATGAACAACATCAATAACAAATATTCCTATGCATGGAAGAAACATATATTATATGTTCTCTATCTATTCAGAGAGAAAGAGTAACAGGTTGTGATAGCTAAGGCAACATAACTAATGTTGCTTACATCCATATCAGAGATACAGTCCTTGAGTCTCACAAACTGCAGTCTGCCCAACAGGTAGTCCATTTTCCAGGACACCATAGATTCATCCATCTGCATATTTCTGAGCTTACCCTTAAATGGGGATGGCTGAAGGCACTGGAGAAATCAAAAATTATAATCTTTACAGTGTTGTCATCTTTTTCCAGGTGAGAATAAGACTTGTGGAGCAGATAGATGATTGCACCCTCCACTCCAATCTTTCTCTAATAGGCAAACTGCCTTCTTTGGAATAGGAACAGTGCAGGATGTTTCCATAGTTGCATCACTTTGGGAAAGACTGAATACGTGACAGAGTATACCACAAATTTGGTCAGCACAAGCCTTAAGAACTCAAGGACTTGATCTGTTCTTAACTCAATTTTTCTTTTTGTAAAAACTTGATTGCTTTGTATGGATTGTAATAAAATTAATAAATAAAAAAAAAAAAAAAAAAAAAAGAACTCAAGGACTGACTATCTGGTCCTGTGGCTTTTTCTGTGTGTAGCTTCCTCAGTTGTCTCCACAATTGGTCTTCAGTTATGGACATCCCATACTTATAGTTAGATAAGGACTCATCATTTCCTATTCCAAATGAAGCAGCAGGAGTTGTTGGTGTAGCAGGCATGGTGTGAGAAAACTGGTCAATGGGGGAAGGTGGCAGAGGAAGCACACATATATTAAAATTGATTCAGGGAGTTAGCTTTGTCCATATCCCCTCCTAGCACCTAAGCCATGGATTACTCGAGTCCAGTAATTATGCCCAGTCCATTACAGACATCTTTCATGTTATTCTGAGTGAGCTTATTTTCTATTTTAGGTTTGTAAGCTTCCTTTCCTTCCTGCAGCTTTTGGATTCTTTATGTCGATGTATTTGTGTTTTGTAGGTCGTGCACAAGAGGTGGGCCCATCTGCCCATCACTGTTAAGGGACTGCCCCCCAGTCCTATAAAGGCTGAGGAAAAACCACAGCCCTTTGCTGTTCACTGAATTCTCTTGATGGTTTCAGTGACTGATTGTGTTTTATTGTGCTTCTGCGTATTAAACTTGATTTTGAACCCTTGCTTTGTTTTGCGACCATTCTCTTTGGATTTGTGTTCTTGGATTTGACTGCTTTGAGAGTGCCTATTTCAGGCAAATCCATTTATCATTTGTGCTCTTCAGTGCTTCACTATTAACAGAGCATTATTGTAAAATTAAATTTTTTTATCTATCAAAATCATAAGTTTGTCCTTTTTGTTTTAAGCCTGGGTGTGACAGTTTTCCCTCAAGTGGTCATTTTGAGATATTTTGAGACTTATTGTGTGGAAGAACTTTCAAGACATCATATGTCCTCCATTTCACAATTATTGTGCTCCTGGGAACACTCAGAGGTTTAGAAATGGGTTTATATTCTTTGCCACAAGTTGATCATAGATATCTACAAATTGTTCCTTGGACTTTATGGCTTGGTTTTTGTCCTGACGGTATAAGTTGTCGGACGCATACAAAAGCATGTGCCTTTCTAAACAATCAATTCAGTTTGCCAAAAGTAGACTCCAAATAAGTTGTAGACCCATCTCAAAGATGATCAAGTCAAACAGGATGCACCTGACCATAATTTTGGATTTGGGTGGGGAAATGAAAGAGAGACGCTATCTCTTCCACCTTTTCACTTCAAACGGATACTCAAAAACATTCATTAATCGAAGCCTACACAGAAGACGCCAAAAAACTCAACAAACAATTGACTTGAATCAGAACCCCCACCCCACCTGGCACTCACTACCTTATCACCACAATGTGTCTGAAGGTGCTGCACGCATCCTGGCCAAGTCAGGTGTCAGAATAGCACACAAACCCACGAACAATCTGCGCACGGTCCTCTTAAATGTTAAAAACAAGAAATCGACAGCAGAAACACGAAACGCAGTGTACAGCATTCCATGCAGTTCATGCTCAGCTGTATACATTGGACAAACTTCAAAAAGAATCGCAACACGTATACAGGAACACCGCAACGCCGTCAGAAGAAAGGACTCACTATCATTGATCTATATGCATACTAAATTAACAGGGCATACATTTAATTGGGACGATGTACAAGTAAAATTTAAAGCCAATAATAAAAGTGCCAGAGAACTGGCTGAATCCTGGTTATCAAATGAGAACGCCATCAACAGACACTTGGACATAAATCCAGCATAAGCAAACTTAAGAAGAACTTATTCTTAAAAAACAAGACTTTACTCCCAATAACCCCCCCCACCCCACCCCACGGACCTAGTTATTGCTCTATATTGCCTTTGATTCTTGTAAGTCTAAGCATTATCCTCTGATGAAGACCCCTGGTAGGGGTTGAAAGCTCAGGAATAAAAAATACTTTATAATACGTGATTCATTTTCTCCCTTTGTGGATCTACAGCTGCAAATATGCAAACCGTATCACAGACCTTCTCTTCCATATATATATATATATATATATACAGTGGGTACAGAAAGTATTCAGACCCCCTTCAATTTTTCACTCTTTGTTATATTGCAGCCATTTGCTAAAATTATTTAAATTAATTTTTTCCCTCATTAATGTACACACAGCACCCCATATTGACAGACAAAAAAAAAGAATTTTTGAAATTTTTGCAGATTTATTAAAAAAGAAAAACTGAAATATCACATGGTCCTAAGTATTCAGACCCTTTGCTCAGTATTTAGTAGAAGCACCCTTTTGAGCTAATACAGCCTTGAGTCTTCTTGGGAAAGATGCAACAAGTTTTTCACACCTGGATTTGGGGATCCTCTGCCATTCCTCCTTGCAGATCCTCTCCAGTTCTGTCAGGTTGGATGGTAAACATTGGTGGACAGCCATTTTTAGGTCTCTCCAGAGATGCTCAATTGGGTTTAAGTCAGGGATCTGGCTGGGCCATTCAAGAACAGTCACAGAGTTGTTGTGAAGCCACTCCTTCGTTATTTTAGCTGTGTGCTTAGGGTCATTGTCTTGTTGGAAGGTAAACCTTCGGCCCAGTCTGAGGTCCTTAGCACTCTGGAGAAGTTTTTTGTCCAGGATATCCCTGTACTTGGCCGCATTCATCTTTCCCTCGATTGCAACCAGTCGTCCTGTCCCTGCAGCTGAAAAACACCCCGACAGCATGATGCTGCCACCGCCATGATTCACTGTGGGGACTGTATTGGACAAGTGATGAGCAGTGCCTGGTTGTTTCCACACATACCGCTTAGAATTAAGGCCAAAAAGTTCTATCTTGGTCTCATCAGACCAGAGAATCTTCAGGGGTCTTTTAGCGAACTCCATGCGGGCTGTCATGTGTCTTGCACTGAGGAGAGGCTTCCAACAGGCCACTCTGCCATAAAGCTCTGACTGGTGGAGGGCTGCAGTGATAGTTGACTTTCTACAACTTTCTCCCATCTCCTGACTGCATCTCTGGAGCTCAGCCAAAATGATCTTTGGGTTCTTCTTTACCTCTCTCACCAAGGCTCTTCTCCCCCGGTAGCTCAGCTTGGCCGGATGGCCAGCTCTAGGAAGGGTTCTGGTCGTCCCAAACGTCTTCCATTTAAGGATTATGGAGGCCACTGTGCTCTTGGGAACCTTAAGTGCAGCAGAAATTATTTTGTAACCTTGGCCAGATCTGTGCCTTGCCACAATTCTGTCTCTGAGCTCTTCAGGCAGTTTCTTTGACCTCATGAAATCATATTTGCTCTGACATGCATTGTGAGCTGTAAGGTCTCATATAGACAGGTGTGTGGCTTTCCTAATCAAGTCCAATCAGTATAATCAAACACAGCTGGACTCAAATGAAGGTGATCTCAAGGATGAACATGTAAACTCCACACAAATATAAATATATGAGAGTCACAGCAAAGGGTCTGAATATTTAGGACCATGTGATATTTCAGTTTTTCTTTTTTCATAAATCTGCAACAATTTCAAAAATTCTTTTTTTTTGTCTGTCAATATGGGGTGCTTTGTGTACATTAATGAGGAAAAAAATTAATTTAAATGATTTTAGCAAATGGCTGCAATATAACAAAGAATGAAAAATTGAAGGGGGTCTGAATACGTTCCGTACCCACTATATATATATATATATTTGGATTGTATAAGTGCAGGAGTGGTGAACTGGCACATCCCAACTGCAGTCAAGGATGACTTCCTATCTGGCTGGGAGGCTATAATGGAAGAAGTCCAAGGATGGAGGTGCAACCCAGTCGGGAAGATCCTATATTTCTATCCCAGTTGGGAGGAACAATTAATGGATGGGCAATTTGTTCTCCCAGAACCAGTGGTGACGGGGCTCCTCTAACTGAGTCTTAGTTTGGACACCTGCGGGTTTACCTAAGATTTATAGTACTTAAGGGCAACCCTGTTGAGGTCCTGGATGCACTGCCAGGAGCCGCCCTGTTATGGATAACTTCTGTGTGACCTGGAAATGCTTTAGTCATGCAATGCCATGGCACCGGAAATGCTCCCAGATCCAACATAAAAATACATATCTCACCTCACTCAAGGAGTTGGAGTTGGAAGGCTGGGGACAAAACATGCATGGTGGAGTGTGGGGGGAGAAAACTGGATTTGTGTTTTGTAATTGTGCTTGTGATAACTATGGTGCCACCTACTGATCAAAATTTCAAGAATAACAATTTATACTAGTCATGAACATATACCTGACATGTAATTGACTCTGCTTAACTAAAAGAACCATTTAACACTCACCATTCCTTTAATACTACTTCCTGTTTATCCAAAAGAATTACATCTAACTATGTGTTTTTCAGATTAATTTCTCATTCAAAATCACTGGAGAAGTCAACACATACAAAATAACATTAAAATAATATAAACACATTGTATACAAGAAACTATATAAAAAACAAGAAGGAATCTCTAAACAGCTGGTAATACAGGGTGGCACAGGGAAATAAAAAATTTTCAATTGTCGTTCAATGCACGAATATATGTCACAGGATATGCAATTAATAATGGTAATCAATATTCATGCAATATTAATTTAATGTTTTGAAGAAAACATCATGAAGGTGTTGTCCGTTTCTCCGTACACATTCTGACAGCCTGTTTTGGATATTCTGCATTGCTCGATGTAACAAGTCAAGACAAATACCAGCAATTTCCTCTTCAATCCACCTTTTTAGTTCAGCAATGGTTGCAGGACATGTGCGGTACACTTGGCTTTTAAGATGTCCCCACATAAAAAATCACAAACAGTAAGATCTGGGGTCTCAGAGGCCATGGAATATCAATGTTGTGTGAAATGACGCGTCTTCCAAACAATCATTAAATAGCTGCCATCGATTGTCAGGCAGTATGCAAAGTGGCTCCACCTGGGGTCTTTTTTAAGGCTGAACCCATTTATTTGAAATTATGCACCCATGTTGTAATCACATGAGCAGACGAGACATGGCCATGATCTAACTGGTAATGAGGCCAAAATTCCCTTTGTGCAGCAGTCACACTATCATCATTCTTATAAAAGGCTTTCACAGCGGATGCTCGTTGCGAACCACTCCACTGATCCATTATAACTAATGGCAAGGGGTTCTAAACGAGGTCGCATTGATCCCAGACAACTGCCGACACCCCAGGGTTTCCAACACCTAGATCCAAAATTTCCCATTTCCCAGTGCCACCCTGTATGCAGTATACATTAATCTCGTACAATTCAATTTCAAGCACACCTTACACAAATGTTGGACTTAAGTTATTGTACAGCTAGAAACTTTTTAAAATCTATGCAAAGAGCGTGTAACAAAGTTGTATCATTCTTGTAAATTTAAACAGATTCAAATAGTACATCTTTTTCTTTATGGCTTCTAGATCACCTGTATTATTATGCTGAGCAGAGCCCAATTAACATGTCTTATAAGTCAACTTAAGCTGATAGCATAAACCTGATAGTCAAAAGCCTTGAATTTAAAAATAACCAAGATGTCAAAGCAGAGAAGGAAACTAAATTCAGAATCACATCAAAGCCAAATTCGTAAATCATAAACCTAAGGCCCAAACTAAGTACTCTTACGGGGCACTAAACATCTAATAATCAGAGTTCATAGCTTATAGTTGCTCACCCTTAAACTCTCCTGATTGTTCCTATAAAAAATGCCTTTCCTCAACTTTATTCCATATGGTAATTTCAAGCAAAGTCATATGTCTAGAAATCACTACTGCATAATAATAATTTGCTGTTTGTACATACTGCATATTAAAGATAATGGTAAAGTGTATAAATGCTCACTGTTTCCTCTAAAAAGTTGTATCATTCATTCTTAAAAGTAATTCATACAGTTTTCATTTAACATTTCAGGCATTTTTAGTTGTTTTGTCACCAAAGGCACTTTCTACAATATGTTTTGGAATATTTTCTATATTCCTTCCCTGTTTTGACCAAATTGTTATTGATGGTTAGCAAGTAAAGGTGCAGTATTCACAGAAGGAAATGTTAAATAATAATGCCAAAACTAAAAAACAATGAAAATAAAAACACAATATCCCGACTAGTGCTCAACTCCACCCAGCTACCCATATCACCCACCCTACTGCCCAGCTTATGACCTTCTTCTTCTTCTTCTCCTTATTTCGGCTGTTCCCGGTAGGGGTTGCCACAGCGGATCATCTTCTTCCATATCTTTCTGTCCTCTGCATCTTGTTCTGTTACACCCATCACCTGCATGTCCTCTCTCATCACATCCATAAACCTTATCTTAGGCCTTCCTCTTTTCCTTTTGCCTGGCAGCTCTATCTTTGACATCCTTCTCCCAATATACTCAGTGTCTCTCCTCTGCACATGTTCAAACCAATGCAATCTCGCCTCTCTGACTTTATCTCCCAACCGTCCAACTTGAACTGATTCTCTAATGAACTCATTTCTAATCCTGTCCATCCTCATCACAACCAATGCTAATCTTAGCATCTTTAACTCTGCTACCTCCAGCTCTGTCTCCTGCTTTCTGGTCAGTGCCACCGTCTCCAACCCATATAACATAGCTGGTCTCACTACCATCCTGTAGACCTTCCCTTTCACTGCTGCTGATACCTGTCTGTCACAAATTACTACTGACACACTTCCCCACCCATTCCACCCTGCCTGCACTCTCTTTTTCACCTCTCTTCCACAATCCCCATTACTTTGTACTGTTGATTTCAAGTATTTAAACTCATCCACCTTCGCCAACTCTACTCCCTGCATCCTCAGCATTCCACTGACCTCCCTCTCATTCAAACACATGTATTCTGTGATGGTGCCTGAACACTCTCAAAGGAGGAATGAAACCCAAAAACCAAGCATCGGGGATGAGAAGGTTAAGAATGAGATTGGAAACAAGCGTCACAGGACAATCAGCCCAGGGTGAGCTGCACCTTTAACTGCCATTTAGCAATGTTAGAACCAGAAGACCCATTAATCCTCACTACTGACATTTCGAGATGAACCAGACTGAACAGAGAAGTTTTCCAGAGAGGAAAAAGAGGAGGAGGATCAGCTGATTTCTAGCAATAGGCTATAACTGACTTGGCAGTAATAATGCCTGAGACAGAATAATCCCCACTGGAGTGGAGAGAGAGAGAGACATAGAGAGGAAAGGTCCAAAAGAAGGTAGATTTGAGGATGACAGAGGACATTAATAGAAGGGGAAGCTGAGTGAAAATTGGAAATAGCAGACTGGAATGCAGAAACCAGTGGACATTCCCAGAACATACAGACAAATGTGTCAGTGACATGTCCCGAACAGAAACAGCAGCTTAAATTCAAAGCGAGACCAATAACAAAGTGCTTATGGTATAAAGGCAATAAATTAATATAAATTGAATGTTTCAAATATTGGGGTTCCTAGAGGAGGAAAAGATATTCTTGTAAATTGACCTCCAGGAGGCGCTGCAGAGAGGAGGTTATGTTGCCAGACAAACCAAACAGGTAAGGGTCTATAAAATACCTTGTACAAAATGATTTCTTCCTTGTGTTAGTCTGTCCCTCAGACTTTGTATTTAAGTTGAGAAAAAATCTAATGTTATATAAATGCATTAATTTACTATCAATGACTTGAGAAAACTGCACGTCTTCACAATTGCAAACAATCAGAAATATCCAGTTATGCATTAAGAAATGTATTTACGGAATAAGTTTATAGATATTTAAAACAACATAGACACTAACAAAAATCCACAATTTGAAGATGTTCAAAAATACAATTATGATTTCTGTGAGATTTTCTGAGCCTGCAGCTGTGCCTAGAGATCAACTGATTTTTCCCTATAATACTAAGCATATTAGACACTCAAGTAATATGACTGAAAATACTGCAGTTATCAGTGGAAACAAAGAGTCAGACATGCACTCCAAGAGTCCAGAGATGAGAGCCTAAGAAGACAGAGGAAGGTGACTCTTTTTATCATTTTTGCATATAGGTAGTGTTGAATTCTTGTTAGACTGTTTTTTTTATTTATTTTTTATTTACATGAGCAATGGGATATTGAATTGATGGTAATTACGAAAGGTCAATAGCAGTACAAAGAGATGAAGAGTAAAGTCTTCCCATTTATTTTAAAACCAGAAAATGGAGCGAATAACTAATAAATATTGAGTAGGTTAGTCAGCTTTGATTACAATAGATTTTTAAGTCAATATTCAATAATTTATGGAAATTATTTAATTTAAAAAATTTTATATGTAATCTATCTTTTTGGATGTAGCAGACTATTAGAAAAACAGTGGCATGCCCATTAAAATTCAATACCACTGCTATAGGTAAAAAATAACCATGCTAAAGTAAATAGATATCAGTGGTGCTTATATGGAAAGTTATATTCAGAGCCCTGTCCTCTAATAAAACACTTACTTTAAAAACAGACATTTTAAAATAATGACTACTACAACAAATAATTCTTAAGAGGAGAATTTGCAGTATGTGTTATATGCATTTGAAATCTCAAGTCATCCCAGTTAACATTAAAGTTAGCTTCTCGATGCTCTGTAACAAAAACCTTACAATATCAAATATGAAATATCTTGAAATATATTATCAAGAATAAACTGTATATCCATTTTTTAATAATGTTATAACAATAATACACAAAGAATACGGATATAATAAATATAAATATAATAAAATTCACAAATGAAAGGAGACCATTCAGCTCTACAAGCTTGTTTTTTCAGCAAGTAGCTAAAGCCTAGTTTACACTTAATGCATCCAAACTGGGCACGTGGGACACGTGATTTGGAGATGGTGTTTTCACCCCTGATTGATGAAGAGAAGGGTGTAAAGAGCAAGGTGTATCCCACTTTCCAGGCTAAATTGCCCCCCACGGTCTAGTCATTCTGGCCCCCTAATCATTCGCTGTCTCTAACTGGCTATCTCTCACACCACTTCACCAGCTAATGTGTGATGAGTGTACTGGTGAAAAAATGGCTACCATCATATCATCCGGGTAGATGCTACACATAAGTGGAGGTTGAAATGGTTCCACACTCAAAGAAGGACTTTGAGTAGTGAGAAAAATGCCACATAAATATAAAGAATTATTATTATTATTATTATAAAAAACTATTAGTCCCAAATTATAAAGGAATAAATATATACTGTAAATACATATTGGCATGTGTAAGAGTTTAGATAGGAAGATAGAAATTTATTTGTCCCTACTGATCTGTTTTTTTTTTTTATTTCACCAATTATTATGAATATTAAGCATATTTGCACCAAAAGATCTTTTGTATTAAAGAAACATGAGAAGGGATTTAAACTACTGGGGTGAGCTGAAAAATACGGTGGATACTATAGGAAATGACATTGAAAATAAATCCTACTATCATGGGATGTCCTGGCTATTCAATAGCCACAATAGCTGCATATATACACATTTGATACAGAATTCGTAAAAGCAGTGCTAATGCTTGGGATGTGCCACCTGTTGGAATGAAAAATGAGATGGTTTGCAAAATACAGTCCAATAGATGGTGCACTGCAAACATTAACACTGAATATGCATATGTGTAGATTTGAGCCCACCTTAGACAGGTAGCACAGTTGTATGTATGTGCGTGTGTGTGTGCATATATATATATATATATATATATATATATATATATAT